>CM055957.1:75425544-75823776 GCA_029490685.1 Schizonepeta tenuifolia | reverse complement strand
AATCACCGCCCCTTTGTTATTTCGAGAAGCCTCAAGAATGTTATAATCTAACCGATAATTTCTGAAATCTTGCAGTAGGAAGGAATCCCTAATTTGTCGAAACTTGAACACAATCCACGGCATCGAATTTGCAATCGGAAGGTGGTTGTTCACAGATGTGCAGGTAAGTTGCAACTTTTTACTATTCACTCTCATTTTCTTTCCCGACGGGACGAGGCACTAATCTTCAATTTTTTTCTGGTTAATTTTGTGTTTCGATTTTGTGAGTAAGCAATCTGGCAATTACAACACTAGACCAATTTGAAATCGACTTGAGGTCCATTACTGTCCCCACCAAACTTGCAGTTCCTGCAAAAAAATAGCTGGTATTTGTGAGCAATTCGATGCAACTGCTAAGTGCCCTGATTCTTTCTTGAATGAAATAGTTTGATTAATGGAAGTGACGATTTCTGCATAATTATGTGTTTGCATTTGTATGTAATAGTATGCGAGATTCCATAATGTTAGCATTCCATAATAGTATGCGAGATTCCATAATGTTAGCATTTGGTGTAAAATCCGATTTTCTTGGCTTAATCTGTGAAATTAATAAATCACAATGTTGGCCAGATGACAAGTTCTTGGAATTTTTAACTAATTTCTTATTGATAGACTTTTTAGGGAAAAAAAATTACTTTGACAGATTTGGGGTAAAATCGTATGCTACGGTTCTCATGTTCTAGAGTAATATATTGCATGCTTGGGTCTTATGTTGATAAATGTGGGTTTAGAATATGATTGAATTCGGATAAGAGGGTTTGACATATTTGTTTGCTTGTTAATATCATTGAATTAATCTCATTAACACCATATTCTCTATGTTTTTGGCATAAAAAAAAATGTCGCGAAATTCATCCCGCAATGCAGTTATTGTTTTGTTGATACCAGAGATCATACTTCAACACTTGCTCCAATTGACCATAATCATTGACCTCCTATTTAGGCTGCTAAAAAACTAAAAAAAGAAAGCGTGGTGTTGGTGCAGCTTATCTTATGAAACAAAGAATACCAAGACAGGTTGAAGATGATGGACGACGTTTGATTGGAAGGTCGGATTCTTGATTTTTCGGACGACGGAGTGTGATTGGGAATGCTTTTGATGTTGTTAGATTCAATGGCGATGTGGGCTACCTTGATTCTGAACTTTTGCCGTCATCTGTATCGAACTTGAAGAAGAACTGGTATAGAGGAAGCCGATGGATGGGGAAATCTGGTGCCCCAGTTCAATATATACCTCACAAGTTTTGTAATTTTATTATTAGATTAAGGGTAGGGAAGGAAGTTCATTTATTAATCTTGGATTTAATATAAGGTACCAACCAAGAAAATTTGTTATCTCACTTTCTTATCTTGACTAGCAAACACATGTGCTAGTTAAATTATCTACCAAATCAAAGATAGTTTATCTTTCTATATCTTATCCAGTTTACCAAACACGCACTTAGTGGTCAAATCAAAAGCCCTGGACACTGTTGAACCTCAAAGTGAAAGTGCATATTCTTCTGGGGTTAGATTGATAAATTTGATACCCGATCGATTTTGTAAAAACTTACTGAAGAATTTCAATTCACATCATTAGCTGTTCGGAAATAATTCCTTTTTTCTTCTAAACTCTACAGCTATATGATTGAGATGAAGAAAGCTTGGGAATTTTGGCAACGCCCCACTTTGTGATACTGATGCCATCCATCCCCATCACAAAAGAGTGAAAATTACACAACACTCTCTCTCTCCCTCCTCTTTCCCTATCTCTCTCTCTAGGTTCACATGCACTCCTTTCGTTACACTCTATTACGAACAAAGACAAGACTTCTCTATTTCTAATTCCTACACCCATTTAATTTTTTATTTTTATTTTTTAGGAAATTCTCTCTCTCTCTCTCTCTAGTTCACATGCAGTCGTTCCATTTCATTACGAGCAAAGACAAAAGCTGATTGATTTTTAGCTGCCGAAATACTCCTCTTCTCTCATATATAATTTACTTGGCCCTCCAGAATCCCCACAGGATACGAAATGATCGGCAAATAAAATCCAGCCGTTGGATTCCTTAAAGCCTCATCCCTTTTGTTGTTTTCTTCCCAGTGAATAAATTCCATACTATGTAACTAACAAATCTACTTTCTCTTCCTTTTTCATTCTATTTCTATAGATTATATGCATTTGAGCTCCATTAATGGCGGCAATCGACCTTGAAGCCAGCGGTGAAAATGAGATTATCAGCAGGCAAGATATTGAAGCCGCCATGGCTAAAGCCGTGGAGCTGAGGGCTCTTCATGCTTCACTGATGCAGCAGGGGAAATGCTCCTCTGCTTCCCCTCTCTCCCGCCACGCTTCCTACTTCTCTGCCCAAGATTATCCTGTTTTTACCCCTGTAAGCGTTACTATTTTCGGATCCCTAACCTAACTAGTACTTTAATATTATTATTATTATGATGATGATGATGATTATTATTATTATTATTATTATTATTATTATTATTATTATAGTTAGTATATTTATATTTACAATTTATGTCAATTTTCAAATTACCTCTGTTTGTTAGATATTGAGATTCAGATTTCGCTATATATAGATATTGAACTGAAATTGCTGCTTCCAAGTTTTGGCTATGGTGTGTGAAGTTGTGCTTCATACTATTATACAACATTATTCTTGTCCTTCGACTTCCACAGCTAATCAAGACGGCTAATTAATTAACCGATGCTTGTAAATAAAGGTATCTAGGTCAAACTCAACTTTAACTAAATTATTGTAAATTTTGTCATAAGTAGTCTAGCATTTACTGCTTCCTCTTTACTTCATTTGGCGTATGCTTCGGCTGTTTGTGTATGGATGACTAGATCTACGCAACAACTTGCATCGCATCCAGAAAAGATAACTTTAAAGTAGTACAGTAGTGAAGAATTTAATATGAGGCTAATTTAGTTTGTTCAATACATTTGTGCTATGATTTTCTTCAATGTAAATAGTCTTGGTAATTCCATTGTAACCACCTTCAATAGCGGCTGCAAGTCATCCTCCTCGTATAAAAAGCTCACTATTGTAGTATTTTTTTTCCCTTAAATTAACCAATAATATATAATATATTTTGTGGAACTTGAGCTTAGTTATTGGCAATGTGTTAACAGAGTTATGAAGATGATGATGCATTGGCAGTGTATGGGCAAAGTGAGCAGGAAAACCACCCTCAATCCTGGAAGGAGTACAACTTGGATGCAACAAACATCGACGAAACCATATCATCCGAGTATAGAACTGCAAATGCATCTTCAAGGAAAGGGTATATACATAAAGCAGCCGAAGACGACAACTCTTTCGTAGGTTCTTGTTCTAACAACAACCATTACTCTAAGTCGAGGAGGTCTAGTTTAGGAGACATCGAATCAGTATCTTCTTGCAACAAATGGAGGAAGCCTCCCGTAGCAGCGAGCAACGACAACAGCAGGAAGTCTAACATCGTCTGTGCCGGTTAACAGATTCACACTCTTCTCTCCATCCCAGCACGAGGAACAAAGGGCTGAGCAGCTTGTCCGTGGCTGTTCCCGAGGTTGAAGAAGAAGAGCAAGAGCGAGAACTCACCCCAGCATCACGAGCAGGTATTCGCGAATGCTGGACGAGTTGGGGATGGTGTCGATGGAGACCTTGAAGAGGGAGCTGATGGAAGCACAGGAGAGCAGAGACGCGGCCTTGGTTGAAGCCGCGGAGATGAAGAAATCACTCGGAGATCTCAACCAGAAGCTCGAGTACTTGGAGAGTTACTGCGAGGAAATGAAGAAGGCTTTGAAACAAGCGGTGCATGTCAAGAGCAGTACTTCTTCTTCTTCTCTCTCTACCGAGAAACTTGTTAGCCTCAAAGAGAGAGAAATCTGGAAACCCAGAGAGCTCGATTCCTGTGAGTGGGGAAGTAATGATCGAGGGGTTCTTGCAGATAGTCTCTGAAGCTCGACTCTCGGTCCAAGCAATTCTGCAAAACGCTCGTGGCGCAGATCGAAGAAACTGACCACACTCTTCTTCATAACCTAAACTCTCTGCTCCAACAGTACAACCTCTCTCTCAACTCAAAATACTCCAAAGCAGTAGTGTACCATTTGGAGGCCATCATAACCAATCACTCTACCAAGACTTCGAGAACTGCGTGTTCCAGAAAAACGGAACACCAAAGCTTCTTGATCGACACAAGAATGCCAGGCGCGGTTTCAGCTGTTCGTAGCTCTGAGGAATCTGAGCTGGAACGAGGTTCTGAGGAAAGGGACGAAGTATTACAGCGACGAGTTCAGTAGATTCTGCGATCAGAAGATGAGGCGGCATCATTGGTGGCACTGGGGGTGGACGAGGCCCGTGGCCGGAGCAGCTTCTGCAAGCGTTCTTCGTTGCTGGAAAGTGCATATGGCTGCTGCATCTGCTGGCGTTTTCGTTCAATCCGGCGTTGAGTATATTGAGGGTGGAGAGAATAAGGCGTTCGATGCACATTACATGGAGGATATTATTCGCGAGGCAAGCAGAGGGAAAGGGGGCAGGGGGCGAGCAGGGTGAAGATGATGGTCATGCCGGGATTCTATATGCATCATCATCAAGTGCTCAGATGTAAGGTTCTTTGTAACATATAAACCAGTTGCTTAATTACAGCGACTTCACTTCCATATTTTTTCTTTTTTTAGTTTCTTTTTCTGTGTGCTGTCATAGTCTGGTTTCTTCAAATAAGTTTTTCCGATCGTAGTAGATTAAGCTTGATTCTGTTGTTAGATAATTCAAAATGGATGTTTACGCATGATTTATTTTCATATGGTATTGCATTTACATAGTGTGTACCACCTAGAATGGATTTCAAATACTCCCTTGAATCCATTCACAATTAAATGTTCTATGCTGTTAAGATTGTATCCTATAAAAGAGGATAAAAGAAAAAAAAATGCGTAGAAAGCTAAACAAGTAAAGAATTTGCATCGAATACAAAATTAATTAATGAAAAGTTTAACATATATATGTCGTCTATATTTATTAAGGGAAAAGTTTGATTGCAAAATAGACAATAGATTGATGTGTTTCATACATTTATCACTTCCAAAAATATGGTATACATTGCAATTGTCTAAATCTGATTTATAATAAATCTTTCTGTTTTCGTCATGTTAGTATGATCATATGATGTTTCTAATATTTTATACTTCATAACAAATTAAATACATATCACACTAACGAGATCAAGAGAATAGTATTAAAAATAAAATACAATAAAATTACATGTTACCCCTTAGTCCAACTAAACAATGTCCTATAATTTTTAGGTAAACGGATTAAAATAAGAGTAACAAAATGCAAAAATATACTATACATATATAAATGGACATGTTTTATGGGACAACTGGATTTTTATTAAAAGTTATTCTTTGTTTTGGTGATGCATAGTTGCATACACGTTGCTAGTTCTCATGTCCAAATTCAAAGCATGGCGACCATGTTTAGTCTAGATTTTTCTTGTTCTTACAACAGTATATAGCCAATGTTTGTTTGTGTTGGAACTTTCCAGAATACTGTACTGTATTCTCTTGTTGACGTGTCACTTCATTTTTCATCAAATAATATCATTATTTTTAAAATTGAATATGGTTGCCTTTTCTTTTAATCTGAAAAATCAAAATATCTCACTACTCTCTTTCATCTTTCCACCTAAGATATTTACCCTCCCCTCCACGTTCCCCTAAAAAGCGCCCGAAATATCTCCCACCAGTCACCGCCATTCTCTCTCTCACTCCACTCTCCTTCTCCTTACAAACCTTCTACACAACCAAATCACCGCCGCCCATGTCCGCCTCCTCCGGCGCTATCCTCCACACCCCAATCCTCGACTCCGAACTCCCCTCGCTTCTGCAGCGAATAATCGAAGAAGGCGGATACGCCTTCACCTCCATGGCTACCCGGGCCGCCGCCGGCGATACGCGGGCGGCGGAGGCCTCCAGAGAGCTGGCCTGGGAGCAGCTCCACTCTGGGCCCTGGCACTCGGTGGTCCCCATTTGGCGGGACGCCTACGCTATGGCCTGTCTCCACGTGGCCAAATGCCATTTCTGCTCCGGCGAGCTCGAGCCGGCTCTCCGTGCTCTCGACATGGGGCTCATTATGGGCGGATTGAAGCTGCGGGATGACTTGAATATGTGCATTCGCAAAGTCACCGACGCTTTGAGAGAGAGGGATTCCGGCGTCTACGGCGGAGGGCGGCAGCAGAAGGCTGAGTGGTATACAGATTTCAACTTGGCGGAGGTGAGGTTCGTTCAATCTTCCCGTCAGAATTATCAAACTTTTCATAATTTTGTTATTTGAAAATAGTGTGAGTACTACCAGTTATGCTAACTGTGCTACATACAGATGCGTGTTCCTTGTTTTCCCACGGTAAAGCTGAAATTCAAAAGCGTTATAGGCTTATAGGTTGGTATGTGTGTGGCAATTATATTATGATGCAATTGTTGTTTTATATTTCTTCAGGTCTTAAAATTATGCCTTAGTTTTGTAATGTTCTGCTTCTGCTTCGCCTTGGGACAATCTGTGTCTACTCTCACTGCTGACTAGTGCTGAGTGCTGGCTGTACTGTTTAACTTGATATCCTCCTTTCATGTTGGTGCTAACCTGATAGACCTAGCAACATTTAACACTTTGCTTCGTACTTTCTTGTTCATTCTGCTTGAACTCCATCAAATCCCAATCCCTCAATTGCTTTTGGTAGTCAAATTTTACATACGATGATATATGATTGTGTGTGATTATGAAGAGGTTGTACTTTTTTTTTCCAGTCATTGGCAATGGCGATCTAAGAATAACTTATTCCTTTTGAGCCATTTTTGTGTCTAGCAAGCTTGGAATTGAAGGAATGTCACTCGGTGTTGTTTCATTTTGTGGAAAATTGATGCAGATTATTTATCTACATCAGTTGAATTCAAAAGAAGAAATACATTCAAGCTAACCAAATTGTTGAAAGAGAAATTCTGAAGAGAAAAAGATCTATTCTTAAGCATTGAACCTCTAATCGGGTTTGGGTGGTAGTAATGGAAGGAAACTTAATGAAAAGATTTGAGTGAAAAAAAAAAATTATTATGAATTATACAAAGTTGGATAAATTCCATCCAGTATATGGCCTTGCAACCACCACTGATCTTTCCTTCTTACATTCTTTTACTTTTTATCTTCTAATCTAGAGAAAAAATCTTTTTAAATTGCTATTATTTTGAATTTGAACTGGCAGGCAGCTAAGTTGTTACCTGTGAAGTCACTTTCTAGTAAAACAGTGGTGAAAAAGTGTGGTCTGTCATTGGAAGGATTCTTGCGGGAACATTTCGTCCCTGGCTTCCCAGTTATAATTAGTGATTCTATGAATCATTGGCCAGCCACTGGTAGATGGAGTGACATGAATTACATAAAAAAGGTTGCTGGCTTCCGTACTGTTCCAGTTGAGGTATCTCCAACCTTTGCTTGGTGGCATGGCATTTATTATACTTGAGAGGCTTATTTTCTCTTATATCCATGTATTTATAAGGATTCTCATGTATTGTTATTTATATTGTCTTTGAACTTCGAGATGATTATTGTTAGTATAAATCTATGAGGATGGCTTTGAGTTTTGAGTGCTTTTGTAGAAGAAAACTAGGGACTAATATGAAAATGGGTGCATTGGGAAATGTAGTCTACTAGGAAATAGATGTCTTGAAACATGAATCTGCTTGGCTGTGTATTTCAACTTTTTTTTTTGGCAAATATTTAATATTTATTATTTACAATGAAAATCACTATGCAGGTTGGAAAGAACTACTTATCACAAGATTGGAAGCAGGAGCTGATCACAATTTCCGAGTTTCTGGAGAGGATTCAATCTGGTTATTGTTCACCTTCAAGCAAGACTTATTTGGCCCAGCATCAATTGTTTGATCAGGCATGCATGTCATTGTAAAAACCATACTTGGTCGTATAAAGAAGTCATACTTAAGGCTTTCTAATCCTGTAATATCTAAATGCCAGATACAAGAACTAAAGCAGGATATTCTTATACCTGATTACTGTTTTGCTGGTGGGGGAGAGATCAGGTCACTTAATGCTTGGTTCGGTCCATCGGGGACAGTAACACCTTTGCATCATGATCCGCACCATAATATACTTGCACAGGTATGGCTGATAGTTCTTTACGTCACAGACACGACTGAGACTACGCATTCTAAGTGCAAACAAGTATATGGTGTAGAAATATTCTTTGGGAAGGGACTTGGATTTACTCAGTGCATGTGTACGTGTACATGTTTAGGCAGGATATCCAACTAGCACGTGGTCCTATTGTTCTCAATTAAGTGTCGTAATTATATGCTATCTGTGCCACTAAAATATTAGATGTATGATTACATTAGCTTTTGATGGCATTTAAACTTCACTAATGTGAGTAACTACTTTCAGACTACCAGATGGGCTAGTTAACTTTTCTTGCTGCTGCTCCATCTCTTACGCACTAACTCACAGGCAATATTTTATCTTGTCATTATCAGGTTGCTGGCAAAAAGTATATCAGGCTTTACTCTCCTTCATGGTCAGAAGAACTTTACCCTCACACAGAGACCATGCTTTGCAATTCCAGTCAGGTAGTTTGCCTATTTGTGTCATTACTTATACAAGTAAAATGTGAAACTGTGCTGAAAAGTGGTGATTTAGTTTACATAGCTCCCTTTCAGTTTATTCAGCCTTTTCCTATTGTTACCATGGACATTTTCTCATACTTTTCTATATTTCTCTATATACATTGTGCTTCCAAGTTATAAATGTGGAATTAGATACATCATAAAAATAACATGACACTTTCTCTCTTTCAAACACACATACACACGTCAAGTGAATTGATTGTGGTTGAGTCTAAAAAATGTTGTACTTGTTTTTTTTGGAATTGTAGGTTGATCTGGATGATATAGATGAAGAAGAGTTCCCCAAAAATATCGGATTTGGAATTTATAGATTGCATCCTAGAGGAAGGGGAGATGCTATATATTCCTCCAAAATGGTGGCACTATGTTCGCTCTCTTACTAGAAGTTTTTCAGTTAGCTTTTGGTGGAGTGTCGAAGGAAACTCTCCGGCTTCATGAGCACTACATTCTGCAGTTTGGTGCGACTCTCCAATTCTTCTCACGCAACTACTTTGCTAGAACAAAGTTGCTTGCTTGACATATTCAGCTCAACGTTCCTTATTAGTCACATTTGGAATTTGCTATTGAGATATTATTATTATTATATATATTGCACTTGTTTTATCGAATTGCAAGCCTTATTAGGGGGCACTTCTCGTGGAACAATAAACCAACATTTTGAGCAAATATGTATTTTGGTTTTGGGGCTATTGGTGTCTTTAAGTGCGAGATGGCGTGAGAGTACTTCATATTCGATTTTAACTGTGAAATTGTTAACGCATGTATCTTGGAAATACCAAAATTTGGAAAATAAAGCACAAGTAATAATGGAACCAAACCACCCCAGCTTCCTACTGTAAAATCTTTGTTGTTGCAAAGGGTGGAATCTTCAACGCTATAGTAATATCCAATACAACACTAAGTTCTGAATTTTCGATGTTTTCTGTCCAAAACTTGTAGAAACCAACAGCTAATGAAGGATCACAACAAATTGCTCCTCCACATTTCAATTTGTCAACTGTAAATTTTTTGTTTTTATTTAATTACTCTATCGTAGTTTTCTAATTTCTCTTGTCTCTCAAGAGGATAAAACAATAGGATCTTAATCGTTAGCAGCAAATTCAGTAGCTAATTGTTGCATTCAGTTTCTGAAATCTGTGGAAATGAAAACTTGCGTCACATGTCCTTTAGAAAAATTATTCTTGATTTATGAAGGTACTTAAATTATGGTATTACATAAACCGTACTCATTTAATACAAGAGAGGTATTTGAAATAATGCGTCAATTATGAATTTTCATGGACATATCTTAATGTGCAGAAATAAGGCGTTGAAGTATTTCTGGAGAAATATCCATTTTATGCCATGCTTCTTGTTTCCACATGTCAGACCAACAATAAACTAAAGCCTCCAATGATCCAAAAACAAATAAATTATTATGATCACGCCCTCGTAGAATCCAAGATCCTAAACCACATATTCATACTTAATCATTGCTATTTAGCTAAATTATCCAATAATGGTTGCCCTGTTTGGGCGGTCTCACTAAAATATTAATTTCCAAGAATCGAAGCACAAAATCAGAATATTTCCTTGCAACAGACAGCGCTTAAGGTAGAATTCTTGGAGTAACCGAAGATCAAATGTAATTTTGTGACATAAGATGTTGATTTAAACAGTTTTTGTCCGATACCATTTTGACTATAAAAAGCATCTATTTGTGAAAATTCGGAGTTGAGAATCAGCAAAAGGCCATTAATGAGTGGAGTTCCGGTAAACTTCTTTCTTTCTTCTTTTCTGCCATTTGGCATTTTTGAGATTTTTGGTGTATTTCAAAGATTGAATTAGTGCGTGCTGAAAACTAAATGCTAGTAATCATTTTTGCTTATATCATCACCTTTAATAAAAAAATCACATATATATCGTTGTATATAGAATTATATATTTATGCGATTTGTGTTGCTTTCATTTCTTTAGTTTAAAAAAGAACACGTTATGCCTAAAGTAGATAAATTAAAATCATTGCTTTAATTTCTCGCCAGCAACTTGAGAATTTTATTGATAGTTCCTGAGTTTGTACGTGACAGACAGATGAGGCGTAGCTTTTCTAATATTTTATTTTTGTGGCAATGGAATTTCAAAGCTCTTGTATTTCTGGAGCGAAAAATAGACGGCTGTTTTGGCATCCCAAAATTCTGCTCTTTAGAGAGGTATGTTTTTTCTACTTCAGATGATTAATACTACTATGTGTTTGTGAGCCTTTAATAATGTTCTGCAAACTTCTTTTACCGCTAGATGTTGAAAACTTTTTTTTTGAGTTCATGTTGAAGAAATTTCATGGTAAAAGCTAATTATCTTAGCTGCACATCTTTTGTTTTTACTACTACATAATACTCCGTCCCGCTGGTAATGTCCATCTTTCTCGACCGTCTCATTTATAATATCCTCTTTCTTAAAATGGAAATATTTAACCATTTAAAAGTAAAAGGACCTATAATTTTTTATCATTTTACTCTTACTCTTTAATAATTGTACCATAAAAGTAAGGAACATTATAAGTAGGACGAAGGAGTACTACTATTAACTTTGTTTTGGCTCTTCCCCTGTTGAGCCCTAGACTATGACATCTTGACGTGAAAATATATATATAAACTTGATTTTTTTTTTATGCCACTTAAGCTTGTTTTGTGAGGCTGCAAAAATAAAAGCGAAAAATTTAATATATCATACATATACATTTCCATGTCAAACACATTAAAGTTCTCAATATATATGTTATTATAGTTTGGATATCGATTAGTTAAAATTAGGGATCAAAATTTCAATGAAAACTTGAGTAATACTTAACTATCTTCTTCGATTGTAAAGAAAATGATGGAAGTGAAAATCCTTAGCTATCTTCTTCGATTCCCAAACGTAGAAGGTTAAAATAATACTATTCCTAAAAAAAAAAGAGGTTAAATAATCATGGAAATCTTTTTTATTTGAAAAAAAATATATCATAATAATAATAATAATAATAATAATAATAAATAATATAAATATAAATAAATGGCAAATTGTTGGGCGAGACGAGCGTGGCGCGTGCACTGCACATGCGCGCCTCTCACGCGCAGCGCGTGTTGTGCACGCGCCCCTACTTTTTTCGATTTTTTTTTTCCGATTCTCAGCTCATATGCACTGCAATGTGTATTAATATACACTACACTATATAATAATATGCGCAACTAAGTATATTGAGATGCACTAATTTTTAATTTTTATTAATATTTTTTCCTATTTTTTAGATGCACCACATAGTGTATCCATATGCACAACAATGTTTACCGATATGCATCACACTGTGTTTCCATATGCACAACTATTTTTTTTTTCGATTTTTGTTTTAATTTCCAAATTTATTTTTCTCTCTTTTTTTGTTTGCCTCTTCATTTTTTTGTTTCACGCTTCTTCTTTGGTCAAAGATTCGAGCGAGGAGAGCCTAAGGCCTTGGAGCATGCCAAAAAATCTAAATTGTTGCTCGACGATTATCCTTATATTAGTAATCGGAGTGAAAGTGGAGCCGTAAAATCGGAGCTGAAGGCTCCGCCGAAAAAAAAAACTGCAAATGAAAAAAAAAACAGGAAAAAAAATTGGTGCATATCATTACTCTTCGTTGTGGATATCATTATATAGTACAATGCACATAAATACATGTTGTAGTGCATATTGACTGATTGCAAATATATATATATATATATATATATATATATATATATATAGTAATATATTTAGAGTTATTCCCCCATGCAACTGGTCTCACATTATGAGACCGGTGGGGGAATAACTCTAAATATATTACTCCATCCGTCCATGAAATGGTTGCCACTTTTGCTACTTAAATTTGTCCACGAAATGGTTGCCACTTTTGCTACTCTACTCACATTTAATGTGGGACCCTTACTCCATTCACAACAATACTCATTATAATTCATTACTACCTACCATTTTCTTAAAACCCGTATCGTCCACAATGTGGCAACCATTTCGTGAACGGAGGGAGTAATAATGAGCACGAGAGCTAATATCTAATGACAAAAGATAATTCGGGATGCCAAACATATTGAATCTAGGGGTGTATACAAGCCGAGCCGAGCCGAATTGTGGCAGACTCGAGCTTGGCTCGATCGAAAATTATAAGGCTCGAGCTCGATTTGAACTTTGCGTTTCGAGCTCGAGCTAGGCTCGACGGGTAGCAACCAAGCTCGAGCTCGGTTCGAGCTCGCCTCGCTACATATTCATTTGGATCAAGCTCGAGCTCGACTCGATAAACTAAAAATTATGAATTTATTAATTATATATAAGTTAAATATTGATAATAAAAAGTATTAAATAAAAAATATATATTAAAAAATTCGTGAACATGTTCGTTTAGGTGATTCACGAACATGTTCCCGAGCTAGCTCGTTTACTATCGAACTCGAACGTGTTCGCGAGCATTTTAAGCCGAACATAGGCATGCTTGAACTCGGCTCAAAAAATTTGTCGAGCTCAATTTGAGACTTCAGCTCGACTCATTTAGTAAACGAACGAACTTCGAACGAACCGAACTCCAAATAACTTGCGAACCGTTTGGCTCATGTACAACTTAAATTGAATCCCCTATTATCATATCACGTGATATTCTATTGATACATGATATTTTCTAGTATTAATTTAATAAAGGAATAACACATAATATAATAATTTAAAATTTACTAAATATATACGGTAAATACCTAAATTTTGAATATCATGCCACGTGTCATTTTTCTTATTAAAATAATATGAAATGTGAGACAATGCATGATCCGGTTAGAAAAATTAACCCCCTCGGCCGCCCCTCCCCCACTCTCTCCTTTCTCTTTCTCTCGCCGTCTGCCACCGCCGCTCCTTGCCGTCAATAATTGCACCGACGTTTACTAATGAAATTACAAGTTCCTGTTATAATTTCTCCTCCCAGAATATACCTCAAAGCCCCAACCCAAAACCCATAAATTCAGTTCGACGAAATGGTGTATGAAGGGAGGCCGTGGGGCGAAAGCACGGCCGCTGCCAATCCGACGTGGCTAAGGAAGTTGCTTCGACCGGCTTCGGAAAAACCAAAGCAGTGGCTTCTGTCTGCTTCGAGAAAGCCAAGGTGGCGGTCGGAAAAATTAAGGTTGGTGTCGTCGTCGCCTTCAATTGGATTACAAGTAAAGCAAGCTTTTGCGGAAGAAGTATATTAGGAACTAGTACTAAATTGAGGAGGTGTGGTTTGAACCCGCCGGTAATAGCATCAACATCCTTGATAAAATTACAAGCCACTGCCTTTAATCTTCAATGTCGCCGAGATACAGAGAGGAGGGAAACCTTGATTCTTTGTCGAAACGACGTCGTGTGGGCTGACGAGGCTGCGGATAATTGAAAAGATAATCCACATCTTGGCGTCCCCTGCATCACCTTTCTATTGCCGAATTTTAGCTTCTATGGCATAAAGGCAAAAAATGAACGAGGTGAAGTTGACGTCGTTTTTGCAATTATTTTAAATGTCAGATAATAATTAACATAAGGTCAAATGTCAAGCCATAAAATATAATTAATTTTACTAATTATTACTACGATTTTATAGTTTAGAGTTTTGGTTTGTTATAAATTTTTAAATCAAAACCGTAACCCATGATTTGTTTAAGATAGTATTACCCAAATTTATTTCTTTAAATTGTAAATCTGGACCAAAACAAATTGCAATCGTATGTGTTGGTTTGATTTGATTAACGGTTTAAAGTGTAACGTGAACAACCCAACCCCACATGCACATATATATATATATATACAAGCCTAATGCCTATATTATATATCTTCAAGTCGGCATGCAAGCCCACCCTAATAGTCCTATGATTTTCGACTACTTATTTTCCTTAAGCTGCCTTATATATATATACTTTCCTACTATTTACGTTCTGCAAGTCTCATTAGCATTGCAACTTGCCATAATCTATTAGTAAGTATGCTGCTGCTGTCTATAATATTAATATAGTAGGTGATTAATCTTTGATATGATTTCTCTCCAGCTGGGAGTGTAGGTTCTAACATGGAGCCTCAAAAATCAATAGAAGATGAGTTCTCAAAGCTACATCCAACATGCCCCTTGAATACAAGAATCGCCATTTTAGGCGGCGGACCAAGTGGCCTATCAGCAGCTTATGCTTTATCTAAGCTTGGCTACAACAATGTCACACTCCTCGAGAAATATCACACTGTTAGTGGAATGTGTGAATCCGTAGATATTCAAGGTATCTCTACCTCATATTTTATTATGCACAAGTTTAGAAACTTTCAAGTTTTATTCATCATATTTGTATAATGCAGGAAAGTTCTATGATCTTGGCGGACAGGTCCTCGCTGCCACCAGCTCCCCGACTATTTTCCATTTGGCCAAAGAGATGGCTTGTGAACTCGAAGAAATGGACTCCCATAAATTGGCCTTGATAGATAGTTACACTGGCAAGTATGAAGACATCCAAGTGGCAGATGACTATGTTTCTGTTATCTCACTAACTCTACAGCTTCAGGTGAGTTTTTTTGTTTAGACTTTTCAGAACCTTGCGTTGCATGTAGTTATGATCATTCTAGTTTTGGTTTTATCATTCATAGGAGGAAGCTAAGAAATCTGGTCGAATTGGAGTTCATGCTGTGAGCGACTCTGCATCTGAGCTGACACCGGCCTTTCTTGAGAGTCGCGGATTGAAATCTGTTCCTAAATCTGTAGCATATGGATATACTGCTTCTGGATATGGATTTGTTCAAGACATGCCTTATGCATACATACATGAATTTACTCGGACGTCTATGGCTGGCAAGATTCGACGTTTCAAAGGTGGATATATGAGTTTCTGGGAGAAGATGAGTGAATCTCTGCCAGCACAAGTCCTCTGCAACACTCTAGTAACCTCAATCAGGCGCCATTCCTCCAGTGTAAGTATTGATGTGGAGCAAAATGGAGAGACCAACACTCTGGAGTTCGATAAATTGATCATATCTGGCTCGTTCCCTTTTGTACATGGCAAGACGTACAGATCACCATCAATCACCCCTACAGGTCTGAAAATTAAACTCTTATTTCTTGGCATCCTTCATCTTGTACTAGGTTAATTTATTCTCTAATACTAAACATTTGCTTTCTATCTATAGTTGCTGAAAATGACATAATGGACTTCACTGAGCTCGAAAAGGAAGTGTTTAGTAAAGTGAAAACCATTGATTATTACACAACAGTGATGAAGATTAAAGGGATGGAACATCTTCCTGTTGGATTCTACTACTTCGGTGAATTCATGGATGATCCTCGAACAATAGGAAATCCTGTCGCAATGCAGAGATTCTACTCAGATACGGATGTCTTCCTTTTCTGGTCGTACGGAGACTCAGCCGAAATCATGGGACCACAAGTAACACAACTAGCTGTTGATGCAGTGAAAAGAATGGGCGGAGAAGTCATTAGTATAGTTCTGCAGCGACGTTTCAAGTACTTTCCTCATGTCGAAACCCAAGGTTGGTTCTTACATCTTGTTACAATCCTTATTACACCCCAATCAATAATTACAAGTTTATTATAATAGCATATGATTCACCTTCAACCCATGCAGATATGAAGAACGGATTCTACGATAAAGTTGAAAAGGAACTTCAGGGTGAGAACAACACTTACTTCATCGGTGGACTCATGGCATTTGAGCTCACAGAGAGAAATTCGTCCTACGCCATGGCTTTGGTTCGTAGCCATTTTGCATGTGACGATCCATTGCCAAGATTTCCATACGTGAAGGTACTGCCTATTTAAACATATATACGTATCTCAACAATGAAATTTTAACATGAAATTCTACTTACTTGATAAATGTTTCTGCAGAGATTGCTACCAGTGATGCCTGAGTGCTGTAGCAAGGTGCCTCGGAAGCTAGACGAGTCAGATGGAGTCGAGTTTCCAGATCTTTCAAGCCTTGATTGCTATTTAAAACACTGGGGAACCCATAATATCATCCGAAATAAGACTCTTTACACTTGGATTAATGAAGAAGGACAAGAATTAGGGCGAAGAACCTATGAGGAGCAGCATGCTAATGCTGCATGTATAGCAGAAAAGCTTTTATCGAGCCATAAACCAGTGATTAAGCCTGGGGATCGTGTCCTTCTAATTCACGTCCCTGGTTTAGATTTCATAGATGCCTTCTTTGGTTGTTTAAGAGCGAGAGTACTCCCCGTTCCTGTCCTCCCGCCTGATCCACTCCAAAGAGGTGGCCAAGCACTCTTGAAAATTGAGAATGTAGCCAAATCATGCAATGCAGTTGCAATTCTTTCAACTCTTGGTTACCACACAGCCGTTCGAGCAGGTCTCGTAAAGAACTTGCTGCCATTGTCCATCACAAATAGAACGACGAATTCTTCTGCTTCTTGGCCTAATCTTCCCTGGATACACACAGATTCTTGGATTAAAAAATCCAAAGGCATAATGTTAAAAGCACATGAGGAATCTAGCATCGAACCTCAAGCTGATGATTTATGTTTTCTTCAGTTCACATCAGGATCCACAGGTGATGCAAAAGGAGTGGTGATCACTCATGGCGGGATAGTTCATAACGTAAAGCTGATGCGGAGGCGATACAGAAGCACGTCCAACACAGTTCTCGTGAGTTGGCTCCCACAGTATCATGACATGGGACTAATCGGTGGGCTTTTCACAGCATTGGTTAGTGGTGGAACGGCTGTTCTGTTTTCTCCGATGACTTTCATCAAGAACCCTCTTCTGTGGCTTGAGGTAATCAGCAAGTACAAGGGAACTCACAGTGCCGGGCCTAACTTTGCTTTCGAGCTTGTGATACGAAGGTTAGAGCTCGCCAAGAATAAGGCTAGGGGCTATGATCTTTCATCCATGGTTTTTCTCATGGTTGCTGCTGAGCCAGTGAGACAGAGGACTATGAAAAGGTTTATTGAACTCACTATGCCTTACGGCCTTTCTCAATACGTGATGGCTCCTGGCTATGGATTGGCAGAGAACTGTGTGTTTGTGTCCTGTGCATATGGAGAGGGGAGGCCTATATTGGTGGACTGGCAGGGAAGGGTGAGTTGTGGATATCTTAATCCAAGTGATGCAGATGAAGTGGATATCAGAATTGTGGATCCACAAAGTGGTGAGGAGTTTAAAGAATTTGGAAAAGAAGGTGAAATATGGATCAGTAGTCCTAGTGCTGGTATTGGATATTGGGGGAGAGAGGAGCATAGTGAAGATACATTTAGGAATGAACTCAACAATCATCCGGGGAGAAGATACACAAGAACAGGGGACTTGGGACGTGTAATTGATGGAAATTTGTTCATCACGGGAAGGATTAAGGATCTCATTATTGTTGCAGGTAGAAATATATACTCGAGTGATGTGGAGAAGACAGTTGAGAGCTCTTGTGACCTTCTTCGCCCCGGTTGTTGCGCTGTCATTGGTGTCCCTGAGGAGATTCTATCAGCAAAGGGGATATCAATGTCTGAAGGTTCCGATCAAGTTGGGTTGGTTGCGATTGCAGAGGTCAAGGATGGTAAGCCTGTGAACAAAGATGTTATTGAGCAAATCAAGGTTAAAGTTGCTGAAGAACATGGTGTTAGTTTGGCTGCTGTCAAATTGATCAAACCAAGGACTATCAGCAAAACAACATCGGGAAAAATAAGAAGATTCGAGTGTCTCAAGCAATTCACTGATGAGACACTGAATTCCATTCCTGATCCTATAATTCCGAGAAGATCACTCACTCGGTCTTATACTACAGGAACATGCAAGGATGGCCACACGCCTCGGCCTCAGCTGAAGCCCAGCCCTCTTTCTTCAAATGCTAGATTGAGTTACGTAGAAATCTTGGAGCACCTCAAGAAACTAATCTCGGAGCAGACTGGAATTCCTGGCAGTAGAATCTCTACATCTGCAAATCTCACTTCTTATGGGATTGACTCCATTGGAGTAGTTAGGGCAGCTCAAAAGCTCTCTGATTTTCTTGGTGTACCTGTTGGTGCAGTCGACATTTTCACTGCAACTAGCATTGATGATCTAGCCGCCTTCTCGGAGAACCTCTTGATAAAGTCAAACCCTCAAGATATGAGAAACAATGATGATACATATACGTCGTCTCAACTAGCAGCAGAAGAAGAAGTGATCTTACCTCAAGATGTTTCCTTCACTCACCAGCTGCAGACCATGGTACTTCAGTTTTTTGCCCTTGGATATGTCTCTGTGTTGCTCATCTTTCCTGTGTATCTATGTATATCTATATACGCAAAGTTGATATCTTCCAATCTTGCTCCGATGACAACTTCTTGGGCTGCATACATGATTTCACTAGCACTCGCGCCCCTTGCTTGGATACTATGCATAGTTTCTACATGCAGCTGCATTTCCATCTTTGGGAATTCATTTCTTCAACCAAATTATGCATTGGTTCCCTACACTTCAATCTGGTCGATGGACTACGTGAAATGGTGGGCGCTCTATAAGGCACAAGAGGTCTCATCGAAAGTTTATGGTGTGCATTTGAGAGGAACAGTTCTGTTGAACTACTGGTTTCAGATGTTTGGAGCCAAGATAGGATCATCAGTAGTCCTCGACACGATTGATATCACAGATCCTGCTCTTCTTTCTATTGGAGACGGAGTTGTGATTGCAGAGGGTGCGTTGCTACAGAGCCATGAGGTGAGAAATGGAATCCTAAGCTTTCGTCCCATAAGAATCGGAAAAAATTCTTCGGTTGGTCCCTATGCTGTCATCAGCAAAGGAACTATTTTAAGAGATGGCACTGAGGTTGCTTCATTGCAAGTCACCGAAGAGGGAAAAATTGTCCCAAGAGCAAATAAATCCAATAATCATAAGGTAAGTATAAATTTCTATCCCCCTTCTATTGATATTGAATGTCTCATAAACCTCATATTGGATACAATGCAGGAACTTTGTAGTGAATTCTAATTATCTATAATTATTTGATTCACTTTATGGTAGTTACAGCCAATTCGTTTCACTTGCACCATATTTCATTCTTGATCAATAAACAACATTTGAAGTAAGAGTATAATATTGTGAACAGAATGCTAATTGTTGGTGTTTTTAGGTTGCAGTGCCAAAAAACAGCAGCAACGATCATCAAGCCACTTATCATTTGATGGGTGTATACATGGTTGGCTTTGTAAGCTCTTTGTCGGCGGCCATCATCTACTGTATCTACATCTTGCTAAGTCAAAGAGCGCCTAACATGGAGCAATTCATGTTTCTATGCATCTTCGGGTCTTTCCACTGGTTTCCCCTCACCATCGTGGCATATGCTATTATCATCAATGGCGCCTCTCTAAATCCGTTGAGTTTTTCCATTTCATTTGCTGCAGCATACACAGCTCATGGAATAATACTCACCTTGCTCACATGCATGCTAACCCATTCTCTCTCTGGAAATGAGGAATCTCAGTTGAAAATGTGGCTCCAACAAAGATTTATAGTTGCTTGTCATCTTAGATTTGCAAAACTGCTGTCTGGAACAGAAGCTTTCTGCATATATCTGAGGCTTCTAGGTGCACAAGTTGGAAAGTTTTGCTCTATAAGGGCAATCAACCCGATTTTAGAACCAAAACTGTTGTCACTTGGAGCAGGTGTTCATCTCGGTGACTTTAGTAGGATTATAACTGGGTTCTACTCCTCCAACGGCTTCACTAGAGGAAAAGTCGAGGTGCAGGACAATTCTGTGATTGGAAGCCAAAGCATTGTGCTCCCTGGTGCAACTATACAGAATGAAGTAATCCTTGGTGCCCTTTCAGCTGCTCCCACAAACTCAGTTCTTCAAAGAGGAGGCGTGTACATCGGTTCTCAATCACCAATCATGATCAAGAACACCGTGCACGAGCTGGATGACCGTATTGAAGAAATGGATGCAAAATATAAGAAGATTGTAGGAAATCTTGCTGCAAACTTGGCTGCCACCACTCTTAAGGTCAGAACAAGATACTTCCACCGAATTGGAGTGAGTGGAAAAGGAGTACTAAAGATATACGACAAGATTGGACTCCCACACCACAAAATCTTTCAATGTGGCAAGACTTATCCTATCATAGTTCGGCACAGCAACAGCTTGAGCGCTGACGATGACGCGAGGTTCGATGCACGAGGTGCAGCTGTCAGAATATTTTCCGATGATTGTCAAACCTCACTTTTGGACTTGACATTGAAAACGGGCAATGCATTTTACGCACGTACCATTTCTGATTTCGCTACCTGGCTTGTTTGTGGGCTACCTGCTAGAGAAGAGCACGTGAAGCGCGTGCCACATATCAGAGATGCTGTGTGGACGTCCCTACGCAATGCAGATACTTTCACCGAGCTGCATTACTACTCTAACATATGCAGGCTTTTCAGGTTTAGCGATGGACAGGAGATGTACGTCAAACTCAAGTTACGGCCGTTTGATCAGAGAATCAATGAAGATTCTGGAAAGATTGAGCCTACAGGAATCCTCCCTCCCGAAACAGGTGCAATTCCGAGGGACTGCAACGACAAGCGTCCCCTGCTTTTCCTTGCAGATGATTTCCAGAGACGCGTGAGTTCGCCTGAAGGCGTTCGTTATGTTTTCCAGTTGCAATTCCGTCCGGTGCCTGAGGATGCAGCCACTCGCGATGAGGTCCTCGACTGCACGAAAGCATGGGACGAGACGGAGTTCCCGTTCGTAGACATTGGAGAGGTGACCATCAATCAGAACCTGACGGCAAAGCAATCAGAGGAGCTTCAGTTCAATCCTTACCTAAAATGTCATGAAATAGATGTGATTAGAGCAACATCAGCATCTCAGAGTGCTTCAATTGATCATGGCCGTTCGTTGATCTATGAAATCTGCCAGCGTTTGAGAAACAACGAGCCGCTTCCGGAGGCGTGGAGAGCCTTCATCGAGCAATCGGATGTCAAAGTAGACCTCTCTGGCTGCCCCATTGCGTCCATGCAACATAAACAAGACCCTGTTTCAAGTGAAGTGACGCTTGCAAGGACTTGGTACCAAACGGGGTGGTCGATTTTCGCACAACCGTTGCTACAGACGCTCTTGCCTTATTTCCTCTTAGCATATGTGATCTCAGTTCCTCTCAATTGGCTGCTTTTTGCACATAACAGCATGCAATATCCTCTGCATTGGTTGCTGCCACCGTTCTGGATTGTTTCAGGCCTGACCGCGGCGATGGCGTGTGCTCTGGCCAAGTGGATTCTGGTAGGAAGGAAGAAAGACGGCGGGACAGTGTTGATTTGGAGCAAATCAGTGTTCATGGACACAATATGGCAAGCATTCAAGACGTTAACTGGTGAGTATTTTGTTGAAACGACTGGCGGTTCGGTGTTGTTCGTTTTGTGGATGAAGCTGATGGGATCGAAAATTGATGTGAACGGAGGGGTATACGTGGATAGCATGGGGGCGGCGCTGAACCCGGAAATGGTGGAGATAGAGGGTGGAGGCTGCGTCGGAAGAGAGGCGCTTTTGTTTGGACACATATATGAAGGCGACGGCGGAAAGGTGAAGTTTGGAAAGATTAGAATTGGTGAGGGGGGATTTGTGGGGAGTAGAGCGGTGGCGATGCCGGGAGTGGTTGTGGAGGATGGTGGCAGTCTTGGTGCGCTCTCACTTGCTATGAAGGAAGAAGTTGTTAGAACTAAATCGCAGAACTGAGTAATTTTCTCTCTTTTGATTGATTGTATGCTTGCTTAGTTTTTACAAGAGAGAGAAAGTCAGGCTGATGTATGGATAAATAAATTTATGAGCCGGCACAATCAAATAATATCCAAAAGATTTCTACTAGCTAATCATCAAACAGAAAAGAGCAAGCAATTGACAAACACTAGTAAACAAAACAAACACCTACAACATGAGGTCTGATCTGGCACACAACCTCTTAAAGAAATTAGTTGAGATAGCCGGCGTCTTGCTCCGGAGCTTCGGATGCCTCAACACATAGGACCCCGACAGCAGCACCACGATCTGCACCGGCGTCACATACAACACGAACGCCGCGCACAAGCAGAAGGCCACGAACAACGCCGACGCCCTCGGATCCCTCCAGCTCAGCAGCGACTGAATCCTCTCCCCCTGCATCGCCAAGTCACCCACCACGCTCTGTATCCTCCCCCCTATACTCCTCAGCCGATCGTACCTCATCCTCACCACATCCGACGCCCTCGACGTCGGAAAAGTGTCGAACTCTTCGTCCAGCTCATCATGCCCCACCGCATCCGCGTGGGAGAGCCGGATGTCCATGTGCGGAGGGTGCCTCGGCTTCCACCGGTAGTTCCATATGCCGATGAAGAAGAGGTAGAGAAAGAAAGTGGGCAAAATCAGTTCAGGATATAAGATTAGTATGACAAGCAGTATGTGAATTAGAAGCGTCGTGAATGGATTTTTCCAGTGACATATTTGATCGAACCATTTCGCAACAGCAGTGAGTCCACTCAAGACGCTCATGACCCTCATGAAGTTGGCCTTGGCCTTCCTGACGCTCCATATATGCGATCCGACGTCGAGCATATACTCAACCACATCCTTCTTCAGCGGAGGCTCTGATCTTCCGAGCCTCAACGAAACTATCTGAATCGCCTGATGCCGCAGCACCTCCAGCTGAACCACGGAGAGCGGGTGAACGTAATGCATCTTTGGCAGCAACGGATGAGAGTATTTGTGCAGCATATTCAGATAAGACGTGCACGAAAACCTCACAGCCAACTGAACTTCTCCCATTTTCTTCACTCCCGAAGGCTTCAACACAATCAGAGGATACGAATGAGTATAAACACGTTCTGTTTCGAGTGTTGACAACCTGATCCTCACCTTCCCGATGCTCGTGTCCCGTTGGAGATGCCCGTTGTCGAAAACTCCTAACGTCAACACGGTGCAAGGATCGAACACCTCCCACGTATACTGCTCGTTCCACTTAGGCGAGGCGGTGTCGATGATGGTCCTCGTCCGGATCCATTTGGATCCGTACTTTGCTACACAATACGCATCCGTCGTTCCACGGCCGTCTTTTGATTTCATCGGTGGCAGCCCCGTCGCGCTTATGATGCCCACCTCGAGTAGTCCGAGGCTCGGCTTCCACATCAGCTTCGAACTCGGCCTGTAGTCGCTGCTGTAATAGGTCGACTCATCCAATACATGATAACCGCCATCTAAGCTCATCCTGAGATGAATCTTGCTAGCAAATTTGATCTCCTTCTTCTGCACCTCGACGCCCGAATGCTTCTCGAGATTAAGCCACTTCGCCGGCACCGCCTTGTTGTCCTGCCTCCTCATCACAGTGTTCAACGATGCCATGCACCTCCCCAACACCTCATCCTTGCTCTCCACAGTCATCATCAGCGGCTCTTCAAATGGCTCCGCCACCACGAACACTAAATCCTCGTTCCACGTCGGATTCACACTCTTCACAGACGATATCCTCGTCTTCATCGCCTGATTGCCGATATTGACCTTCACGCATACCTCCGGCGGCCTACTTTTATCACTGGGAAGCAAATCCTGGCATTGAATCACATTGACTCTTAAATACCAGAGCCTTGGAGAAAGATAAACCTTCCCTCTAATTCTAGAAACTCCGTCGCTGCCAACAGCGGCTGCATCGGAATGCCAGGCATCGGAGAAGGCCTCATCGGCTTGAGTTCCTTTCCAAATGGCGAGCATGATCTCTCCTTTCTTCACCTTGTCGCCGTGCTTCTCTTCGAGCTTGTACCACTGCGGCGCCAGAGGGCTGTCAGGGGGAACGCGCCTCGGAACATCGACGAGCTCGAAACTGAGTCTGCCGATGAAATCGTCGAGCACGACGTCCTTGTCTTTGACGATGATTTCGAGGTGTGAAGCTTGGAGCTGGTCGTGTGCGAAGGCGAAGACGAGATTCCACTCGGGATTGGTCTTCTTCTCGAAATGCTTGGTGACTCCCTTGTAGTTGCCGAGCTTAACTTCGACGTAAGGATCGCAGGCGCCGGTGACGTCTTTTACGGGGAGTTCTTTGGCCTTGACGACACGGACGTACAGATACTCCATCTGTTCGACGAGGTCGTAGGCGCTGCTCACCTTGTCGCCGCCGATCATCACTCCGGAGCCCAAAATCTTCGGAGACGTCTGCTTTAGAGCAAACTCCTCCCCTACTGTGAGCTTCTGCATATTTCTTGATTTCCTGGAAACGAACTACTTGAGAAAGCAAATGCTTGGCTAGTTACAGTATAAGTTTCTCAGCTCTGTAAACTGTTTATTTAGAGAAATGATTGAAGAGGTATGACATATGATCGCTGAATGAAATAAGTGGATTTCGGAATCTTACTTTTGGTTTTGGCACAGTCAATTAACTCTTGATCCTCTGTTTCATTTCTACATGTATATGCGTTTATGCATGTACTACTCTCTCTCTCTCTCTCTCTCTCTCTCTCTCTCAGCTGAAGTTGATAGTTTACGTGATCAAATAAGTGAAAAAGACAGATAGATAGGAGTAGCTTTGAGTTGCTACAACCATCTTGGAATTATTAGTATATGACTTGCATCACTAGCAAAACTATCACCTCTTAAAAAGTAAAAAGTTGGTATGTGAAAACATTTTCTTAGAAAAGGAACTGATTATTCTGCATAAATTTAGGTTGCAATAGCGAACGCATGATTTATTTTGTATCCAATAATTCACACCAAATATGCGTACGCCTGGCTTTTTGGGTTTGTGGAAGGAAGTACACAGATATTGTTTTCTCTTGAAGCACATGCAATCATCTCTGCATTGCCATTGACCGCTTCTCCACTATTTTTCTTTGCTTTTCAGATTTCCTTTTATTTTTTGGTTTCAGTTCGTAGTCTTCACTTTCCTGAAATTACATATTAAAACATTATTATTATCTATCTTAATTGGGTGTAGTCAATCCTAATTACTTTTTTGGTTAATTGACAACTATAAAAAAATCATTTATTACTAAAAATCTTAATTGGAAAAAAGAAATTATATAAGCCAATTGGTTACAATAAATCCAAACTAGTACGTACAAAATTAATCTAAAACAGATGAAATTAGTGGGCGTTTAGGCCCAACAAATTTTCTATCGGCGAACGATAATGAAAAGGGCGGGGAAGAGCATTTCTCATGTGATTATTTTATAATGACCATTTCTTGCTTTATCACATCATGATATATTAAGAGGTAAATGGTGATATGTCATTACCCATTACCTTACATGATAATAAATTTTTTTTTCAAAAGTACACTTTTGACAAAATTTGGGTAAAATTGTACCCAATTTGACAGAAATACCCTTATAGGGTAGTGGGTGTGTGTACGGTTAAAATTCAAATTACATTTACTGAACTTCTCTCTCTCTTTCCCATCATTCTCTCTCCCTGTTTTCTCCCTCCCCATTTTCTGTGACGAAACAGTAGGAAACTCCCAACCCTACCGCCGCCGTCAACCACACCGCCACACTCCGCCATCACACCGCCACACTCCACCATCAACCTCCTAGATCTATCTAAATGGTGCCGCGAATAAAAAAACCAAAAACTGTCGCCGCGGGTAAGGATAAAGAAGCCGAAGTAGCAAAAGCAACGACGGCGAAGGTCACCACCGCGGCGACGACTAGCAAAGCAGCGGCAACGCCTCCCAAAGGCGCGAAGAAACAGAGAAAAGCCGCGGTGACGCCGAGGAAAGCCCCTACGAAAACAAGGTCTCAAAGGACCGAAGTTCCGCCGGCGCTTGAACAGGCGCCGCCGCGCGAAGAAGCCACCGCGCGAAGAGACGCCGCAGCGCGAAGAGACGCCGCAGCGCGAAGAAGAAGTAGAGCAGACGCCGCCGGAGCCGCACGAAGAAGAAGGAGAGCAGACGCCGCCAAGGCCGCGCGAAGAAGAAGGAAAAGACAAAGAAGACCAACCTACACCGGCGAACGAGGAGGAGGAAGCCGATGAAGAAGATGTTTTCGAGCATTTGCCGGTAAGTTTTTCAGATCTGAAAGTTACCGTGGTTGCATGTTTGATAATCGCTTGATTTCTCCGATTTCGTGGGTTTATTATATTTTGAATGTCAATTACGTACCTAGTTTGTTGAGTAGAATGCAAATTAGGGTACGATTTGGAGATCTGTAATTTTGGGGGAAAACTCTACAGGTACACCGGGTACAATTTGTGAAAAACGTACCGGTAATTCCAGATATGTAATTACTAGAATTGAGGATAACTTCTTGTTGAATAGCTGAGATTGTTTATGCATGATGTATTTTGCATTCTCATCATTTGAATATGGCCTTGTTTGGTTAAAATTGGTACCATTTTCCCAAATACGTACCAAGAAAACTAGTATATTTCTAGTCGGCACGCATTTCCAAAAACGTACCGAGTGTACTAGTTTTTTGTTGTAATATAGGTAAGATTTACAAAAGCGTACCTAATCTACAGGTACACTTGGTACGACATATGAAAAACGTACCAAGTGTACCAGTATTTCATTATTTTCAAGTACTTATTTGCAAAATGCGTACCTACATGACAAGTACATTAGGTACGCATTAGCAAAAACGTACCAAGGGTGCCATTCTGCAATTGGTAAACTCAGTAAAATTTTGTAAAAGCGTACTAGGTGTACCAGCGTAGAATTGGTACACTCGGTACGATTTTATCAATTCGTACCGGGTGTACCATGTTGTGTGTGTACGCTAGGTACGATTTTGTAAAAACGTACCGGGTTTTACCAAGCAAATTATGACTAAACAGTGAATATGTATTTGTTATTGAATTGTTTTTTATTTCTTATTGCAGAACCGATGGAAATACAAGAGGCTGAAGCTTGAAAAATTAAAAAACAAGACAATGACTAACGGTTATGAGTCCCTTGTTTTCGACATCCGAGCATGCCTCACCACAACTGGCAACTCATCGTTGGACAAGCTGAAGCAGTCCTGCCTCGGCCAATTTATGGACATGGAGGACATGAACACGCGATCGGGAAAGGCCATCCATTGGATGGTGCTTCGACACGTGGTTTCCTTCCCCGAGTATGATTCATCAGCTCTATGGTTCAAAGTTGAAGGGAAGCTCTTACGGTTCAGCCGAAAAGAGTTTACTTTGGTGAGCGGCCTGAAATTCGGCCCTGCAGAATTCGACCCATACACCGACCACATCATTCCGCGATCGTCATTGTACTCCCAACTATTTGGCAACCAAATGGTAACCGCTGTAAATGTTTGGATACCATTCAGGAACAAGAAGTTTTTTATCAAGGAAAATGAAATCAAGATCAGCGCCAACGACTACTTGAAGTTGGCAAAAATTCTGCTGGCAGCATCATACGTGCTTGGATATGAGAATACCAAGAAAAAATTACCGGACTGGCTGTGGGTCCTGGTTGAGGATGAGGAAGCTTGGGAGAAATTCCCCTGGGGCAGCTTCTCGTTTCAAATGGTTGTCGATAGTTTCAAAACAATCGACACAGAAGATAAAAAGAACAAATCCGGCATCTCTTACCACATCAGAGGCTGCAGTTTTGCTTTATTGGTAAGTTCTTAATAGGTAAAAATGGTATTTATTGGAAATCTTGGTACAATTTTATAATTACGTACCAAACTTTACATTTCAATATTGGAAAACTAGGTACGCAATTAGGAAATCGTACCAAGTTTTTCAAATATAAGTATAATCTCTTGGAAAACTTTGTACGATTTTATAATTACGTACCAAACGTAACAGATCGAAACTGGTAAAATTCGGTACGCAATTAGAAAATCGTACCAAGTTTTCCAAATATAAGTATAAGCTCTTCAAAAACGTAACAGTTTAATGCTGGTAAACTCGGTACGCATTTATACTTACGTACCAAGATTACCAAGTAAAGCTATTGTATCTTGAATAAGATTACCTACTGACAAAACTTTATTTATTAAACAGGGTTGGATATTTGAGGCTGTGCCGGCTATAGGAACAAAGGTGGAATTGAGGTCCACCGAGAAAAAACTGCCTCGGATGTTGAGGTACAGATTCCTCAGAGACGTGGAAATCCCCCCAGCAAAAGACATAAAATTGGTAAAATTTATTCTTAGATGTAATATAATTTTAGTAAAGCTTGGTAAGCATTCAAAAAATACGTACCACTTTTACCATTGTTAAAGTGCTACACTTGGTACGCACTGACAAATGCGTACCAAGTGTGCATAGGTGGATTGGTAAACTTGGTACGTAATTATAAATGCGTACCAAATGTACCAAGTGAAAAAAGCAGTTTGTTATGTACACTCGGTACGCAATAGGAATTTCGTACTAAGATTGCTTAAATAAGTTGGTACACTTGGTATGAAATTGTAATTTCGTACCAAGTGTACCCACTTTACCGACAGTTTATCTAATTATGTTTTATCCTTATCAGAATCTTCGACAGCTGCTGAAGCCATCCAATGCTGAAAAGCAAACACCATATTGGCTTTCTCTACAGAACGATTCGGAATTCGGCACGTTTACCTTTAAGTACGATCCGAATGATGCAAAAAAGAAAAGAAAAAGAGAAGCAGCCAACAATGGTGAAGATGATGAAGAGCCTGATGCCAATGAAGCGGAAGCTGCCAACAAAGATGATCAAGACAGTCTTCCTCCTTCTCCTCCGCATACCAACATTGCATCCACCTCAACCGCTCCTCCTGCTGCCGATACCGGTTCCTCTGTCCTTGCAAACTTAATGAAAGGACCGGAGAGAGCGGTTCTTGTGAGAGAGATAGCTGAGGCCGCTGCAAAGATGCTCATATCATGGCTATCGGATGAAAGGCAGCAGCTCGTGCAGGATGTTGGGAGCTATGTTGTTAACAAGCTCCAAGAACAAGGGATAGTCCAACCCTTCACGGGTGCACACTATACATCTCCAGCCTCTCCTCCTATGACTGACATCCAACCTGCAACAACAGAAGCAGCAGCGGTGGATGGCGACAGGAGAAGCGTGGAGAAAAAGCAAACGGAGGCAACAACCATGGAAAGCGATAAGACGATGAAGGAAAAGGATGGAGAAGAGCCAACAGAGCAAGCCGGAGAGAGGACGATGGAGCAGGTTGATGATGATAAGGTACAAGATGCATCTTGAGTTGATGCATAGCAAAAATTGAACAATTTCATGGAGTGATAACATAAACAATCGCATCTACTTTATTTTATTTTTCATGTTATGAACAAATATTTCTTTTCCTGTTTATTTGAAGATGTAACCGAATTTATAATATATTTGATGAATTATTTTTCATTAATTGATTGATGTGTACTGTAATTGGGTACGCCAGGTACAATATATAAAATCGTATCTCTTTCCACGCGTACGCATGGTACGTTTTTATAAAAACGTACCATGCGTACTTACAAGCGTTTGTTCAAAACGTACCGAGTGTACCGAGTTTGCAATACAAATCTAGTACGAAATTGCTTTAAATGTACCAATATTTCTCTTTCTTCAAGCAGGCCCCTGAACAGGAAGACGATCCATTTACGGACATGCAAATCAACTTATTGTGGGACACCTTCCTGGAAACTGATCAATTTACACCTCCGCAAGACAAAGTTCTTCAACCAAATGCAGCTTCAGCTACTCCATTCACACCGTGTCCAAAATTTGAAGCACAACCACAAGCAGCTCCACAAATCTCGGTGCCACAAGGGCCGCCTCCCCCAAAAGCTCCACAAATCTCCATGCCACAAGGTCCACAAGCACAATATCCAGCACCACAAGGGCCACCTCCCACATAAGATCCAACAGCTCAACAAACCTCGGTGCGCATCTTGAATCCGAGGCCGATCCGAAGAAGATTCCCAGCTCCACCTCTACTCAGTCCATTTATGCCGAAAGACGTGCGACCAGGCCGTCACACCTTCGAGCATTGGTTGAACTTAGAGGAAGCTCCACTGTAAGTTAAATTATGTACCAAGTGTACCATTTTGCAATTGGTAAACTAAGTACGATTTTGTAAATGCGTACTAGGTGTACCAGTGTAGAATTGGTAAACTCGGTACGATTTTATTAATGCGTACCAGGTGTACCCATTCATATTTGGTAAACCCAGTACGATTTTGTAAAAAACGTACCAGGTGTACCAGTGTGCAATTGGTAAACTCGGTACGATTTTATCAATACGTACCAGGTGTACCCATTCATATTTGGTAAACCCGGTATGATTTTTCAAATGCGTACCAAGTTTAATTAATAGTTTTAATTAATCTAATATTCATTGAAAACAGGAGGAATGTCGGAGCCTTTTGTGGTGTTGACAAGACCTTTTTCCAATCTATCATGGATCCAACAGGACAGCTCGACATAGAACATGTAGAGGCTTACCTTGTTGTTCTCGTGGCAAATCCTACAATGACCGGATTGGAAGAAGTTGATCCGAAGATTGCCTTGATATCTTGTTATTTTATGGTAAATTCAACCAATCAGACTAATTTTAATTGTTTACAGTAATACTTCTATACACATATGTTATATATATATTTATATTTCTTACACTTATTTGTAGGAAACGGTGGAGAATGTGTTCGACTCGGTCAACCTATCTAAGAGAGCCAATCCCTTTGATCTGTACGATCACAAGATCTTTAACCTGAAAGTAGAAGAGGTCTTCCCCGAAGATAAAATGAATAGGCTGCTTTTGTTTGCCGAAGGAGCTCAACCAGCATGGGGGGAGAACGTAAGGCCTTGGGTTAACTGCGACAAGATACGATTTTATTGATACGTAACCATAAATCTAAGTACACTGGGTACGCATTGCTAAAATCGTACTAGATTTACCAAATGCATGTATGGTAAACACGGTACGATATTACAAATGCGTACCGAGTGTACCTGATTTTTCAGTACGCATTTACAATAACGTACCGTGTTTTCTTAGATTTGTAGTACGCATTTGTAATAACGTACCATGATTCATTTTTTTTATAGATAGTTGCATTGTGTTTCTATAAGGATCACTGGGGTACCCTGTTGGTAGATCTCAAAAAACAGAAGATAACTCTCTATGACTCGAAAGAACATACATTTGAGGAACACCATTTCCATAATCGACGAGATCTATTTTTGCCAATGACAAGAACGGTGCCACAAATCATGAAGGCTATTGGATATTACCGAGAACATCACATAAAAGACTCACAATTCGGCCAGTGGGAATTATACTTTCCTCCAAAGAAGGGCCCGAAGAGAAACAAATTCCAGCAAGATAATGGATATAATTGTGGCGTCTATGCACTCAAATATGTGGAGCAGCTCATCTCAAAAAATCCAATACCAATTCGAAGATGTTTGCAAAAGGATGAAGACCGGGTGGAGTACACAGAACACATAGCAAGAACCATTTATGTCCATAGCACGAACGAAGTCACACCGGAAGTCATGGATTTCGATGGAGTGACTGAAGGGAATGAAGGCAATGAAGGCAAATGAATGAACAGTAAATTCGTGTTAATATTTTGTGCATGATGGATAGGATTTTGTAAATCCATAAACATTATTATATTTTGAATATGCATTTTGCAGAACTATTAGCATATGCTAGGGATTAACTATGTATATTTTTTGATCTTTATTGATATTTTTGAATTCTGGTACGCACAGTACGCAAATGTAAATTCGTAACAGTTTTTCTAGTACGTAAGGTAATCAATTCAACAAAACGTACCAAGAGTTACAATAATATTTGACATAATATTGATTAAAACGTCAAAATTTTCAAACAAAAATCATAACAAACACTACACAGCTAATAGAATTAAATAAATCTCTAATTATCAACCAAATCTATGTGGATCTTGACATGTTTGGCGAGTATGATCTGCAACACCACAAATACCACATTTCTTCATTTTGCGGGTTCTTGTTTTAATGCTTGGTTGGTTGCTACTCCCTTCTTCTTCTGGATTAATCAAGCGGCGTCTTAGAGGACATGTACTCATATAATGACCTTTCTCATGACACCACAAACACCCCCGACTGCGTTTGGTATGAGATCCAGTTGGAATCCTCTTTGTACGCGGTCGTCCAGCTTGCTTAGGTTCTTTAGGTGTAAGAACAATCCTTGAAGCAACATGTGGCGGCACACTCCATGAATCTTTATCCGGAATAGGCATCACATCATCAGCATAAATCTCACGCCACGTCGGAGTAGAATAATATTCATGAACATATGACATTGGGGATTCCTTCTTAAAGCTAAAAATGTGTAAAAAAATTAAAACTTCGTCGAATAAAAATATGGTACGTAATTGTAAATGCGTACCAGGTGTACCACATCCAAACTTGAAAACTTGGTACGCATTGGATAATGTGTACCGGCGTACCAAGTTCGGATGAGAAAACTTGGTACGCAATTGTAAAAGCGTACCAAATTTCGTCATCAGCACTTGGTACGCCGGTACGTTTTTTGCCAAAGCGTACCGGCGTACCAAGTTCTGTGGAGCAAACTTGGTACGTAATTGTAATTTCGTACCAAGTGTACCCAACATAACTTCCTGACCAGGTACGCATTGATCAAAGCGTACCTGCGTACAAAGTTACATGAGGTAAACTTGGTATGCATTTACAATTACGTACTCGATGTACTAAGAAGTTTTGGCAAAATACGTACGAATATACAATTAATTCCAACAAATAAAAACTTCAACCTAACCTAATTGCTGCAGTAGCGTGAGAGCAAGGTATTAAGTCCAGATCTCATGCCCGACAAGAACACTTCCTCGAAGCAACATCAACAACATTGCTTTTTACACCACAAATTACATTAAACTTCGTATCAGATATGGGTTCAACTCTCATCACGCGCCCCGCCTCCACAGCTATACCTAATTCCCTTGTTGCATATACCGATAAATCTTCATTTCTAGATCCAGATTTTGTGCGCCGCTGGAAGAACCAAGATTCAACAAGATTACGACAATATTCTAGAAGAGAACATGCCGGAAGTTTTCTAGCCCACCGAAATCTTGAATTCATATTCTCTACAGCATTGAATGTACCAAACCCAAACTTCCGCACGGGGCATAGTGTAATAGACCATTTGCTCGGACCGATACTCATAAGCTTTTCATAGCCACCATGAGAGGCCTCCTTCAAATTGTTCATGTACTCCTCATAATCCTTTACTTTGTAAGCATTCGCAGCAAGATGGAATAGATCAGTCACAACGGTACCCCAAGTCTTCAGGTTACCCTGTATATGAAACGTACAAAGACCATGAGGGATGCTAGGATAAACTCGATCTATAGCATTCTTGATGCTTAGATGCTGATCGGAAACTATCATAAAATCCGGGGGGCAACCAAACGTCCGACGGACACGCTCCAAAAACCACGACTAAGATGAAGTATCCTCCACATCACCAATGCCAAATGCTAATGGAACAATCTGTTCATTAGCATCCTTCGTAGCTGCGACAAACAAAATGTCCTTATATTTCCCTTTCAAGTGTGTGCCGTCAATGACAATCACGGGCCGACATGCACGAAAAGCTCTTATGCACGCAGAGAGAGCAAAGTAACAATATTGAAACAAACCGTCTGGACATGTCTGAAGGTCCACAATTGAACCAGGATTCATCTGCTCCAACATGTATAAGAACTTGGGAATCATCTGAAAGAATTTATCTCAATTAATAAAAAAAATCACTAAAAGTACACTAGGTAAATATGGTACGCTTTTCAAAAAACGTACCGAATGTACCAGTAATATTGGTAAAACTTGGTACGTTTTTATAAATACGTAACATCATACTATACTAACTATTGTAAACTAGGTACGCAATATTAATTTCGTACCAGGTTTGACGCTTTATTACCGGTACACTGAGTACAAATTTGTAAAATCGTACCCGATGTACCGGTAATACAGAGCCAACCCGGGTACGAAATTTCAAAATCGTACCAAATTTACCAATAATAATAATTACGCGAGACTAATATAGAAAATGATAGAGAAACCTGAAATGAATTATCCGCATCTCCAATTGAAAGTTCCAGAGCATGGTGCTTACCAGCCAAAGCAGTAGAATATTTTACATTCACACCAAATTCCCTTCGTATCTGTGATTGAATATCCTTTGGCCTAAGACACGAACCATCTTCCCCAAAATTTGGGCCAAGGTGTGCAGCAACAACTCTAGATGAAACTTTAGGATCAGGGTGATATCTTAAATCATCCACACAAGAGTGATTGTGAAGAGATTGATATGCCACAAATTAGATGCGGCACTTGCTCGCATCTCAAACTCACATCGTTCTACCAGTTTACATCTCACATTGGTAGTACACCTTATTTGATCGAATTGTTTTACACTCGAGATGCTTTTTCATGTGATATAAACCAAGAGCTGACTTCAGTTTCTTCTTTCCCACAGAAGTGCCACCCTGAACAAGCTCATCCACACGCACAACCGGTGCAAGTACTTCATCCGACAGAAGAGATGCTTGTTGGGCTGCACCGGGAATAACCCACAAACGTTGTCCTACGCTACTTTCATTACCCACATCGATATTACCATCCACATTGCTATTACCAACATCATGCTCATCATTCTCATCAATGTCATCTAAACCCAACTCATCACAATCAACATCAAAATTGTTCTGGTCTTCATTCCGCACACCATCATCAATTAAAGAAGTCCTCCTATTATGAGATTCATCAATCGTGCGAGAAACCGCCACATATACAGTAGGAAACTCCAACACATCCATCAAATAGGACAACTCGAAATTATCTGTAATCTTCATTCTCATAGTTTCGCCACTAGGAGACTGGACTAAACCATCTATATCAAACATATACATACTCTTATCCTTCTTCATTCGAACTTCAAGCTTTGCTAATAAAGATTCAAAGCTTATACCACTAGGCGGTATAGGAATATACTCTTTCTTACCACCCTCATAAATGTTCTTTTTTCGGCATCCTCCATGCGCAACCACTAAAGAAGAAGGCCTTACCTGCACCGAGTAAATTTGGTACGCATTAGTAAATGCGTACTACGTACCCAGTAAACTAGGTACGCATTCATAACTACGTACTGCGTACCAAGTACACTTGGTACGTAATGATAAATACGTACTGCGTACCAATAAAACAAATTAAGGTACACGGTACGTTTTTATCAATACGTACTGCGTACCAGGTAAACTTCGTGGGCATCAGTACGCAATTAAGAAAACGCACCAACCTGAAATAGAAAATACAGTCGTCGGAAATTTACCTCCATAGCTTTGACGCCACAACCAAATATCGCCGGAAAATTACAATTGAACCACCGTAACACTTTCTAAACAAAAACTAAAGCAAAAAACACAACAAAATCGCAACCAAAAATGCTGAATAAAACAAAAGCAAATACAAAAAATTCTCAACAAATCACAATCAAATTGGTGAAAAAAAACAGAGCAAAAACATATAATCACCGGCGACGATGAAGCTAATCGCGACCACAAAAGCAGAAAACACGTCGACGTCAAACAAGCCGTCGACGATGATGGAGGAAAAATCTCCAAACTATAGCGACGGCGACGGCGACGACGATGAGGACGACAATGGTGACAATGACGACGGCGATGGCGACGACGACGGCGTAAAGAGAGATCAACAATGGCAACGACGTCACGCGGAGAGAAATCAGCAGAGAGCCAAACTTGAGGAAGAAGAAAACCGAAAAAAAAAAACGAGAGAGAGAGAGAAAGACGTGAGCTGAGGGAAGAAGAGAGAGAAAAATAAAGTGAAAAAGTAGGAGAGAGAATGTGTTAAGATGAAATAAAGTATAAAACATAAGAGTATAAATGTCCAAAAAGTAAACATATGACAAAAATTGATAAAATTTGAACTAGTGACCCTTTTGGATATTATATTTCACCTAATGACATATGGGTGCATTTCCTCATATATTAAAGCATCTTATTATATTCCTAAAATATGTACAAATATTCTTTCATTTCTAATGAAAGAAGCTGTATTCCTCAGCAAAACCTATGATTTATTTATTCAGTATATCATGCGTGTGATCTGTTCTCGTATGATCGATTGTTCAATACTTATACGGTTAATAAGTTATCCATGTAAGTTTCCCATGATTATACAGTCTTCATTGTGATAGATACAGAAGACGGTAGCCTAAAACCTTGTAACTTGAACAGGAACCCCTTGCTTCTTCCCAGACTCGAGCATTGCATCCAAAACGGCAACATCTCGAGCGCCTTCAAGAAAAGACAGGCGAGGCTCCGCTTGGTGGCTACCATCCTTCTGCAAAGAGATTAAAAGAAATACGGAACATAAGAAACCGACAGAATGAAAAGATCCCCTTCTTTCAAAGAGAGGACTGGTTATTCACATTTCATAAGCAGTATAAGCAGTAGGGATTCAAAAGCATTCCAATAAAAAATAGAGCACAAAGTCGGACAAATAATTGCCACAGTTGTCATATTCCAGACGGTCGATACAGCTTGTAACAATAGGTTATATATAACCAAAGACGAGCAGTATTTAAGGAAAAGGAAATAAGGATATCTACGAAGCCATCAGAAACTAACAGCAAAATTAACTTATTACATCTAAGAAATTCAATTCTAACACAAATAACACAATCTGAAGATGCTAATGAGCAAGAAAAACAAATGGGTAGTTAATATTACTTCATATTAATAGTACCTTGAGGTTTGCCAGTGAAATATCTGATAAGAAAGTTTTAAGCTCCTCAGTCACACCACTGAATGGGTAAAACCAGCTTGTTTCTTTCCCATCAGCCATATAGAGAACCTACAATAATATCAAGATAAATAAAATATAAATTTGCAGAATTTATGAGATATAACTCTCAGAAATCTTAATGATGCCGACGTGGAAGCTCTGGCTTTCATGGATAATTATGATTGAGTCTTCAAGCCCAAGTCTTAATTTTATTGTTATAGTTTATATTTATGAGACCTTTACGTATTTTTCAGTTGCTATCTTTTTCTGCATGGGCCTTGTAAGGGTTTCGCTTGTGGAGACTATTTATTTAGCTTTTCGTCATTGAGTCGAGTGGTTGTTTTGATTAAGAAATTGAGTATTCTGAGAATTGTTTGTCGTTTTGTTTGAGTTCTACCCTTCTGCTACGTCACTTAAGGAGTAATATTTTCATACTGATTTGCTGATGCAAGCAGAGAAAGATTAAATGAGACGCTCTTTGATTTAGTTTTTTTACGGAGCTTAGTTGAGAATGATTTGCCAGTTTCTCAAAAATTTAGAAAGTTCATTATAAATAGCTTAACTGAAAGTAGTATATTAACCCAAAAAGGACCAAAAAGTTTGTTTACCGTGTATCCATGCTTTCCATCTTTGCTTCCCCTCTCAACTTGTAGTGTTCCTTTCAAGCCCACAATTCGCCACAGCACCTATTAGCCAAACATTGCAATTGCCAGAGTTCAGCCCTTGGAGTAATATCATCACATAGAGAACTCGTCAAGACAGATAGGGACTCTATATTTCATACCTTTGGAGATCTAGATGAAACCACCATTACAAAAACTCCAGAACTACCATTCTCCAGTTGACTGACCAGACAATGGAATAAAGAACAAATAACAGTGTGAAAATGCTAAATTTCAAAGAAGACATTACAGACTGTTAATAGATGAATGCAATGCCCCCAAATCTTACATCGTTGAGGAGATATGATCTGGAGCAGGCAGAGTTGAATCAACATGAGATGTTATGGCTGACACTGAAGTTACCTCACATCCAACAAGCTTTCAATATGCAAGAGAGATTGTTGGAGCCAAACACACATTTAGAGGGATATTAATAGAAAAAAATACAAATAGCAGTGTCAGTGGAGTACATGCCTTGGATCTTACTCCAGGGGTTATGTTACAAGATCAATATGTTTTTCTGATATTTTCAATAAATAGCATAAGACTGTTAAGCCAATGAATTTGGGCACCTTGGATAATGCTCAGACATTTATCTTACACTTTGTACAGTTATTCCTTTTTTCTTCTTTTAGACAGTAGCGTAAGACTGAACAAGGATTTTGAAAACTTTATTTTGAATTACTAATTTCAAAAAATTAGCGTCTAAATAAATCATAATACAATCAGGATACATTTAACTCATGTTAGCTCACCATTCTTAAACCGGAAATGAAATGGACACCCATATCTAGAATGAAGCCCCCCTGCCAAAACAGGAAATCTATTTAGTCCAAAGCAGTGAAATTATGATTTCATCCGTTGGATAAGAACATAGTGACTCACAATGAGAAATTTTTGTAGGGGTGTACCCATGTAAGAATTTCCCAAGTCAAAATATATACACCATTTATGCTTGTGGTAATACAAAATAGAGGATGCGACTGCAATTACAATTTTGACTTAAAAAGCAGGATGAAACTAAAGTATTGTGCCCATACATAGATGAAAGTAGATTGATTGATATGCAGAAACTACTACTCGGTCAATTGGTGGTTGGATATGCAGTAAAACTCACATCAAACCCACGTCTCCAAGAGCTTGAAAAGTATGGATTTGAGCTATTCATTGATCCTTCAATAATGACATGGATATTAATAATGTCTCCAATTTCAGTCATCAGGTTTTTTCCCTGTAAAACATGCAGTTGTTTCATATTTTAGGTGGATAACAAGAGTCAAAGCAAGTATGTATGAGTGTGAGGTACCTCCACAAAGGCAGGTTCAAAACGATAGTTTTCAGCAACTGCCCAGATCGGGGCTGGGTTCAGAGAGGCATAGCTCAATACTGCTCTTTGAAGCTCAGTAACAGCTGCATTAGCGAAGCAGTAATCAATTATTCATTATTACTCCAAAGGCGATACTGCAGTTTGAGGTTTTGAGCAATAAATAGAAGGGAAATAAAGGACAATAAAAAAAAGAAAATATCATGAACTACAGAGGACATCCACGTTCAGAGGTCAATTTGAGGTGCATATTTCAGTTCTATAAGAGGCATACTAGTTTTCTGCAGTCTTTAATATTAAGGATAAGATTTCTGAAATCTTAGTAGAGCATCCCATAGTCAACTGTAAAAATCCTGTAAAGCTGCATGTCGCCACAATCAAAAGCATGGATAAACTCGTGTAAAACTGAAAAGGAGGATTGTACTCACAAGCTGCAGCAGGTTTCTCTTCAGAACCAGAAATTTAGTAGAAGCAAACCAGACATGCATGAAAAGATACCATCAGTTATCCCATTCAAGCAATTAGAGATATACTCGATCTGGTTACGTACAAAGAGGTTGTAGAAACTTATGCACGAGTCTTATGATAGATGATATATGTACATTTAACAGCTATCACCTTGCAGGACATGTTTTCCAGCCTTTAGCAATCTCAGTGACATATCCACCTGAACAAAATTTCTCTTATGTTAAAAAGCACATTAAATCCATGATCCGCTATCTGTTTGTTAGAAAATGAAAAATGAACTTAGTCTAAAGTTTTAGTATTGAAAATGGTTACATACAGAGATGAAATGATTTTGAATTTATGTCTTGGAATATGTACAAGACAAGACACAAACACACACACACACACAGAGGGGGGGAGGGAGGGGGGGGGGGGGGGGATTTGCCTGAATCTGGCCGGCAAGGACCACGGCCACACCAATGATGGACGCATCTTGAATGATTTCATCAAGTCCTGCCTCTCCCCACTTACATTCCACATCAGGGAAACACTTTTTAGCAATCTCCACAGCAGTTGTAGCTGAGTCCTAAACAAATCAAATTTACGGACCAGTTAAACCTTATATGCTCCCTCATGCACTCACTCATGCTGAAACGAAACTGTAAGAACAAGCTTCTTCTCTGTTTTGACTCATAATTCATGTTTAAGCAATTCAAATTCAATTATATGCTGCATCCTATAAAATAGCCATAAATAAGCAGTAAAACAAAAAAATCCAGAAGAAACGTGATTCCAAGAACTTGGGGATCGGGAAGTTACACAGTAAGTAAGAGCTATAAACCCGGAAACATTATCTCAAGCTTAATTTGGAGCGTTACAAATAATGATGAAATCAGAACCCCGGTTTAATTAAAAGGGAAAAAGAGAATGATCTTTATTAAAGAGAAGAAGAGAATTTGCCTGAGTGCGACTCCAAATGGCTTTGAGAGAAAATAAGTTGGAGATTTCAGCTAATCTTGGAATGTAAGTATTTCGAACGAAGATACCAGCTCCAAGAATGGCTATCTGCGGTGGCTGCTGCGTCGCCATTGATGGCTGCTTTGTTCTTCACTAGTTGTACGTGCCTTGGATCTTGTTAGTTGATACCACAGACAAAGTATTCGCTTTAAAAAAATAGCAGTAATAAATAGGGTTAATTGTCTGCATAATCTTATCACAAATTTACAATTTTAGTATGATTTTTTTTCATTGACAATTTAAGACATGATTTTTCAACTTATTGCAATTTAGAGCATATTTTTAAGTTCCGGTAATCAGAAAGATGATGTGTAATTTTTTAGTGACGTGGCATTTACTTATTTTTTATGTAGTATTTAAATTAAATTTAAATTTGAATTATTGAGAAAATGGTATAATATAATAAGAAAAAAAATTATTTAGTAAAAATAAATATAAATGCCACATCAGTAATGAGTCAAATGTCACATAAAAAATAGTTAAATGACACGTCACTAAAACATACACATCATCTTTACGATCATCAGAAGTTGAAAATATGCTCTAAATTGCAATAGATTGAAAGATTATGACTTGAATTGCCAATGAAAAAAGATCATGCTAAAATTGCAAATTTGTGAGAAGGTTTTACCTTCACAGGCAATTAACCCTAATAAATATTAAGAGATGTAAATATTTGTCAAGAAACATAAAAACATCACGAAAGCTTTTTATTTTCTTTTTCTTTTTCTTCTCTTCTTTTGCAGTCGAAAATAAAATAAAAGGCATATATCCATTGATCTCACTTCAGGATCACTTCTTCATAGAGAAATCCTGCATATTATCTTTTTCTGGTTGATTATAAAAAAAATTACTATTTCCTCCATACTTGTGCCGCTAAAAGTAATTTGAAGTGCTATTTCTAAACCCTGTTATTAGTTTGTCACTGTAAAAAGTTTTCTAGGGTTTGCTGATTGGGCATATAGCGGTTTCTTAGAAATACCTTTGAAGGTACCAGATTCACTCGAACAGACAGAGTTGTGAACAAAGTTGTGTTCAAAGAGCACACAACCTTGAAACTAAAATGCAGCGGAAATGAAGAAACACAATGGAAATAAACTTTTCACGAGATTATAAATGTATAATCTCGTGAGGTGCCTCAGGGCAAAAACTTCACTATGAAAACGTGAATTACAAAAATAATCTTCGAGTAAAGAGGGTCACTAAAACGAGTGAAGCTTTATCGCAAGATTAAAGCTTCTACTACTATCCTCGAAGGTAAAATCAAAGAGCTAAAGAATTCTAACTGCTCTATATATCTATCTCTCGAAAGCGTTACATATCTACATAAGTTTGATCTCTATTTAAAGAACTTGAAGGCTTGAGCTGCACTCCACCACAAGACTGCACGTCCTATGAAATGCAGCCCATATCTCCACTATTTTTGCAACAAAAAAACTGCTCCACTTTCCACACGTACAGCCCCATTTTATACTCCACAACCTAACCACTTTCTTTGACTTTATCTTCTCCACGTAGGCTGCTATTTTCCGTTATTTCCTCTCCTGCCAACAAACAAAAGAAAGACAAAACAATATAATACTAAACCAATTAGATATTATTGAAGTCAGAATTTGACTTCAACAATCTCTCCCTTTTTGTCTTTCTTCCCAAAACCTGTGTAAACAAGTATATGTAGAGCAAGATTGTATGCTCCCCATGAGACACATGTGCACAAGCTTCAAAGAACAGATACCCAAAAACAACAAGGGAATAATCCCCCTGTCATATTTACTCCTCCTAAAACATAACTCCCCCTATCACAAATCACAACAACAATTAGCAATGAAGAACAAATAAGGATAGATCATAAGTAGGAAAATGGATTAAAACCGATCAGAACATGAGAGTTTTAACAGAATCTAAAATTAGTCTGATCACAAACATCCACAAAATATCCACACACCAAAAGAAAGAAAAGTGTTCATATGCTCCATGAAAAACAGTCAGAAATTGAATTAGCATATCACTCCAAAAGACTCCAAAGACTCCAAAAGTGCTGCCATCTACTCCAGATCTTCATCAGATCCTGCCGTGGTGCGAGCATCCTCCATGTTCGCCTTACTGCTCCCTCCATCTTCGCCTTCCCTACTGTCAGCAACACCATCTTCTTTATCTCCCCCTTTTTGGGAAGAAAGGAGTTGTTGATATAGGCGACGCTGCTGCTCGAACATTTGAATTTGACCAGTGCAAAACTTGATGTGATCCTGTAAAAGAGAAACTGGAACAGAACAGTGAACAACAGGAGGAATAGGAACAAGATGATCCTCATCAAACCACGGTAAATCATTGACCCTGCCCGAGAGAAAGGCTTTCTGTACAGTCTGAAGAGGAGCTTTGGCAGTAGCTTCCTTAGCCAGAGGGGTCAGACCTTGAGCAACAAGCATGTTGTAGATGAGAGAGGGAACCACTAGCTTCTTGTTGGATGTAGTCATTGCCACATCAGCAATTGAGTTGAAAACTAGCTGCCCAATGTTGAAAGCTGCACCAACATGAATCTTGTAGAGAAGGACAACATGTGCAAGTGGAACTGAAGTTGTATTGGATGTGGGAATCCAATTTCGAGTTGAGATCCTATGAAGTGTAGAGAATAATGAAGTAAGGCTGGAGGCATTTCTATTAGTCTGTCCATTTGCAAACCAACTCTCAGCATGACCTCCAGTGAGCACATTAGCCATCACAACCTCATCAACAGTTTCATCGTTGGCTTCGACATTAGGAGTCCCAAGAAAGTCATTGATACCTGAAGGAGTAATCGAAAAAATCTTTCCACGCACATAAACTTTCCCATATTTCTTAGAAGTCAAGTCGCTAAACTCATGAGTTAGGTTAGCATAGAATAACCTGACTATCTCAGGAGCATATTTCTTCGCATATCGCACACTTCCCCACAGATTCTTCTTCTTAAGATATGCAGCCACATTATAGGAATTAAAATCCTTTTCATCTACTGCCCTATCACTTAGAATCTCTCTTTTCTTAAAATTTCCCCAACTCTTTTTCAATGATTCTGAATAAAAGTGCAAGGAACCAGCTTTCATTACCTCATAATCGGAGTCACTAGCATAATCTGCTTCGGTTTCAAGATCCATCGAAGCTGTCTTCCTGCCTCCTCGTTTGTGCTTCACACTAGCTTCATCAAGTATCTTCTCCTTTCCCTTTCGTGAGGTCGTGACAGGTGGTTCTTCATCCGCAAACTCACCATTATCAGAATTTTCTCCAGAACCTTGAGTGTGAGATTCTTCATCTTCTTCGACATCGATGACATCAGAGAGATGAAATGGTTTAGGCGGCGCTTGCTTGAAGGACGACCGTAGCCTGTTCGAGCGACGGGCAGGTGGCTTGGGCGGACTTTTGTTCTTTCTCACACACGTTTTAGTATACCTTTTTCGCTTTGGGGAGGACTTTGTAGCCGTATCTTTGGCATCAAGATTCGGCGGAGCATTAGAGCCATCGATATTCATCGATTTTGGAGACCCATCACTGTAGTGAAAGAGGGGGTTAAGGTGTTCTTCTTCATGTGTCGGAGCCGAAAAATCTGGACCGCCGACAGCCGACGTTGGATTGCTCGACGCACCGGCTGGAGGAACAGAGGGATTCTGCTGGGGCTTTGGATCGGTGGCAGAGAGACCTGCAGTGGATGAACCGAACCGAGCAAAAGGGGCAAACCCTTGGAGCGAAGATTCAGAGAAACCTCCGACCTCCGGCGAGATTTCCATCGGAGCTTGACCACGTAGAGGCGAGAGCAACGATGGATTGAACATTGGGTTGTGCTCGGGAGATATGAAATGGAGAGGGGCTGGATTTAGGGGTTTTGATGGCAGAAATCGGGGAATTGGGTTTTGAGGGGGAAGAGATGAGACGCGACGAAGAAGATCAAGAGCTCCTGGACTTTGGAGAAGTTCTTGCAGTTGCTTGAGCTTCTCTTCATCCATGGCGAAAAATTTCTGGAGAGATGGGATTTTTGTGAATGAAGAAGGGAAAGGATGGAGCGGCGTGAGATAAGAGAGAGAAAGGTAGGGATGATAAATAGCAGATATGAAGAGACTTTTCAGATCCTAGGGATTTTGAATAAGAACCGTCTGCTATTTTTACGCGGGGGGCAGATACCAAACATATCCATAAGTAATAGATCAAATCATTAGAGATAAGTTAAAAATCAAATATTAAAAATTTGAGATAAATACGTTCCAGGAAAATCGCAACTTAAACTGATATCTTTATCTGATAGAAACAACTGCGATTTTTTTTTTTTTTGTGCAGAAATTGGTTTGACAGTCGTCCAAACTTCAATGACAACTTTGATCAGAACACCATTTCTGAAACATCATAGGTAATTTTATAAAGATAAGTGAAGTAGGCAGATGGCGAATAGATGTATAACCAAGAGAATCTTGTAATCACCATTTATCTAAGATCTTTGATCTAGGTATATGGTTTTCTAAGAACGGTCTCGGTTTTTACATCCTCAAATCTGCCTAACTTCTATAAAGATTACTACCCATGATATGCCAGAAATGTGACAACTGTCATGACAACTTCTCCTTAGATAGAACACAAACCGAGAGATTTTCTTAAATTTGAGAATCTCACATAACTTAGAGCTTTAGTAAAAATGTCAGCCAGTTGACTTTCCGTACCGATATACTCTAATTTTAATATTTTCTTTTCTACTAGATCTCTAATAAAATGGTACCTTAAGTGGATGTGCTTGGACTTTGAGTGATGAACATGGTTCTTGGCAAGGTTTATGGCACTTGTATTATCGCACAACATAACTAGAGGGTTGCTCTCTAGCCCGTAGTCATCAAGCATCGATTGAAGCCACACCAATTGAGTTGAACAGCTCCCGGCAGCTACATATTCGGACTCGGCGGTTGACAAAGAGATGCAATTTTGCTTCTTACTATGCCATGAGATGAGGTTGTTCCCAAGATAGCAACAACCCCCACTTGTGCTTCGTCTATCATCAATTTCTCCAGCCCAGTCAGCATCACTATACCCCACTAAGTTCGTGGAGGTATCTTTTGTGAACCACAAACCAAGTTCACAAGTTCCGGCAACATAGCGGATAATCCTCTTTACAGCTTTGAGATGTTCTTCTTTTGGACATGACTGAAAGCGAGCACATGCACATACACTGTACATGATATCAGGCCTACTAGCTGTTAAGTATAGAAGACTTCCGATCATAGAACTGTACAAAGTTGGCTCAACATCGGGGCCAACTGCATCTTTCGACAGTTTCTCTGTGGTGCTCATCGGTGTTCTCATGTGCTTTGCATTCTCCAGTCCAAACTTTTTGACCAAATTCCTTGCATACTTTGACTGTGAGACGAAAATTCCATCCTCCTTTTGCTTAACTTGCAACCCAAGAAAGTTGCTCAGCTCTCCAACCATGCTCATCTCAAATGTGGCCGACATTGCCTCCACAAATTCTTTCAAGGCTGCTTCATTGGTGGATCCTAACACTATGTCATCAACATAGATTTGAGCAATTGTGAGCACACCTTTCTCTTTCTTGAGGAAAAGAGTCCTATCCGCATGGCCCCTGAAGAAACCAAACTCAAGCAAAAAATTAGTTAGGCGACTATACCAAGCTCTTGGAGCTTGCTTTAGTCCATACAGAGCCTTATGTAATTTATAGACATGGTCGGGTTTGGTTGGGTCTTCAAATCCCTTTGGTTGTTCTACATATGCTTCCTCTTCTAGAACACCATTCAAAAAGGCGGCTTTGACATCCATTTGATGAAGAGTTATGTTAAGATAACATGCAATTGCAAACAGCAACCTAATGGACTCAATCCTAGCAACGGGAGCAAAGGTCTCATCATAGTCAATACCCTCAACTTGAGTATAACCTTGAGCAACTAAGCGGGCTTTATTCCTAATGATATTTTCATACTCATCAGTTTTATTCCTAAAGATCCACTTAGTTCCGATTATGTTAACTCTTATAGGTCGAGGTACAAGTGTCCAAACTTTATTCCTAATAAATTCAAGAAGTTCAGCTTGCATGGCACTTATCCAAAATTCATCCTTCAAGGCTTCGCCTACTGTTTTAGGTTCGAGAGTTGATAAGAAGGCAATAACTCCTACCTTGGTGATTATACATGAAAAGCATACCATCCTTACCATCTCCCGGTAATTGACTGGAGTCTTGTCCCTAGTTCTGACCCCTTCACGAACATCTCCGATGACAAGATTAAGAGGATGATCTTTTCTGACTTTACTGGGTGGATCCCTCCTCACAACCTCAATAGCTTCATCAACATTTTCTGCTTCATTAGTGCTGGAGTCAGTTCCAGATTGTCCTGCAGAATCGTTGGTAGTTTCCACAACAGTTGTGCGGACTTCACTGGCCACTTTTTGTTCATCCACCGTGGACTTTTCTGTTCTACCCTGAATCTCAATCAAACCATCAGTACTTTCCTCCGGAGTATATAAACTTGCAAGATCATCAAATATTACATTAACACTCTCCATGACAGTTTTGGTCCTAAGGTTGTAAACCCTATATGCATGACTATTGAGTGAGTAACCTAAGAAAACTCCCTTATCGCTTTTTGTGTCAAACTTTAGGTGATAATCCCTATCATTTAACACATAACAAACACAACCAAAAACATGCAAGTATTTTAAGTTGGGTTTCTTGCTATTTAGAATTTCATAGGAAGTCATGGTAGTACCGGTTCTCAAATTTACACGATTACTAATATGGCATGCAGTATTCATGGCTTCGGCCCAAAACCGTTTAGAGAGGTGTTTAGAGTGCTGCATTACTCTAGCCATTTCTTGCAGAGTTCTATTTTTTCTTTCGGCTACCCCGTTTTGTTGAGGGGTTTTTGGTGCGGAATACTCGTGATGAATTCCTTCTTTCATACAAAAATCTATTAGTTGAGAATTTTCAAATTCCTTACCGTGATCAGACCTTAACCTCTTAATGCGAGATTGATAAAAATTCCTAATTTTAGCATACAATTCCATAAAGGCATCATACATTTCAGTTTTATCACTTAGGAATTTTTCCCATGCATATCTGGAAAGATCATCGACTATCACAAATGAGTACTTTTTACCTCCCAGACTATCAACCTCTGCTGGGCCCATTAGGTCCATGTGCAGTAGTTCAAAGCAATTTTGCGTGCTGAAAGGTCTCTCCGAAGTTGTGACAACAGGGTGAGAAACTTTCACTTGCTTTCCTATTTGGCAGTCCCCACACACTCCTGGATTGGAGATATTCAGCTTTGGTATACCCTGGACTGCATTGAATCTTTGAAGGTTCTCCATGTTGCGATAATTTGTGTGGCCCAACTTTTGATGCCACAATTGTAGATCATTGACCTGCGCATTACAACACTTATTACTTTTTATTTCGTAAATGTTGTTAGGAGACCTTACCCCAGAGATGACAACTTCATCATCATCGTTCACTACTAGACAACTATCCTTGTCGAAGATGACTTTGCAGTCATCGTCACATAGTTGACTTATACTGATCAGATTTGCAGCAAGTCCGTCCACGTGTGATACATCGGTGAGCTTAGGAAGTTCGGGCATGTTGAGTACACCTCGCCCAATTATCTTGCCATTTGATCCACCTCCAAAGTAACTTCACTTCCATTGATCTTTTTGTAATCAGCAAGATATCTTCTAGATCCAGTCATATGTCGTGAACATCCACTGTCAAAGTACCAGGACCCATCATCATTTGAAATGGCTGCAATGAAGACAACTCTGCAGGTTTCAGTGCAGGCAACTTTGGGTCTCCACACCAAAGTTTTACCATTCTTGGTGCCAAAAGCAGATCTCTTAGCATGATTTCTCAAGTAAGACTCTTTCCTGTATTCCTGCAAGAACTTGTAGCAAAAAGGTCTAATATGACCTGGTGAGTGGCAATAGTGACATATGAATTTTCTACGTCTTCTAGAAGTGGACTTAGGTGGCGGATTTTCACTAGCCTTTACAAATGGTAAACCATGAGTTGACAAAATTTGAGGAAAAACTGTTTGAATGGCTTTGTCAAAGCCAAGTCCATGAGATGTTACGTGAGTTTGTGCTAATACTTCATCAAGTTTGGACGTACCTGTGTTCAACTTTTTGAGTGTTTCATTTGCAAGATCAAGTTGAACTTTCAGCTTCCCAATCTCAGTATCTTTCTGAGTTAACATCACCTCCAGCTTAACCAGTGAAGTTTTCTGAGCAGAATTCTCTTCATTCAGCACCTCGACCACCTTGCACTGTTTGGACCACTTCACATACAATTCCTTATACAGTTCTTGCAATTTCACCAGCATATCTAATGTTTCGTCCTCAGTGACTTCCTCCTCTTCTTCTGTATCGTTAATAACAGTGTTAAAACAGAAGAGAGTTTCATAGTAAGACTCATCATACCTGTCTGAAGTTATCTCATCATCACTGAAATCTGTCAGGTCATCTTCAGGTATATGAGCTATCAATGCAGCATGCTCTTCAGCTTGAGAAGTGACTTCTGGCAGTTCCTCAATGATGACTCCAGAAGTGTCGATCTCTGTGTCTCCTAGTGACAAGAAGGTGACGGGTTTCCCAAGCTTGCGAAAGGTGTTTGCACATTCATTTGCAAAGTGTCCATAACCTTTGCACTCGAAACATTGAATGTTGGAGAAATCTTTTACATCCTTTGCCTTGAAGTGATCGGATGCGGAGCGTTTGATAATCCTTGGATCTTTTCCCGGTGAGCGTACTTGATCGTAGATGACCAAGGGACCTGATGCATCTTGTCGGGGTGGTCGTTGATCAACAATGGCCTTTCTTTTTTGTTGGAATTTTGATTTATTTGCAGCATTTCGCAGCAACGAGTTCAGCTTCCTGGTGATAAGTACAAAATCTGCATTTCCAGTGATCTCCTCAAGATCCTCATCCTCCTCTTCGATGTGTGCAGAGCTGCCTGAAGTTGTCCCAGCTTTCATGGCAAAACCCTTTTTCTTTGGGCTTGTCCTTTCGTTGAGTTCGATCTCATAGGTCTTGAGATCATTCATCAACTTGGTGAACTCCAAGGTGCTTACGGTGGTTGATGTGTCAATGGCCACAACCTTCATATCAAAACGGGATGTCAAGGTTCTCAAAACTTTTGAGACTAACCTTTTGTTGCTAATGGGATCATCAAGGTCTTGGCATTCGTTAGCAATCTCAAGTAATTTGTTGCAGTAGTCTCCAACACTTTCATCTTCCTCCATCTTCATGCTTTCAAATTTGGAGATGAGAATGCGATGTCTTGACTCCTTAATGCCGGTATCTCCCTCACAATGTTGTTGTAGGATATCCCATGCTTCCTTGGCAGCCTCACAATTTCTTATGAGTTTGAACATCTGAACATCAAGGGAGGATTGAATGGCATTGAGAGCTTTATCGTTGTAAGTTGCTTCTTCAATCTGAGTTCTTGTCCAGTTGTTTTCATGAACTCGAACTAGGTCACCATCATCATCCACGATTTTAGGATGGGACCACAATTTCTGGACAGCTCTCCATGCTCTAGCATCAATGGATTTGATGCATGATCTCATTCGAACCTTCCAAAATGAGTAGTTCATTCCATCAAGGATGGGAGGCTTGTTGAACAACGGGTTTGTCTGATCCATTGTGTCACTAGAAAGGATCAACACTTAGTGTATCAAGTGGTGGCTCTGATACCAATTGAAGGTACCAGATTCACTCGAACAGACAGAGTTGTGAACAAAGTTTTGTTCAAAGAGCACACAACCTTGAAACTAAAATGCAGCGGAAATGAAGAAACACAATGGAAATAAACTTTTCACGAGATTATAAATGTATAATCTCGTGAGGTGCCTCAGGGCAAAAACTTCACTATGAAAACGTGAATTACAAAAATAATCTTCGAGTAAAGAGGGTCACTAAAACGAGTGAAGCTTTATCGCAAGATTAAAGCTTCTACTACTATCCTCGAAGGTAAAATCAAAGAGCTAAAGAATTCTAACTGCTCTATATATCTATCTCTCGAAAGCGTTACATATCTACATAAGTTTGATCTCTATTTAAAGAACTTGAAGGCTTGAGCTGCACTCCACCACAAGACTGCACGTCCTATGAAATGCAGCCCATATCTCCACTATTTTTGCAACAAAAAAACTGCTCCACTTTCCACACGTACAGTCCCATTTTATACTCCACAACCTAACCACTTTCTTTGACTTTATCTTCTCCACGTAGGCTGCTATTTTCCGTTATTTCCTCTTCTGCCAACAAATAAAAGAAAGGCAAAACAATATAATACTAAACCAATTAGATATTATTGAAGTCAGAATTTGACTTCAACAATCTTTTTCTTTTTTCTTTCTGATTTTGCTTTCCTATTAGACAAAAACTGTGCAACACCCGCTCCAACCTGACCTGTTTGACCCGAGTTTGATTCGGGTCAACCCCCCTTTGACCAGTTTTTTTTTTCTTTGGTCAAAATTCGAACGAGGGGAGCCGAAGGCCTCAGAACGAGTCGGAAAAATCCAAATTGTTGACCGCCGATTATTCTTATTTTAGTAATCGGAGCGAAGACGGAGCCGTAAAATCGGAGCCAAAGGCTTCGCTGGGGAAAAAATCTGGAAAAAAAAAATGAGTCAAAAAAATCCAAATTGTTGACCGCCGATTATTCTTATTTTAGTAATCGGAACAAAGACGGAGCCGTAAAATCGGAGCCAAAGGCTCCTCTGGAAAAAAAAAATCTGGAAATAAAAAATAAATAAATAAAAAAGGGCGCGTGAGACCCACGCGCAGCGCATGGATCTCATGGGCGGGTCGGGATAGGCGCGTAGGACGGGGCGGGGCGGGTCGAGTTGCGTGCAAATGGCGCATGGTAATTAGGATCTCAGAAATAAGTTATTTTCGGATAAATTGAAAATTTATGTATACAAGTATGTTTGTTGTTCTAGACAATCTGCAGGTGACCGGACATCCCCATTTTCTTTGAATTTGAGAGGTGGGATGTTGAGATCATGATTTGGGGGCTTGATCATGATGGTGAAGGTTGAGGTTATGAATATTAATGCGGGGTTATAGAGATAAAATAAGAGGATATAGAGAGAAAATTTGAGCTTTGTATAAATCACCAATTAAAGAAATTTATATCATCTTAACGAGTACTAGTACTTAGATAGACCACCAAATCTATTTGCAGACATTTTGAAGTACACCATACAAGACATGAAACTAGGAGATGATCAGTAACAATATCAGATAGTACTAAACTTGTGTCCATAGAGATACTAAGATTTTCATCTAGTGATAAAAGAAAAATGATACTTTGTTGACACATTTGATGATAGAGTGGACTGTGTCTGATTGTTCAGTAGTTCCTATTGTAGGTTGTAACTTGTAACGACACCTAATGCACGAGCCTGAAAACGAAAACAGGGCTAAAATACTCGGTGTACTCATGTTCAGCTTCCAATGGAGGTATATATATGTCTTCGCGGGGTTCCTCGTTGACACCGGCCTGTGTTGCATATTCCATTGCCATTTCATAATCAACCTGCATTGCAATATGTTTAAAAAAAAAAGGACATTCAGTAAGTGTCTGAAAACTTCAAAATACCACAACATAGCATCCTAAAATGAGACATTCACCAAACTTGTTTGGATGAGTTCATTCAATCTGTAATGCATTTCAATCCTCAACTCTCTGTCTCTCTTGAACTTTTTTTTAGAAGGGATTCATGGATCTGGTCCACTTAGTACACAGTCATTTGAAATCCTTCCCTAAATCTTTTCAACAAATCCCTAAAATCCTACTGCGACCTTATGTTATTTCACCCAGACGAAACAAGCACTAAAGTCGCATAATGGTCTAATATTAGCTTCGAGCAAGTTCAGTAGTCAATCCAATATTACTCTGTTCTGTGCAAACCTATTGTTTCATTAGAAGATAGCTACTAGCTAGGCAATCATTGTTAGCTAAACAGACATAGCGATCGACCAAATGCTCAAGAAGGAAAATTTCTCACCTGTTCCACATGTTGAGCAAGCTTTTCTCGCAGTGTCCCTTCAGTCACTAAGTGAGTCGAAACTTGTTTAAGTAATTCTGCATCCTTTCCCTCGTAACGTCTTCTTTTTGAAGCTTGAGACCGCGACATTTCCTTTAGTATCTCGTATATCGCACCTGTGGCATTAGGAATGTACCTGTGAAATGGAAGAAATTAAATTTAGCTTCGTGCATATGACTCATATCATATGGAATCAACATTAAAAGAAAAAAAAAAAAATAAGTAACGCATGAATTACATGTACAGGTCATGATTATCATCTATTACAAAAGATACTAGCATGGGCACCTGAATAAGAGGGACAAAAGAAAAACAGACTCACTTGTTCAAACTTCGCTTTCTCTCTTGCTGCTCTCGGGCCTGTATTCTTTTCACAATCTTGGATTTTAATTGGATGCAACACTGCTGAATAGCTGTCTGGCAACAGAATTTCTCTCAAGTCTTAGGCTACCTCAAAAATTGTCATCCACTGGATATTAATCGTGATTTTTTATACCTTGACAGCAGAGGCTATTTCACTAATGTCATCACCGATATACTCCTTCCCAGTCCCTTTAAAAGGAATTTTGGTGCTTACAATGCTCACAAAGACACCTATCTTGTCTTGTGTTTGATTGATCTTGTAATTGCTCCAACTGGAAAACCGGACTCAATTTTCAGAGCGACCATATTTGCAGTTTTGCCTCTTAAATAAGTTCAACAAGCAACCCAAATAGAATCAGGTATATCGTGAATATCTGAAGATTATAGAAGCTGAAATGGTCCATCAAACTATTTCTTCCCGAAGGATATGGTAGACTTCACAACTTCTGCGGAACGAAACATACAACTTCTTCTACTATACTAGTAGATTAATCAGAACAAAAATTGCAAACATAAAATAGGGGCATCTCTTACTTGATTCTCTTTACAGCAGTTCTGGTGACAACATCAGCACCTTGCTCAAACAGAAGTGGAATCCGGTTAGCAAATCGGAAAATATTAAGGCCCTGAGGAGTTTAGCCACATGGATGGATCTCAGTCAGATGCCAATCAGAAGTTATAATCTTTCTGGAAATCATTACTAAGATACCTTACAATCATTGCCATTAATTAGAATTTAGAAGCAGAATGCATGAAATTATAACTAAATTATGTCATGTGAACTGAACATAAACATAAATTTTTTGGGAATATATGACTATTGATGACGACACAAAAGTGATAAAATCATGAAAAAGGCTATATTTCTGGCACATCCCCAACAAGATATTGGTCGTGCCATCTGCATAGTGTTCTATCTATACACAATCCAGAAAAGGATTCAACTTCAGAGTACATCGAGAAAGCTTCAGTTTAAAGGATAATTGTCAGAAAAATAATTGTATTTTGAAGAACCTTTTCACTGGGTTTAGAAGCAGGGGAGTTGTGGATTATGTTCGACATCTAAGATAGAAGGTGCACTTAGTTTGATGAACCAAGCCGGCGCAGGCAGCAAGGATCACTTATATCTTGTCTTTATATTTTAAGGAAACCAACACCAAATTGACGCCATTTTGGAGTGTCATAAATAGAACCCCCAGCTTAACCCCCCAAATCCCCAATCGAACGGCTCAGCAAACCAAAACCTCATACTTTCAGGCTGCCACCTTTAAATTGGGCAATGTAACTCCATAGATATGCGCATACACATCATGGTTTGTTAACTCTCACACTACCCATCATTCATCATACATTTGACAAATCTTGAATGTATGCCCTGAAGCTCAAGTGATGAATAGCGTGTGTTGTTGGACATAGGGAAAGCAAGATCAAGACCAAGAGCTAGTTCTCGTAAAGATCAGACAGACATAAACCATTCTATACAGTCATTACGATTTTGCTTGTCTTCTTACCTAAGTCCATCCACAACAAGAAGTTAGTAACGCGAAAGAGGACTCACACTAAAATCTGATAGTGCCATGCTAATCACCAGGTTCTGAATGCATATGAGGTAAGCATGACTAAAAGCAATGAAGAAAGAAGAACTAGAAAGGCAACGAAAAATAAATTATTGAACTCAAGAATCTGTTTTAAGTGCTCTGCAAACTGCACAAATCAGAGAGAGAACTAACTTGTTTGACATCTTTTCCACCCAAACTAAGTCCTGCTTCCACAATGAATGGATGGCCCTCAAACACTTGAGCGCTGCATATGATGATTAACACAATTAAATCTCTCCGTATTAAACTACAACTTCAACCAAAAATTAGGGAATGAAACATCCAGGATCTTAATGGCAGCTAAAACTACCTTCCTGAATAAGTAGCAACCATATCTGGATGTAGTTCCTTTATAATCCCTAAACGTAAATTATATTCTCCAGCAGGACTAAGACACTGCAATGAATCACAGCTAATGCAATAAGTTATAAATAAATGAAAGCAAAAAAAATCTGAAACTAACGAAATGATATTAATAAGTAATAAAGATCACAAAACGATAGACATATAACAAAAATAACCCATCATCGAACATAAAAAGAGCAAAACTTACATCACCACTGGGATCCTCAAACTTTGCTTGGCGGAACAACTGATGCATGCGGACAATTTGCTGAGAGGTTAGAGACTTCACAGCCACTTTTGGAGAAAAATCTGGACCCATTTCTCCTATGTTATATCATTCAAACAACCCAGTCAACAGACCAGTTTTGAATTATAGACAAGTATTACCATATATGGCACTTATCAATCTTCTTTAACATCTGATTAAATAGCAACAAAAGAAAAGCCTAAACTATGATCATGTAGCATGGTCCAGTAACCATTCCAAATGGAATGTGAAAACTGATCCACATTCAAGAAAATGGTTAATACTCAGAATACTTAGATGCTCTTCTTGATATTTGTCAAAGTTTTAAGTTTCTGTGAGTGTGTAATCACACAAAACATATGATAATCACAAGCAGAAAACTACACATACAACTTGATTAGTGTCATTTAGATTTTATCTAGCCTCGAATAAAATTGTCATCACTTTTACTCCACTGCTACTTCAAGAATTGCTCTAACCATACAAGATACTGCTTCAAAAGACACAATAAAATCCAGGAGGAAGCAAATTACCATAAACTATACACATGGAGAATGATTCCATAAATGATCTGATAACCATGGTAGTTGTGTACATGGCTCCTCAAAACCTCAGTAAAGTTGTACAAGTCTCATGAAAAGGGGCATACTAAAACCATTAATAGGGGGCTTTTAAACTCTTGCAAGCCTTAAGATCTTTCGACACAAATATCAGAACCTTGAAAATTCCAGCATTATTCAACAGCAACCACATGCATGTCTTACCAATTAAACGCTCGGCATGGGACTTCCCAACATTCACAAATTCGTGCTGAAGAAATTGCAAAAGATTTGGCTTTGAAGTTTCAGCAATAAGTCTTTTTATCAAAAGCAAATCAACCGCTGAAGGATGGTAGTTAGTCTCAAGAGGAGCTGGAGGCATTATTTCTGTTCTCCTAGCAAATCTCACACTAACATTTTTACTGCAAAAGCGGTCAAAGAAGTATGTTGACGTACTGAATAAGATAGTAAGAAAATGAAAAGATGGGCTTCAGAGAGAAAGGAAGAGGAAGAGCAAGTACTCAGGAGATTCTGACAGAAACTTGAAATGAAATTGTGCATATGGAGTGATGACAGCCATTTGACGCATATAATGCAAGATTTTGGACTGTAGAAGCAAATAAAAATTGTATGTCAGGAAAACAGTCAATCATCAGGAAATGAACCTTAGATTCATTTGAAAAGTCGTACACGATAGGTTGTCCAGTTCCCCTCAATTACTATCTGGATTTCAGCTCCATGCCATCTTTCATGATTCTCCCTTTTCTCGTGCACATGAATATGAGGAATATTTCTGGAAATTAATGAAGTGCAATACTATTACTTTCCACTTGCATCACTATAGCAACACTGAGAGGATGCTAGTGATTTTCTGAAGATATATCCGCATACCTATGGATATCTATATCTAATCGGCAAAATGATGAAAACATTTGGCCTTTCATTGACGAAAAAATTTCAATAGGTAGCCCAGTACTCATCTTGGACCAAATAAGAGCCTGCACATAAGGAACAAAGATGAAGTTCAGTCTTTGTGAAATAATTTCACTACCTCCACAAAGGGAACAACATTCCTAAGCTAATAGATGATAAGGCAATAGAGAAGCAGATGACAATATTATGATTAGCATATCGCCTCATATACAGAAAGAGCGTCAATACTTATAACAAAATAGCATGCATAAATGGCCAATTATAACCTACCATCTTTGCACCAAGTCCATATTTTCCTCGGGTTTGTTTTAAGCCGTACTTAGTTCCAGAGAGAACTGCACAGATGTTACTCTTAGAAGAAGAATATAAAGGAAAATACAAAAGATAATGAATATAGGTTTACAATTGAATATCATAATTATACATATTACAAGCAAAAGACAAGCTATTGGTATAATTATAAAATATAAAACACAAGTTTCTATGTCACTGCAACCAAGTAAGATAGAAAGTACACCAAATAATATAACCAACTCATAAGAATCCGCAAAAGAGACATCCAAGCTATCAAAGTTAAGTTTGAGAACCTCGCCCAAACATATTCGGTATATCATCGTGTGGCATTCCTCTTCCATTATCCTACATCAAATACTATGCAATCAGAAATTGATCTTAACTGGCTACTACTACTGTGTGTCCTGGAAATTTTGATTTATAGGGTTATATCAAATGAAGTGACACAAAACCAATCACAATGGTGAGCAAGGAATGTTTGATTTGCACCTTACAAGTGACACGATAATATGAGGCCTCACGACTCTTTAAGGGCTTCAAAGGCGTTGGTGCTTTGACTTTCTTCCCAAGAGCGGCATTCTTTGCCTGAGCCTCTTGGAATCGGGCTTCCTTGGCAAGTCTTTTCTGAAAGAAACAATTTAAACAAACGCTAGATGACTAATGATAACCACTTTCTCGCTACCAACTTCTCTAAGAAACTTTTAGACACATTTCACCATGGAATCTAATCATGGTAAGTCAAAGCACTAAAATAAAAGTAAATGCACCTCACGAGCCTTGGCTGTCTCAAAGTCATCATATAGCTCTGCATCAACGCGTTCATGATTTCCAAGACCAATCATGGAATTAAACTTGTTTCTCCCAATTTCTTCACTAGAACAACCAAGTATAAAGCATCAACAGCAAAAAACATTATATCCAGATCCAACTGATACATACACATACTGATACATACATTGTTATTTCTATGATGGGAAGCTCGGCAATAGACTCAGCTGAATCAAGTGCATTTTCAACAAGCTCTCTAACAGTTGTGTACAAACATTTTCCAGGCTGCGAAAACAAATAATATGGATAATGAATATAGCACCTACAGACAACATATTTGTACTAAGAGTATACACAAAACAAACACGACAAGATCCCCATAATTTCAGCCTCCAAGTTTCATGCAAGTGTAACTAATGTGTGGTAACTAATTGGCATCTCTTCTATTCTGTTTTGGGTGCATGCGTCCTCTGCAAATGCTAAGACTCAGACCGTGTATCTCTAATCTCAGCCAGAACCTCTCTACTAGTCCTATGAAACTTCATTTCCATTACAACCCTAGCTGAAGGAATCACTACTCTCCCACCATTATTTGTCGAAGCAAAAAGCATTTACTAAGATCCCCTCGCACGGCAATCGCAGCACCATCAAAAATAGGTTAACCCACCATCAACCATCCATAGATAGTAACTCCTACTTCCAAACATTAATTGATCTTAAAAGTACAATAAGATTTAAGCCGCCCCTTGAAATGAGTAAAGTTTATACGAATTCTAAACATAACGGAATCCGATATGCGAAAAGGAGAGGTACAAGAAAATCAACAAAAATAAAGCTCACATTATCAAATCCGGCAATATTCTTGTTATCTGCAAAGAACTCCGCCGGAGATTCTGCAGAAAATGCACAACATCAACTCGACGGAGAACTACGAAAACCCAGGAAAGGAAAGATAACATTCAGCCCACATAAGATTTTATCAACACAAACAGCCGTTTATACAAAAACTCTAGAATTAAAGGCAGATTTTGAGTGAGAAAGGAAAGCGTACTCTGTTTGAGAAGCTGCTGGGCATCTTTGAGATTTCTGGGTGTCTTCGATTTTGACTTTTTTACTTCGACGGGGCTCTCACTGCTTCTTCCTTCAACTTCCATTTTCATCCAAAAATCCGGCGCCCGCGCTCAGAGCCAGAGGGGTGGGGTTTTATTATTGCGGCTGGTGCTCCCGCGCGACGCCATACTTAAACGGATCAATAATTCCCATCAAAATTACTCCTACTGGTTTTTTCATTTTAATTTTTAACATCAAATCACAAGTTCACATTTTTACACATCTATATTTAATTATTCATGTTTAAAATTAAGAAAATTGTCTGAATAGCGTGTTTAAATGTTGTTGTAGCTAGTGATTGCCATTAACATGTTTTTGATAATATTTAAAAAAGAAATAACAATAAACAAAAAACAAAGAAAGGATAGTTAGAATGTCACTTCTTAAGAGTAAAATTTAAATTATGTCACTTTTTTTAGTTTCTTATAAATATGTCATTTTTGGGCATTCTTACCCTTCATTTGACTAATAAACTACTAAAATGCATCATTCACATTAAAGTCTTTGATACCTACAAATTAACAACAGATTCATCATTCTTCACCCTTTTTTTTTTACCGTCTACTCTTTTCATCTTCTAACGTTTGCTTTTTTCATTTTTTCATCTTCAGATTTTCATCCTTCTTCATCTCGTTTTTCTACCGTCACCCACTTTCATCAATCTGCTACAGTAACAACCACCAAGACATCACCACCACCGTGTAGTCCTTACTTCGGTTGTCTTCCTTGGCCATGGCGACCGGATAGTTGTTGAAGGTTTTTGATTTACTATTTACCTATTGTTAACTTCCAAAAGCGACGCAACCACCGGATTCATCCACCAATCCTTCGTATTTCGTACTTTGAGTAGCTCGGTAGATTAGTTTGAATTTTCCGGTGAACATCTTGAATGGTAAAATATGGCCACTGATCGAAAACCCTAAGTCTACATCAACTAACAGATCTGAAAGAAAACATGTTTCCTAACGAAACAGAGTTGGTGCCCGATTTGGAAGAGAAGAACAAATTTCTGAAAGAGATTCAGAGGATGAAGACGAACCGCCGGTTTTTTTTTCTTTCATATTTGTGTGATTTAACTACTATATAATATTGGTTACATTTTTTATATTGTTGTTTTTTTTTTACATTTTGATACGATCTAAAAAAATTACTAAATCAGTTGAGATGTGGTGTAACAAAAAGTCTGAGTAGTAACGGATTTATTATTGCGAATATGTTTAAACGCTTGTGTCGAAAAATAATTTGTTAGTAACTTAATCCCATTTGTGAATTGTTTCTTCACAAAGGTAAACATGTGAAGAGGCAAAAACCAATTAGTTAATGAGTTTAGATGTGATTGAACCAAAAAGAAAGTGAGCATTAACAGACGTATTATTGTGACTTTGTGTTTTTCTCGTGTGTTGTCGATAAGTAACAAAATTTTATTTGAGACGGAGCTCAGTATCACCAAATGCTTGTGACTAAAATTGTGTGAGGCCAAGAACGAAACTAAATTTGTGAGTAACATTAGTATAAATGTGAATGAGCTAAATATTTTTAGTTTAATGAGCTAAATATTTTTATTTAGTTGTGAATAATGTAACTTATTGTTACAACAAAGTAACATGAAGATTATTCGTTAGTAACATTTATATTAATGCGAATCTGATGAACCCATATTTGTGTCCATATTTTCTATTGTTTTTCTTGTTCTTTTTAGTCTTTATCGAGTCAAAGTGTGTCTGGGAGGACACAAAGTCGAGAAAGTATGTGCAGGGCATTACAGGATAGATGTTGGGCAAAAATCGGCAGAAAACTTGTTTATATGATGTTGGGGCAAGAAACACATCACAGTGGATCTTGGACAAAACCGGTGAAAATTTGTTGTTGAGATGCTGAGATGGCGATACAATGCAAATGGGCATAGGGCTGGAAGCTTGTAGCTGGACAACAACGTTTTATTCAATCTACAAGTCAGGAAGCACCTCCCCATATTCTTGAAGCCAACAGACAGAGTACCCGGAGGAGCCAGGATCTTGGTCAACATGGGAAGTGATACCGGATGCAGACATTGAAGTCAAGATGTGAGTCGGAGCAGCGACAGATTTCTTCTTCTACTAAAAAGAGGATAAGGATGAAAACTTTTCTTTCTTTATCCTAATTGAACGTGATTTAGGAGATATCTACCATGAGAAAGAAATAAATCCCCAGCAATCCATACAAGGAAAGAGGCAGATAAGGATGGAAAGAGTCCTTAACCAACAAGGATTCTAACCTAACCCTAATTCCTTGACCTATAAATATGGACGACTTTGGACGACTTTCACACCACCCACGACGACCACCATACCACTTTCATATTGTCTTTTATTAGTTCTTAGTTAGTTTGCATTTAAGTTTCGAGAATTCTTAAATTAGATTCGTTTTTAGTATTTTACTTTAGATTTCTGTTGTTGGCTGTTGACCAAGACCTACGTTGTTGACTTCGCTGTTGATCAGTTTTCTTTTCAGAATTTATTCAAGTATATTTACTTTAATTTCCTTTTTGCTTTCTTTTATTGTTATGTCTAGCTAATTTCCTTTGCTTGGATTGGAGTAGATGATTTGAATCTAATTACTTTGTTTGAACTCGTGAGGTCTAATCGGTTCAGTTCGTTGCATGATTTTTATTCCCGAAACACTTAAGTCTAATAATTAGTTCTTGGTCAAAATTGATAATTGCTTGTACACCAATTAGATATTGAGATTAAGGCAATAACAGATATGGGGATACAACTCGAGAGAGTCTCTCGTATCCAAGAAGGTAATTAGTGTTGGAGAGCAGTCGGTATTGACTTACCTCTTGGCTGTCTTGGGTCTGATTTGTTCTTAATGCATGTTGGGCAATACAGTTGCTGAAGTGTCTTCGTGACTGTGTTGATCAACAGAAGGGATCTTGCCTTCTGGTCGAGATCTATTTAATCTGATAGATAAAGGCTTAGAGTATTCATGTTGTGACTTCGTGACCATTAGGGCATGAATTAATCTTTGCTTAAAACCAAGTGATAAAAGATTGTAATTGAATATTCTTGCACCGATGAACGAGTGAAGTAATTAGGATCAATGATTCAAATCCAATCCAAGTACTTTTGTTATTTGATAAATTTCTTGTTTAGATTTCAGTTTTAAGTTACAGTTGTTCGTGAGAAAAAAAACCCCTACTTTAGTAACATCGAAGAGAAGACTACACCAATTTCTCGTGGGATCGACCTCTACTTGCTACTGGCTACTTGCCTGTTGGACAAAAGGAGAAAATAAATATTATTGTGATAAAATTTTATTTGAGACGGAGCTCAGTATCACCAAATGCTTGTGACTAAAATTGTGTGAGGCCAAGAACGAAACTAAATTTGTGAGTAATATTAGTATAAATGTGAATGAGCTAAATATTTTTAGTTTAATGAGGTAAATATTTTTATTTAGTTGTGAATCATGTAACTTATTATTACAACAAAGTAACATGAAGATTATTCGTTAGTAACATTTATATTAATGTGAATCATGTAAAATATGGAGTGAAATCACAAACAAATAGTTGCGAATCACAAAAAAAAAACGTTGTGAATCAGAACATATTCAATTTGAACAAAAAATAAAATGGGAAGAATCATTTGTTAAATTGTGAAATCATAAAAACATAGCATTGAAATAAAAAAAAAAATTGTTATATATGTAAAACTTTAACACATTCACATCCCAAACTTAGTGAAAAATAGTGAAAAATGTATGAGTATTCACATTTTATAATATGTGAATTCACATTTTATAAAATGTGAAAATATTCAAGTTGGCCACTAGATCTAGAAAACGACAGCGCGCCGAAGAGCTTGTTGTGCGAGAGGTTCAAAATTCCGATGCCGCTCAGGCACGCAATGATTTTAGACGAAGATATTGTCGGAAAGATTAATCGCAAACCCCGGCGAGCAGCTCGCCGCTAGCTGCCGAGATTCACTGGAGATTTTACCATTGAAGAGATTGTTGTTGATGAAGATGGCATCGGAAGTGGTGGTGGAGATGAGGCGGTGGCGATGAGCGACTGCATTGGACGACATTGGAGAGGCCAGATGCTGCAACCCAGCAGACTACAACCACCACGCCATCACGGCGTCCCCCGCATCTCCGGCGGACACACCGGGTCCTGCATTATCATAGAGAGCGGTGGCCGCCGCCGCGCTGCCCTGCTGCATCTGGCCAGCAACGTGGCGCATCGATCTCTTTTGCGGAGCCAACTTTCAAGATCTAGTATTCCACACTTTAACAAAACAATTCGAGAAATTCAATAACAATCGAACATTAATCAACAGAGCATCAAGAAACGAATCAACAAAATGTGACAAATTTAGAAATCATACGAAGAGTTGGGAAAATCGTAATCAAAGCAACACATCAATGTGCTCCGCACCAGCAAAAAACGGCAATCCAATCGCAATCCCCTTCACAAAATCCCCGAATTTCCAACGTCTATGATGATATCCTATACGGATCATCACCATCCTCCACAGCACGTCAGCGCCGTCCGGCGTCAGAAGCGGTGCCTCCACCAGCCTCACCTCCGCCTCCGTTCGCTCCTCCCCACCGAAGAACGGCTGCATCGCCACGATCCCGGCCATCATTAATTTATTGAACACGTGACGCGCGTGCACCGCCCTCACCTTCACGTTGTGGGCGATGTTCGCACCGGCACTGTCTCCGGCCAGGAAGCAGTGCCCTAGATCGGCGTTGCGTGGAACGACATCGTAGGCTTTGGCATTGAAGAATCTCCAGGCGTGGAAGTCGTTTTCTTATTGGCAGGGGAACTTGTGCTCGGCGACGGAGGCGGGGATCCGATCAGCGAGCGAGCGGCAGAGGTCGTCTCAGGGTTTGGAGTCCGGGTGGAGGCAAGAGAAGCCGCCGCCGTGGAAGTAGATGAAGAGGGGAGCTTTTCGGTGGTTGAGGGAAAGAAAACAATAACAAAAGAAATGTCAGAACAATAGGAATGAAAATTTGTGAAAAATACTAAGGAGGGGCAAAAAAGTCCAAAAGGGCTATAATTATAAGCTATTATAAACGGTGACATATTTTAAAAGTGATAACAAAGAAGTGCTATTCTTGGGGAATTCCTCAAATCCTATTATAACTGTAGCTTATGTGGTTTCAAAATTAAAATTTATAAATATAGAAGTTAAGTCAGTTTATTTGAAAATGTTCAAAATATTTGAGTATGTTATTTCAACAATTTGTTGGTGAACTTAATTACCTCTAATTATCTCTAATCTCTTTAATTAACGTTAATTATAATTAGCATGAGATTAGTTGTACCCAATTTTTTTTTCAAACATTTCTAAGAGTATTCGTAACGGTGGATCATTGGAAGCAATCGTCCATGTTATATTTGTGGCTGGCATGCTGCATGCTTGAGGACTTGATTGCAAATAGAGCGAGTTAAAGGAGTAAATGGTAAAGAGCTCGTGGGTTGGTTAAGAAGTGCAGTTGTGCATGCATGGTACATCTGCGTAGTTTTGATCTTGAGCATTGATGATTGAGCGCCTTAGATCAAAAGTTGTAAGTCGGTCAAGTCTGAGTATATAAGTTGATTAGTAGCGGTTTTGTTTTGTGACTTGTAATTGTTATTGAGTTTAGAGAGAGAAGGGAAACAAGAGAGTTGAGAGATTGTGTTCTGCAGTTTTAGATCCAAATCTGGGTAGATAGGTTTGGTGAGTAAATTCTTGTAATTTTTTGAATCTCTTTCGTTAATCGAAGATAGCTAACCCTCCCGTGAATGTAAGCAAATTGTTGAACCACACAAATATTTGTTCTTCGTTGTTTACCATTTCTACAAAAATTAAGGTTCGTAGTAATTTGCTAAGCTAAGAATCTTGTTCGATCATTCCCATTTGTTTCACAAATTGGTGACATCCCTGGGAAGTGATCTGAAGGGAAGCAAATCTACGATGGTGACGTCGACATCGATGCCGAGAAGTTTTCCGGCAAGAATGATTTTGGTTTATGGCGGTTAAAGATGAAGGCCATGTTGATTCAATAAGGCCTCGCTGACGCTCTGAAGTCGGCACCCAAGATATTAGAGAAATCCTGTAAATAGGCAGAAACATACAGTAAATTTGTGGAGATCGCCGAGCAGAAGAGAGCTAAGATAATGGACAAAGCACACAGTGCCACCATTCTATGCTTAACTGACAAGGTCTTGCATAGTGCCACCATTCTATGCTTAACTGACAAGGTCTTGCATGAAGTTGCGAAGGAGACAACTGCTGCAGGAGTTTTGGCAAAATTGGAGAGTTTATACATGACAAAATCGCTTGCTAAATCGTCTTTACATCAAGCAGCGCTTATACTCCTACAAGATTGTTGAAGATCAAGGCATTGTGGAGCAATTGGATGAGTTCAATAAGTCTCTGGATGATTTGGAGAATATCGATGATGAAGATAAGGCAATTATCCCTCTTAATGCTCTGCCTAAAAGCTATGATCAGCTGAAAAATGCCATGTTATATGGCAGAGAAAACTCCATATCTTTGGAGAAAGTGTATAATGCATTGAAGGCGAAGGAATTACAGAAGCAAGTGAATGGAGGGCAAGTAGATGTAGCGGCTGAGAGCTTGAATGTCAAGAAATTTAAGTCCAAGAAGTTCAAGAAATCTAGAAATGATTTCAAGAAGTTAGCACCTCAGTCTAAGCCCAAAGATCCAGATCAGAATGAGACAAGAAAATATCATTGGTGTAAAAAAGCCAGGCCATATCATGAAGTATTGTTATTCCTTCAAAAGAAAACAGAATACAGAGAAGCAAAAGGGTGATTCTGTAGATTTAGCTGAAGGAGAAGAGCCCGGTGAGATGCTGAATGTGGTTGATAACCTAATGGAATGAGCTTGGATCATGGATTCAGCTTGCAGGTTTGACACGTGTCCTCATAGGCACTTGTTTACTCAGATGGAGTCAGATGATGATGGCTCGGTGCTTCTTGGAAACAACCAGATATGCAAGGTTAAATTAATAGGGAATATCACAATGAAGATGCATGATGGTTCTATTAAAATCTTTAACAGAAGTAAGATATATCCCAGAATTGAAAAGGAATTTAATCTCTCTTGGTCAGTTAGAAGCTAAAGGTTTTGATTTCTATTCCAAGCATGGGCATGATTATGTTTGCAAAGGCTACGGTTCTCATGAAAGGAGATAGAAAGAATAAATTGTATCACTTAATTGTTGAAACTCTCTGTGGAAGCATTAATGTTGTAGTTAGTGCTAATTTGGATCTGTGGCACATGAGGTTGGGTCATGTAAGTGAATGAGGTCTTGCAAGTTGATCAAGATAGAGGGATCCAAGAAGCTTGAGTCATATGAAGAATGTATTTTGGCAAAGTGCAAGAAAGCTCCTTATTCTTCTGGAAAACATACTTCTATGGCATCTTTGGATTATGCCCACAGTGATATGTGGGGACTAGCACAATCAAGAACAATTGAGGGAGGTAAATAATTTATGAGTATCATAGATGATTTTTCAATAAAATTGTGGTTGTTTGTGCTAAAAGATAAGACTGGAGCTTTTGACAAGTTTAAGGAATGGTGTATAGAAGTTGAGGTGGAGAAAATGACTGCTCTTAAGTGTTTAAAGACTAATAATGGTCTTGAATTTCTGGCTGAAAAGTTTCAAGAGTTTTGCAGGCAAAAAGGTATGAAGAGACACAAAACTCTACCTAATAATCCTCAACAAAATGGTGTTGCTGAGAGGATGAATAGAACAATTCTTGAGAGAATTAGAAGTATGTTGTTCAGCTCTGGATTGTCAGATGGATTTTGGGGTGAAGCAACATCAACTGCAACTTATCTGATTAACAAAAGTCCTTCTGCTGCAATAGGTTTCAAAACTACAGATTCGAGATGGTATGGTAGTGATGGAGATTATTCATATCTCAGAGTTTTTGGATGCAGAGCTTATGCTCATGTCAAGCAAGGAAAGCTGGAAGCTACAACTCTCAAATGTGTAATGTTGGGATATCAAAAGGGAGTGAAAGGGTATAGATTGTGGTGTACTGAGCCTGGGAAACAAAAGGTAATTATCAGTAGGGATGTGATTTTTATTGAAACTAAGATGCCATATCTGAATAAGCAAGAAATGAAGCTTACAATTGGGAAAACAACTACTGATAGTACAAGGGTGAAGATGGAGCTAGCTGAGGAGGTTGATTCTACCTCAAAGAGTCAAAATCAGGTTCATGACACTTCTGGAAATGAGTTAGATACTCAAAATGATGTTCCAAAAGATGAAGATGGTGATTTGAAGAATTATCAGCTTGCAAGAGATAGAAAGAGAAGGACAATTAAGCCATCTTCAAGATTTAGAGATGCAGATATTGTGCATTTTGTTTTCTGTGTAGTAGAAGAAGTAGAGTATCAAGAGCCTGCAATCTACAAAGAAGCCATGAGCAGTGGTGAGAAAGATAAGTGGTTGAAAGCTATGAAAGCCATGAGCAGTGATAGAGTCACTGCTTAAGAATGAAACTTGGATTTTAGTGAAGAGGCCAAGTACTCAGAGACCAATTGGATGTAAATGGATCTTCACAAAGAAAATTGAAGCTACAGATTTCAACAAGATCAAATTTAAAGCTAGATTAGTTGCTAAAGGTTTTACACAAAAGGAATGGATTAATTTTAATAAAGTGTTCTCTCTAGTTGTGAAACATAGTTCTATCAAAATTTGTTGGCAATGGTAGCTCATTTTGATTGGGAGTTACAACAGCTCGATGTAAAGACAACTTTTCTACATGGAGATCTAGAAGAAACAATTTACATGTTCCAACCAGAAGGATTTATTCAAGAGGGTGATGAGGATAAGGTTTGTCTGTTGAAGAAAAGTCTGTATGGTTTAAAGCAAAGTAGCAGGCAGTGGTACAGAAAATTTGATGATCACATACACAAGATTGGATTCTACAAGTCAAGCTATGACAATTGTATTTACATCAAGAAAAGTAAGGGTGTTGTTGTGGCATATCTACTTTTGTATGTAGATGATATGTTAATTGCTAGTCCAAATAAATCTGAAATTGACTTGGTGAAGCAAGAGTTGCAGAATAGCTTTGACATGAAGGATTTGGGAAATGCTAGAAGAATTTTGGGTATGGATATAGTGAGCAACAGACAGAAGAGGGAACTCTGGTTGGTGCAACACAATTATGTAGAAAAGATATTGAAGAACTTTAGAATGCAAGATACAAAAGAGGTATCAACACTACCAAAAAAGGCCAAAATATCGGCGGAACACTTTCCGCCGGTGTTCCGCTGGTAAAAAGACGGGTCGGCTAAATTTTTTTTTCCGGCAAAACACCGACGGATCACCGGCAAAAAATTGACCGGATTGTTCACGCCAGAAATATCGGTGGAAATTCCACCGGTGATTTACCGAGGGAATATTCCGCCGGTATTTTCATAATAAAATATATAAAAATTGGAATTACGAATTACCGGCAGAATATCCGTCGGTAATCACCGACGGACGGGGCGCCGTCGGTAATCATCGGCGGAAGTCGGTCTGTCGGTGATTACCGGCGGACCGTTTCCGCCGGTGATCCTACGATTAAGGCTTGGGCTGCTTTGTTTATTGGGCTGCTATGGCTGATGGGCCTAAGAGTGGAGCCCAAATCTAGTAATTTGGCTTGCGATCACCGGCGGAATTTCCGCCGGTGATTTTGCCGGTGATCCTTATAAAATTGTAGTCCCCCTAGCCGTTTGAGTCAGACACCATTCTCCCTAATCCCTAATCGCTATATCCGCCCTAACCACCATTCTCTGCCGCTCCGCCGTCATCCTCCCTCGCCACCGCTATCCGTCGTCCCGCCATCATCCGCCCCCACCACCGCCTTTGTAAGTCCTTCAACTCTCTTCCTCCCGCTGCTCTCTTTCTCTCCTTCTCTTCTTCTTCTTCTTCTTCTTCTTCTTCTTCTTCTTCTTCTTCTTCTTCTCTCTCATTTGTTCTTTTCTTCTCCTTCCCAGTCTTCCGTCGTCCGCCGCTGGCTCTTCGCCAGTAAGTTTTCTCTCTCTGCTGCTCTCTCTCCCCCCTCTCTTCTTCTTCTTCTTCTTCTTCTTCTTCTTCTTCTCTACCTCTCTCTCACTTTCTTCTTTTCCTCCTTCCCAGCCTTTTCCCGTCCGCTGCTCCGCTGCTCCATCGTCCGCCACTCCGGCGGCTGCTTCTCTTTTAGGTAAGGTTTAGTAATGTCAACAGTTATTGTCTTGTCAGATTTTAAGCAATTTCTATTGAGAATTTTGAGTTTGTATTCAAGAATAGAATAGTTTAATCATTTGCTTTATGGTGTTGTTAATTCTCAAGAAATTGTTTTGTGGTGTTAATTCTTTTTTTCTTGATCGCGGTTGTTATCCCCAAATTTGCATACACCAATGTTTGCAGGATTGACCAACTTAAACAATGGAAGAGCAGTATATAGCATTGCGGGTCCTCTATTCTCTCAGATTATAAATTATAATTTTGTTGCTTCTATGTAGTTTCTTTTGTATTTACTAAGTACATACTGTTTCTCAAGTTTTTGCCGTCATCGACAACCAAGCAGAAAAATCATGAAGAGTGTTTCTATAATTCTATATAAGTTCCAAATTAAAAACAAAAATAGCCCATCTATTTGTTGTACTACGACAATAAAATCTGCTTTTGGCTGAAATTAGTTCATTATAAATGACTATTTACCAATTTTCACGGTAATTTCCTTTTTCTTATGGATGTTTTATAAAGTTGTTTATATCTTTTGAAATGTTAACAAGATATTGAAATTTAATATGGGATTTAATAATAACGATAATAGTAACAATAATAAAATAATTATAATAATACTAGTATAGTATGTAACAAATTACTAAGCCCATTAAAGGTGTGGGCTCTGACCTATGTGGTATCATGGGCCAATATTTGATATGATCAGATCTAATTAAGATGATATCAACTTTCTTGCAAGCTTGAATATTTATAATACTTGGTTTTTTTTTAAGGCATATTTATAATTCTGTTGCTTCTATGTAGTTTCTTTTGTGTTTACTAAGTACATATTGTTTATTTGTTTTCTAACATATTTTTATGTTTGAATTAGGAGAGGATTCATCAGATTGCTGCCGAGATTTATTTGGAAATCTGTCATCCATTCAAATCACGTCGCTATGGGACTGGAAGCGTTGGGGAAAGTCAACTGAGTAGGAGTTCTACACGCAACACCGGCACTTCGGGCATTCTTTCGCAGGATCTGTTTCGGACCCACTGAGCACCTTACAAGAACAATTGGTGCAACAGCAAGAGGCGATGCAGAAAGCGGAAGAAGAACGAGTTGCATAACGAGAAGCAGAACGAGCGGCACGTGATTCAGAACGGGCGGCATATGAAGCCCTCGAGGAACGGATGGCCATGTTTAAGAGGATGATAATGTCGGGTCAATTTCCTCCGCGTCCATCTCCAGCAGCAGATGCGTAGTTTTTAGTTTATCTCGATCTATATATTTTTTCTGTAGAACTACTTAACAGTTATACTGTTTATTTGGTGAATTCGTTAACTTAATAGTATTGAATGTTAAGACACAGTTTTATGAATATTGGACTTCTTTAGTATTATTTGGCTATTTGGTGTTGTATATATTTCATTTAAATTGTAACAGGGTGTAGAAAAAATAATTAAAAAATTAAAAAAATTAAATTAGAGGCGGAATCACCGGCGGAAATTTTCGCCGATGATTCTGCCAGTAAACTGCACACGTGTCATCCATTTATATATTCAGAAATTCGAAAATTAGCAGCGGAATATTTCCGCCGGTGATTACGTCGGTGATTTGCCGCCTTCGCCATGGGCAATATTCACTGGCATAATTTACCAGCAGATTTATCGACGAATTTTTCGCTGGTAATTGCATCATTGGCGCCGTTTTTAAAGGCGGAGTTCGTCCGTCGGTAATTCCGCTGGTGATCCGATTACCGCCGGAATAATCCGGCAAATTTTTGTAGTGTTGCAACTCCTTTGGCTCAACATTTCAGGCTTTCAGCAGATCAAAGGCCTAAATCAGAAGCAAGAGAAGAGAAATGGATTTAATTCCATGTTCTAACATTCTGGGGAACATCATGTATATGATGGTTTGTACAAGACCGGATTTAGCTCATGCAATGACTGTTGTGAGTAGATTTATGTCTGAACCAGTTAAAAGCCATTTGCTTGCTTCGAAGTGGATTCTGTGCTACATTAAAGGGACTATGAATCATGGAATTTTGTTTAAGGGTCAGGACAACTATACTGGAGATCATTTGGTTGGGTATTGTGATGCAGATTATGCCTCAAATCTGGACACAAGGAAATCTCAAACGGGGTATGTTTTCAATTTATTTGGTTCAACCATAAGTTGAAAATCGAGTTTATAATCTGTGGTAGTAGCCTTGTCAACCACAGTATATTGCTTTGACTGAAGCAGTAAAGAAAAGCATTTGGCTCAGATGAATTATAACAGATTTTGGAATAAATGAAGATACAGTTGTGATAAACTGTGATAGTCAATCAACTCTACATCTAGCTAAGCATCAAGTGTTTCATGAACGTAGTAAACACATCGATGTAAGGGTACATTTCGTCAGAGATGAAGTGGAGAAGAGAGTGTTCAAGATTGAAAGTTCCAACTGAGCATAATGCAATGGATATGCTCACGAAATCTTTGCCAACTTCCAAGTTTAATCATTGCTTGGAGCTGGTGAATGTTGTCTCTCATTAATGAGAGATGAAAGCCCTGTAATGGGGCTAAGTGGATGGAAAACTCGATTTGGTTAACGGATTCAACAACATTCACCAAGGTGGAGATTGTTATATTTGTGACTGCATGCTTGAGGACTTGCTTGCAAATAGAGCGAGTTAAATAATTGAGTGGTAAAGAGTTCGTGAGTTGGTTAAGAAGTGCAATTGTGCATGTATGGTACACTGTGTGGTTTTGATCTTGAGCGTTGATGATTGAGCGGCTTAGATCAAGAGTTGTAAGTCGGTCAAGTATACATAAGCTGATTAGCAGCGTTTTTATTTTGTGACTTGTAATTGTTGTTGAGTTTAGAGAGAGAAGGAAAACAAGAGAGCCGAGAGATTGTGTTCTGCAGTTTTAGATCCAAATCTGGGTAGATAGGTTTGTGAATGAATTCTTGTAATCTTCTGAATCTCTTTCATTAATCAAAGATAGCTAACCCTCTCGTGGACGTAAGCAATTGTTGAACCACGTAAATCTTTTTTCTTCGTTGTTTACCATTTCTGTAAAATTAGGGTTCGTAGTAATTCGTTGAGCTAAGAATCTTGTTCGATCATTCCTATTTGTTTCACAGTCTAACGAGCAATCAGGGATAGGAGATCACGGTTGTGCTTGGAGCAAGTGGAGACGAACATTACACGTGTACGCGCTCCTCTAAGTAAATTATGTATAAATTAATAATATTGTTCTAAAAAAAACTATATTACTCCTTCCGCCGCACGAGGCTTGGCCTGTTTCTTTTGGGCACGGAGTTTAAAGAGAAAATAATTAAGAGTATAATGAATGTTTAGTGAAGTTTTTAAAGTGAATAAAGTGGATAGAGAGAGTGAATAGTGAAATAAAGTGGATTAGAGTGGGTAGAGAGATGGGAAATAATGAACGACACATAAAATGACGTGGAAAAATAAGATAAAACATTTAAAGTGGGTTATTTAACAAATTAATTGGACCATAATCATCTCCTAATTATTTCCAGGTAAGGAAACATGATAGTCCAAAAAGGAATACATGCCATTGTGATGAACCCAAATATTTTTAATAGCTATTTTTGTATATTTTTTTTGATGATTTACTGTAACAATAGAGAAATAGTAGAAGAAATAGAGATAAAGAAACTTCAGAGAAAGGAAAGAGATAGATGAGATGAGATGAAAAAGAGACAAGAAAATAGCGGTTTCATTTCTTAAGTTTTAACAACTACAAAAACAGATATATATACTATGGTTTAAGAAGTAATTTGATAAACTGTATAAAAGGAAATAAAGGTAGATAAAGCATACTTGGGCTTCAAAACAACTTAAGCTCAAATATGTCTAACGCCTAGCAACAGTTTCCACTTTAATGTTCTTGATCAAAAGCCCATTTCTAGTCAACAACGTCTTCTTGTTCGCAACAACTCCTGTTTCTCCAACATATCCTTTTTTCCTTCAATCTCCAATGTGAAACCCTTCCCTCTTTCAATTTCCGATGCAAGTACTTTTCCTCCTTCAATCTTTGACGTTGACGAACCCTATTTTCGTGCTCTTTTCAATGACTGTAGAGGTCAAAATAGAGTCTTTTCACTTTGCTTTGAGTTTTTTTGTGTCTGGGAGTACACACTGGTTTGCAGGGCACCACAATCTTGCAAATGGGCACGAAGGAGAGTTGATTTGGGGCACAAATTGGAAGAAAAACATATAGGTGCAAAGGTCATGACGAGCTAAGCGAGGATCACGACGATGGGCAACCAAGGCATAAGAACTCTGACCAAAAAAGTCAACTCGTTGCCAAAAATGGAAAGAACAGCTCTGACCAAGACCACTGCAACTCCAACGGCAACCGCCAGCAACAATAGAAAAACGGCCAATGAGAAGAGAGCAAGGACAAAGGACTAAAAAAGTGAATTCTAATCCGCCAAGAGACAAGTTGGACTCCAAACTGTCCTTAGGCGGATTTGAAAAAGGAAAGCTCCAATTAGCAAGCAAGGGAAGCCACACTATATATTGGCCTCCTTCTCCACCGACCACGGCATCTCCGATACCTTTCATCTTCAACAAAACCCTCTGCAATTGTTCTAATTTCTGTAATAGATACTATATCACCTTTTACATTTTCTGTCAAGTCCTCCGTGAGGCAAACAATCTTTACCGTTTTAATGTTAATTATGGTTACTTTATCTATTGCTTTGTTGTTTATTTCATTTCCATGTTTAGCTAAGCTTTATTTTTCTTGGGTTAGTTGAGAGGAGGTGAGGTGTGTGTTGTGTGTGTGTTGAGGTGTTTTAGCTCATCAGAGATCTGCTGAGACCGTTCCCGATGCGTCGAGCGTGATTCCAAAGAGGTAGAACCTCCACGATTTTTATGGTGTCAATGGAGGAGTGGCGGAGGCGAAATCCCAGACAATACTGGGCAAAGGTGCAGGGGTTCCTCTCATCTCCATTTGTTGCGGGTGCCAGAGTGTGGTGTATGACATCAGTCATGTTGTTGCCATCTCGGGCCTTTTAGATGTAAAGGCTGCTGACCCAGAGGGCTCAATGGTGGCTTTTTAAAGCACGGGCTAATTCTAGAGCCAGTAAGGTGGACATTCAAGGCGACTTGGAGGGCTCGAAACAGAAAGAAGGAGTTGGGGTGGAGATGTTCACATGCGTGACATGGTGAGAATTGAGACCTCATAACTGAGAGACGGACTCACGCAGTGGCTATTCGAGGGCCTGAGATCCAATACACACACACACACCGAGCTAAGTCACGGCTAACCTGAGCAAAACCCTCTCCATTTGATATCTTTGTATTTATTTCAGTTTATTTCAAGTGTTAATGTTAAGAGAAGCTCCAAACCAAACCCAACTACTGTCCAGTGACACCGAGATCATCACAACATGCCTCCCTTGGATTTGACCCTGTATACTTGCCCTACTTTTACTTAATGATGGGCATCAGGATATATAAATTGTATTTTGACGCGTGACGCGACCGTCGTTTGAGTCACGTGCAAAATACATTTATAATTTTCCTACGCCCACAGCTAAGAACAGTTAGCGGTAAGTATAGGGTCAATCCCACGAGAAGTTGGTGTAGCTTTCTCTTGGTCAGGGTGTCACTCATGGTTTGGGCTCTGCACAGACACATCTTGGCCAAACAGGAAAATAAAAGTTAAACTAAAAGATAAACAAAATAAAAGATAAAGACAAACCTGCGTTTGGGTGTTGAGTCAATCTACATAAACAAGACGTCTTCATCGTTGCAAGGATATGTGGTGCGTATGTGTGTCAGTGGTTATAGGCTAAATTATAAATGTATTTTGGGTGTCACGTCGCCACGTACGCTACATAGCCCGCCCAGCTCCATCCTTATGTTTAGGTCTTGACAGGCATACCCTAGCCAATCCTCTTGCTTGCCCAAAAGTCCCCAGGCATTCCACCTTTATAAGGCGCATGTTGGTCAAACAGCATTTGGTTCTAGATTGGCCCACTCCGGCAACGGGTGAGATACGAGGACCTCTCTTCCGACTTTCTCAAGCATTGACACATCTTTGCAGGTCTAGGCCAAGACTACAAACCGCTCTTGCCGCTCTCGAGGAACGTAAGGCAATTGCGACGTGCACTTGATAACCCTCCTGCGATGTAGGAATCCGTATGTGCCCGAGGCTCGTTGTACTTCCGAGTTACTCGTGACCACCGAACTTCTTTGAAATCATTGCCCAATGCCTCGGGAACACACATATACAGCTTTCCCCGTTGCCCGAATCAATATCCAGATTTAATGCTCATGCAGCATCGTCTTGCCCAAGCACAGATTCGTATAACTACCTAGGCATAAAGTAAAGAACTAGAAAAGAAAGAACAAAATATAAAAAGTACTTGAATTAAAATAAAGCCGAACGACACCAACATCGTCGAAAACAAAGTACAAAGATCGTTTGCCCCCGAAGGGGCAAACTCTCGAAAACTATAAAGTAAACTCTAGACTAAGTATTACAAGAGCAAAAGATTGAAAAGATTCTGAAAGATAAAAGTTACATCTGGTTTGCTATCTAGGAGTATTTATAGATGTGAAATTCGTGGGTCTTGGAGGCTAAGCCCATTAGGTAAGTCGGTTAGCAGCTAGGGTTGGGCGAGCTGTCTGCCAGCTGTCTTCCAGCAAATTCTGTTGACCAAGAGACTTTCCTTATTTAGCAGATTTTGATTTGGACGAATCTTCATGGATAAGGAAGGAAATAATTTCATCCTTATCGGCTACTTGGATAAGGTTGATCTATTACTTGCTCCCCACTCTTCCTCTTTGATCGATCTATTTCTTGCCCCGCACTCTTATCTCATAAAAGCTTGACTGCCACCGTGCCCAAGACGTGCACTTCTTCTTCTCTGCTCTGCCTTGCGCCTTGCCTTCTTCACGTCTCTCCTTGCCCAATGGTCACATCCCACGCGGTACTTGATTTGGTCAGGTTGTGAAGCGGAACAGCCTTAGTGTTGAATGTGCGCCTCTTTGCCCAAGCTGCAAGCTTCATTTCCTTGCCCAAAGTGCATTGTATCTGTGCCCAAACCTCTCTCGCGGAATATGGTCATATCTTGCCCTTTCCTTCTCTTTTTCATCATTGGTCGCCCTGTTCGTCCCTGCCTTCACAATGTGTCCTCCCAGACACTAAAGACACACAAAAAGACACGAAACGACTCGATCTAGACCTATAACAAGACTCGAAAAGAGCACAAAATTTGGGCTCGTCAACGCGACCGAGTTCCGAAGACAAATTCGGCGTCATCAAACGCCATCAAATCAATACTAGATCCCATACCAGACTGTTGGGAAATTTATTAGTATAAGTTTTGATGAATTCCAAAACCGGCTGACCCCAACCGAGTAGATGTTGCCAGTACCTAATGTTAGAATTTAGGCTTGCTGTTTGAGCAAAGTTAAGTTTTTATCTTTACAGGTCTCCAGCTGAAGATGGCAACAAGGCGTCACTCAGACAGAACATCAGTAGTGAAGAAAGACAACTGAGAGTTCATTTGTTCAGATGTAAACAAGGGGAAGTCTTCAGAACATCAGTTGAAGGAAACCAACTGAGCGTTCATCAAATGAGAAACAGTTGAAAGGAAGAGAACATCAGATGAAAAAGAAATCATCTGAGGGTTCAAACCCAACTGAGTAAAGAAGTGGAAGACAACTGAGGGTTCAGTTTCAGAACCTCAGTTATAGAATCTGAACAAGGAGTTCAACTGTTTTGAAGTTCAAAGTCAGCTGAGAACTCGACAGATCGGAACATCAGCTGAAGATCACTCAGATGAAGGTCAAGACGTTCAACCGACAAACTGAAGTTGACTGTCAAAGATTTGAATTTCAAAAGGAAGTCACATGAGGGTTTGACCGTTCAGTCATTACCCCATCTGGCCCAACACAAGACTGTCTCAGATGGAAAGCAGAAGAGCACAGATGCCATATCGGGAAAGTCTGCAGAGATGAGAGACAAGCCATCGCTTTCAACCGATCAGAGATCAACTGCTCCTCCAATGGCTAGTTGATTCTCTCCGCCTATAAATAGAGGCATCATCTCATTCGAGAGGTAAGAGGGATGCAGATAGACACATAGACGACTAAAAATTCAAAAGCTTTCTCGAGAGAAATCAAAGCAAATCTGCAAAATCATCATCTAAGAGCATCAGCAGCTGAGAGTTCCAATTTGAGAGAACATTAGTAGCTGAGGGTTCCTAGAATTCGAAACTGTTTTTGATCTTATGTTGAGTGTTTATTCGTTCAAGCCTTAGATCCAGCTCTCATTCTTGATCGAGCTGGAGTTGGATATCCTACCGTTTCTCACACCCTAAAAAGTGTGCTAGGACCTTACTCTTCCTGTAATTGAGTAGTCAGGTCATCAAGTACCCGTAAACTTGACTTAGGCTGTTTAGTGCCCGGAAACTAAACTGTAACGGTTACTCAGCCCGCGTAAGCTGAGTGGTTCTGTCCAGAAGAACTTGGACTGAGGTGTGTGGACTCACATCTCCAAGTGGACGTAGGAGTTATCTCCGAACCACGTAAATCTTGTGTGTCGTGCTTATTTTTTCAGTCCATATTGCATTTCTAACTGACCGAACTAACCAGCATTCAAACCTCTTTTGCACTTTTTCAACCGAGCTGTTTTGGTTCTTGACCAACCGAGCTGGTTTGCGTGAGTTGTTTTTAATGAGTTTATTTTCCACCACATTCCGCACAGCACCGCTCTTCCAGCTGAGTTTGTTTACTCAGCTGTGAGATCCCACCTGAGTCCTTTTACTCAGTTGAAGTTGTTTTCAAGTGTTAAGTTTTTCGAAATCTGAAAAATCCTAACTGGTGTATTCCCCCCCCCCATACACCAGTAACTCGTTTCGGGACCATCAAGTGGTATCAGAGCAGTGGTTCAAAAGACTGCTGACTCTGTTTCACGAGGTGTGAATTCGAGAATTTTCTTCAGTGGTCCACTGAACAGATCTTTTCACGCTAGTGCATTCTTGCTCGCATTTTTTTTGTTGTCCTGTTTTTGTTTGTGCAGATGGACGTCAAGGACAAAATCACAGTCATGTTCTCTGTTGTCAACTATACATCATGGAGAACTCGAATGAAGAAGATCCTTTTGTCCAAGCATCATAGGATGCAACAAGTTCTCACATCTGGACCAATCGTCATACGAGACAGAATACTTCGCACTCCCACAAATCCCAACGATGGAGATGCAGTGGTGGAGTATGTGGAGAAACAGCCAGAGGACTACACTCCGGAGGAGGCCAAGGTGAGTCAGCTGGATATCTGGGCTCAGAGCACAATAATGTCCACGGTTGGACAAGATTATCTGCCCTGGATAGAGGAATGTGAGACCGCAAAAGAGATGTGGGACATCCTGGCCTCGCTAAGTGAAGGAAGCGACGAGACAAAGGAAAACAAGTTCTCGCATGCATGTCAAGATTTTGACAATTTCAGTCTGCGACCTGATGAGACTATAGATCAGCTAGAGCTCCGGTTTATGGACATCATCAGAAGAATCCAATCCATCCGGAAAGGAAAATACACTCTAAGAGAGATAAACCTCAAAGTGTTGCAAGCTCTACCGGCTGAGTGGGATACTTTCACAAATATCCACGAGAGCCGAGCTGACCTAGGTGAAATGGGAACTGAAAGATTGTTCTCAATCTTGAAAGGAAATGAGTATAAGGTCAACAGAAGGAGGTCGCAGCCCTCAAGTCAGACAAATAGAATTGAGGACGTCGGCTCAGCATCAAAGTCAGTTGCCCTCCGAGCTGACTACTCAAAGTCGAGATCGTCAAGGCCAACCAGGTCGGCTGACACGACTGCAAAGGAGCCGAGCAGAGAAGAACTGCAACAGAACATTGCAGCGTTGTCAAAGAAGTTAGCCGATATGGATACTCGGTTCGGCAAATATAAACGTTTCTATAAATCAAACCGAACTCGAGACAATTCGAAGTCAGTTACCAATGGTTGCTTCGAATGCGGCAAGGAAGGACACTTCAAAGCTGATTGCCCAGACCTCTCAAAGAAGGAAAGAGAAGCACTGAGGGCGAAGCAAACTGCAAAGAATAAGGCCATGGTAGCTGAAGAGGCAACTGACGATATGGACATCTTCACAGACACTGAAGATGAGGATGATCTGACCTCTACCAACAAAGTCATCAGTCCGGATCAATGCCTCATGGCACTTGGAACCGACCAAGATGATATTGAGGTACAATCTAATCCTGCTCGCTTAAATTCTTCCAATACTTCTAACTTGCAGGAATCTATGAACGATGAGTTGGAACCCTCCTGGAATGATTTTCAAGAACTCAGTGAGTAACTGCATCAGCAGTCGGTTGAGTTTAAGAGTCTTCAAGTCCAGTTCGCCAAGCTTGAAGATTCCTTAACCGAAAAGGACGATCTGATCAAGAGACAAGCTGAAGAAATTGACCAGCTGAAAAGTCAACTGAGTACAGCCAACCAAACTGAGGCTTCAACCGATGAACAGTTGAAGGAACAGATCAAGGCACAGAACGAACAGTTGAACAAGCAAGAGGCTCAGATCGACCAGCTGATGAAGACATCAGATGCCCAGACCGAACATATAGTTGTTCTTCTCAAGGATCTTCAAACTGAGAAGGACAACCTGACAAAACTATATCAGTCATCCGAGATCATCGAGAATCTCATCAAATACAGACGGCAAATGGATGATGTGTCTGGACTCGGATACGACGTGGCAAAGGACACTGGAATTCCACCAGCTACCTTCACCAAGGCTGAGGAAGTCATGGTTGCCAAACCTAACACAGTTGAGTATGCAACTGAACAAACACCCTCACAACCGATAAAGGCAACTACGGCTGAGAAAGGCAAAGGAGCTGCAGATGGAGCGCCAACGAAACAGTCCCTGGAGTCTACAACCGAGGGGGAATGTTCCAAGACTCAACGGAGGAACCGGAGACGTCGGAGTCACAATCAAGCTCAAAATCGACAACATATCCAAGCTCAGAACCGACGTGATAACCGACCAACAAACCAATCACAGCAGAGATGGAACCAACAGAACCGACCAAGCTTCAACCGATATAATCAACAACGGTTCCATCACCACAACAATCAGAGGTTCCAACAGAGTCAACCTATGTGGAAAAGTTACGACAGCTATGGTTACTCATGCCACAACATGAATCAACATCCGGGCATGAACAGCCATCGTCAACAGCCAAGGCAATGGAATCAGAATCAGCAAAGAAGATTCCACAAAGGCGTCCGACCTCACAGACAAACTCAACAGGATAAGAATCTCCATCAAAACAGGGAGAAAGCCTCACCTCCTAAAGCCCAACATGGGAGAAATCCAACTCCTCCCAAGAAACAGAGCATCATTTCAAACAACAAGCCTAAGGATAACCGGGGTGTTGTTATAATTGATGAAAATGGGCAGATCATTTGGAATGACAAGGCTATTCGAGTGTACAGAGAAAAGCGACGCACGGTTCCAGCGGGAACTGGTTCTAACCCTCCAGGACCCAACTGAAATTGGGGACCTAAGCGAGTTTCTCCTTGCAGGTACAGGAGAAACAGCTGAGGAAGAAGAAGGCGTCTACAACAATGTGGGTGATGGATAGTGGATGCTCGAAACACATGACAAATCTGAAGGATTTGCTTGGAAGTTTCGTGGAGAAAGAAGGTCCATCAGTTACTTTTGGTGATAACTCAAAAGGTTATACCAGAGGTTACGGTACCCTTGAAACCAATCATGTTTCAATTTCTAATGTTTCTTTTGTTGATGGATTGAAGCATAACCTGCTCTCCATCAGCCAATTCTGTGATAATGGGTTCTCTGTCAAGTTTGATGCACAGGGTTGCAGAGTTAAAGATGTCGGATCAAAGCAGGTGATATTGTTGGGAAATCGATCTCCAACAGGGAATGTATACTACGCTGACTGGAACAGCAGCCTCCCTGACACTTGCCTGTTGTCAAAGAGCAGTTCGGATGTGAGCTGGCTGTGGCACAAAAGGCTCAACCATCTGAATTTCAAGACGATGAACCGACTTGCCAGACAAGAACATGCAAGAGGCATACCTAACCGAGTGTTTTCAACAACACACATGTGCAGTGCATGCCAGCTGGGAAAGCTTGCTAGAACCTCCTTCCGGTTGAAGTCAACTCCTTCAACCGACCGAGTGTTGCAGCTGATCCATATGGATCTCTTCGGGCCAGTTACACCAAAAAGCATTAATGGAAACGAATATACTTTGGTTGTAACTGATGACTACTCAAGATATACGTGGACCATCTTCATGCGCCACAAGAGTGAAACCCGAGATGAGCTGCCCAAGCTAATGGATCGGATATCGAACCAACAAGAGATGAAGATCATATCTATCAGATCAGATCGTGGAACGGAGTTTCTAAATGAAACCATCATTGAGTATTGCGAAAAGAATGGCATAACCCATCAAACATCAGCCGCGCGTACTCCACAACAGAATGGCGTAGCTGAGCGAAGAAATAGAACTCTGAAGGATGCAGCCACATCCATGTTAGCGAGCTCAGCACTACCTAAGAGATTTTGGGCTGAAGCGATCAACACAGCATGCTACACACATAATCGATCTCTTCTCACCAAGCGGTTGGGAAAGACGCCCTACGAGCTGTGGAGACGCAGAAAGCCAGATATTTCTTATTTTCGTGTTTTTGGATCTAAGTGTTATATTCACAACAATGGGAAGATTCAGTTGAAAACTTTTGATACCAAAGCTTCAAAGGACATATTTCTTGGATATGCAGCTCGGATCAAGGCATATAGAGTTTTCAACAACAGCTCTCGTGTTGCGGAAATAACACCTCATGTTAGTTTTGATGAATCTACCTTTGAGTGCAGGGAACAGGTAAAGGAACAACACGCGGATCCAGCTGTTCTACCAGTTCTCACCAGATCGCAAGCTCTTCGGGAAAAGAACCGAGCTGAACCACTGGTATGGGCAACTGAGGATGAGGACCCATACTCCTCTGAAGATGAATGCGAAGACCTCAGCTCGTCCCTAGGGGGAACTTCAGCTGATGTCCATCCAACTGCATCAGCATCCGATGCCCAACCGAACTCAGTTCAATCTATTGTAAATGTTGAGGATCCAGACGCAACAACTGATCATTCACCAGCTCTGAAGACTCCAACTCAGATGTCTGAACAGCCACTGTTGGAAGAAGAAGGAAGACGCAACCGAAGATGGTATGAAGTTCATTCCACCAATGACATCATCGGAGATCCAACCGAGGGTGTGCGCACACGGAGCAGAGTTGCAAATCCAGAATCAACCGAGGAAGAATCCAACACTTATGCCCAATATGGTGAGGAATTGGCAGTTCTAGAGGAGTTCGAGCAAGCTGGAGATATTTCCATGATTTCTTGCTATGTAGCTGATGTTCCAGAACCGAAGAATGTTGGGGAAGCTCTCAATTGTGTCCACTGGACAACAGCCATGCAAGAAGAATTGAATGAGTTTCTACGCAACTGTGTATGGGAGTTGGTAGAAAGACCAAATGGTGTCAAGGTGATTGGACTAAAGTGGATTTTCAAAAACAAGAGAGACGCCATTGGATTCATTGTGAGGAATAAAGCAAGGTTGGTAGCTCAAGGATACTGCCAACAAGAAGGAATTGACTTCGAAGATTCCTTTGCACCAGTTGCAAGGCTTGAAGCCATCCGGATCTTTCTAGCTTATGCTGCACATCACAAGTTCAAAGTATATCAGATGGATGTGAAGTGTGCATTCCTCAATGGAGATATAAAAGAAGATGTATATGTTGAACAGCCTCCTGGTTTTGAGACTGGAGATGGAAGAGTGTACAAGCTGAAGAAAGCTATCTATGGTCTAAAGCAAGCACCAAGAGCATGGTATGACACTCTTTGTGGATTTCTTCTGGACTCGGGGTTCAAACGAGGTTCAGTTGATAAAACTCTGTTCACCATCAAAGTTGGAGAAGATATACTTGTCGTGCAAATTTATGTCGATGACATCATTTTCGGGTCCAAGTCGGAGGAGCTGTGCAAGAAATTCTCCGATCTTATGAAGGAAAAGTTCGAGATGTCAATGATGGGCGAGATGAATTATTTCCTTGGATTACAAGTGAAGCAGTCACCTGAAGGGATCTTTATCAACCAGTCCAAATATACAAGGGAGCTCATCACCAAGTTCGGATTGCAGACAAGTAAGACAACCAAGATCCCTATGAACACGAACTGGAAGATCGAACCAGGAGCTGAGGGAAAGCTCATTGATGCCAGCCAATATAGAGGAATCATCGGTTCGCTGCTCTACCTAACTGCCAGCCGACCAGACATTTCATACGCAGTTGGAGTGTGTGCTCGTTTTCAAGTCCAACCAAGAGAAGCACACATGTTGGCAGCAAAGAACATCATTAAGTATCTGAAGGGAACTGTCAATGTTGGATTGTGGTACCCAACTGATGACAATATTCAGCTGACTGGATACTCAGATGCCGACCTAGCAGGAGATCGATTGGACAGAAAGTCTACTTCTGGACACTGTCAGTTCATGGGAAGCAAGCTGGTTTCATGGTTCTCCAAGAAACAAGCGTGTGTCGCTACTTCGACAACCGAGTCAGAGTACATGGCTGCCGGAAGCTGTTGCATGCAAGTATTGTGGCTGAAGCAGCAACTGAGAGATTATGAAGTCTCAACTGGACAGGTTCCCATACATTGTGATAGCTCGAGTGCCATAGCTATCTCTCTAAACCCTGTTCATCACTCTCGGACTAAGCATATCGATATTCGTCATCACTTCATCCGAGATCATATTGAGAAGAAGGATGTGTCCATGGAGAAGATCCCAACTGAGATTCAGAGAGCTGACATCCTTACCAAACCTCTTCCTGAAGCCCGGTTCAAGATGCTGTGTGATCTTCTAGGACTTTTGGATCCGAGCTAAAAACTCATCCGAGCAGAAGAATCATCCGAGCTGACAAGGATTCATCCGAGCTGAAGAATCGGATATCGACTTAAGGGGGAAGCTCAGATGAAGGGGGAAGCTCAGATGAAGAGGGAAGCTCAGATACGAATTGCCAACTGAGGACATCAAACTTCAGCTGAGGAGATGAACTTGAGTCAGCTAATGGTATGCTGCAATAATGGAACAGACGTCAGCTGAACAGACGAACTCGAGTCAGCTGATGGTATGCGGCAACTGAGGAATTCAACAAATGAACACAGCTGATTCAGACATCAGCTGGCAGGTATCATTTATGACTGAAGGTGTTATGATATTAAATGAGAATGTTTGAAATAAATTCAAACATTCCTGAACATGTCAGCTAGACTAAACAAGCCATCATATCGCATTTAATGTAAAGTCTGGCTGAACACCTATAGCCTTACTTTATAGTGCGACTGGGCTGACACCTCAAACTATTCACCTTCTCACTCGCGCGCGCGGTATATCAGTCAAAATTACTCAACAGTCGCGAAATCACAGCCGTTAATAGATTCGCGCGATTTAACCCCAGCCGTTGATTTTATCCGAGTCAAAGATTATATAATACGGCAAATCAGGAAGTGATCCTTACTTTCTCTCTTCGTGCATATCTTTACTCACTATTCATCATCTTCTCAAATCTTGTTTCGCCATTTCCAGTAAAGTCTTTCACTCTTTCTTTGCATATATATCTCCTCGAGATGGCGCCCAAGTCAAAAGCTTCTAAAAAGATGGTTTCCTCAGAGCCTGCAACGTTCCAGGAATCGTTCGACATGGTGATGTCGAAGATTCATTTCGAACAGATATTATCCGGAGCGGCTCTCTCCTCGCCTGAGCTCGCTCCAATCGCCGCCATCCTCTCCGATCACCATCTGCTTGATTGGGCCACCCTCTCTCCGGCCCTGTTGCTCAGGAAATAGATCGTACATTTCTACCGTAATCTGCAATGAGTCGCAAATGATGGGCTTGTCACGATCATCCCGTGCAAGCAACGCCACAGAACCTCCCGAACAGTAGAAGACTCCGTTGTGGAGATAAAGGTGTCGAAGAAGCTGGAGAAGCTCATCCCCAGAAACCGTGAAGCCACAGACGTGGTGGGGAACTTTTCTGACAAGGAAGCTGATGCCTTCCTTCAAACCATTCTTCTTGTTCCCGAACCATTGAAGGGGAGCATGAAAAGGACAAAGCTGAAGCCGGAGCATCGACTTCTTTTCGATGTAATCTCCAAATGCATCTTCGCATATGGTGGAGCCTTCGGGGACATCAGCCGTCTTAAGCTCAAGCAGCAGAAGGCCCTGGAAGAGATGCACCAGGTCGACTGGTTGGGATATATAGAGAGCCAGCTGGTGTCGGAGAAGCAGAAGATATCCGAGATGACAGCTGAGTCCGGGGATGTTCTGTTGAGTGTCAAGGGGACTCTCAATTTCGGGACAAAGATATCAGCCCTCATCCTCCAAGCCACAAAGGGTCTGCCGCTGACATGGGAAGGGAGTGAGGACACTCCAGTCAGCAAGCTGTCACTGTTCCCCTCAGCCAAGAAGGCCAGGGATGTTGTAGAAGCTGTCTACACCCCCAAGGGTGTCCCCAAGCCAGCTGTGGAGGCAGCTGCTCGTCGCCCTTCGAGGACCAAGCCGGCGAAGCGCCAGCTGGAAGAGGTAGCTGAGGAGGAAGAAGACGAAGAGGAGGAAGAGAAGGAACCTCTGCAGAAGAGGCCAAGGATAAGAATCATCCAGCCAGCGGCTAAACCATCCACAACAAGTCCAGTGGTGGTCAAGCCGGCTGAGGAGAAGGAGTCAACCGAATCCAGTCAATCGGTTGACCCAGCTGGGTTTATTCTTCAACCTCGCCAGGAGGACGTGGCTGAGGAGGCAGGTGGAGACGTGGAGATCCAAGTGGTGGATGCCAGCACCTCCTCAGATGACTCTTCTTCATCTGAGGAGTCCCACGACAGTCGGTCTAGAGCTGATGCCAGCCAGGTTAACCCACCTGTGACTGAAGAAATCCTCCAGCCAGCCAACTCTCCATCTAAAGAGGATCAGGTTCTCTCAACTGGTCCCCAGTCAGATATTCCGAGCCTCTCGCTCGATGCCAACGTTGTGACCACTTCTTCGGCCAACATTGATGAAACCATCGAACCCTTAACCTTCGATATCGACCCCCCTCAGATCGATGAAGAAGCCAACCGTCAGGCGATCCTGGCTGAATATGAAGGAAGACTCAGCTACTGCTTCCGCAAGCTGATTGGTATGTTCCCCGAGGCAACATCGATGCCTATTTTCTCTGTTCTCGGGACGGAGTTTCTATACCAATTCAGTGTCATATTCAGCTACTGGTATGTGAAGAAGGAGACCCTCAGGATCCATGGCTGGGACAAGTTAAAGGTCGAAGAGTCCAACCTGAGGGAGTACTTCGACTACCAGAGCCTGGAGGTGGCCTACAACCAAAAGGTGGCTGTGCTCCGACGACGTCTGGACAAAAGCATCCAAGAAGGGACAGACACCAGGGAGCTGTGCAACAACCCTGAAGCTGTTCACTTTCTTGATGACATGCTCGCCAAAAATGCCTCCTGCATGGACGACGTCGACGCAGCTGATGAGGCGGCCAAGAGAGAAGAAGACAAGCTCAAGGCCTACCTCGCCAGCCGATCTGCCATGGTTGTCCTGGAGTCTGCTGCCCAGCCACAACCACCGCTCCTGCCCGAACCCTCCGATCAGCCAGCTCTCTCAACCGACGTCATCTGCGAGCTGATCTCGGAGAGGGTCAACCAGCTCAGGACGGAGATGCTGTCCAAAATCCAGCTGGGCAAGGAGGAAGAAGCTGATAGGATGCAGCAGCTGATGGCAGAAAATGTCAGCCTGAAGAATCAGCTAGATCACCTCTCCTCTTCTCTGCAGCACAAGTTCGAAGATCTCTCCACTTCTTCCAGCTCGGAGGTCTCGGCTCTAAGGAAGGCCGTTTAGAGCCTCAGCTCGGATTTCAACGTGTTCAAGACCGTTGCTGAATCTGACCTCGCAAAGTCCCAGCTGACTCAAGACCAGGAGTGGATGGCTCAGTTCGCCTCTTTCCGAGCTGAGTTCGTCTCCCTTCACAAAGAGGTCTCTGCGACCTTTGCAGCTGTGCAGCGAGCTGAGCAGGAGCGCCAAGACTTGGAGTTGGCAAAGAAGGTGGAAGAGAAGGACGCTGTTGAAGAGCTGTTTTCCCGCATTCAACAAGCTGAAGCCAAGTTGACCTCTCTGGATGGCACTGTTGCCACCCTTTTGGATGATGCCAAAAAGGGGAAAGACAAGGAGCCAGCAGCTGAGGAAGACAAGGAGCCGGCAGCTGGGGATGGACAAGGGAAAGCTGTTCTCCAGCAAGGCGAAGGAGTGCCAGCTGAAGCTGAAGGGTCGCAGCCCGAACTGGAAGTCTCCCACGACCTCGTAGCCGAGCTCACAGCCGAGCTCGATGTAGAACTTGACGGGATATCCGTTGAAGACTGTATCGAAGCTGCCAAAGCTATGGAGGTACCTAAGGAGAAGTACCTGGATCCCTCTTGGATCAAGAAGTTCGCTGCCGATCAGGCCAAGAAGGTGGCCAAGTTCGAGAAGGAGCTCGCCAAGGTGGAGAAGAACGTCGACAGAAACAAAGCCAGCCGGAGTGTGCGAAGAATCAACAAGCACCAGATGAAGGCTGAGGCTAGAAAGTCGACGCATCAGCTGCAGAAGAACGCTCCGCTCCCGTCTCGATACCCACATGTTGACAAGTGGATGAATGCGGAGTGGAACGATGACTGGGAACAGTTCAAGCATGAGTTCGTCAATGACTTCTATTACAGGAAAGTCTACTCGACTGAAGACCCAAGGCTAGCCTTCAAGGAAGCCCTGTGGGAACTCAGCTCTGGAGACCCTGGAATGTTTAGTCAGTTTAAGCGAGCTATGCTGAATGCTCAGCTTGATCCCAACACTGTTCCAGTTCCAAAGAAGTGCATATACCGCCCTCCGATGATCAAAGGCACAAGCACGCCAAATAGAAATACGATCTTAGCTGAGGCGAGGCAAGTATGCAAGGAACACGGCGTCAACACTGGGATTGAGTCGGAAGCGAAGAAGGAGATCTTCAACCGTATCTTCAACAAGTACGGTCAACAGTATTTCTGAGCTGTCAAAGTTTCTGAGCTGATAATGTTTTTGGATGTTGTAGTTTTTGAAGCAACTGTTGTATCTTTCTATGATTTGCGCTTAACTTTGTAACCTTCAGTTGTAACAAAAACTTCAAAGTATATAATACGATTCACCTTGATGAACAATTCCTCATTGTCCAAGCTCTGAATCACAAAGTCTTTCAATTTCATGTTATAACTGTGCTAACCCTTTGATGTTTTATCTTATAGACTGTCTAGAATTTCAACTGAGATTTTAGATAAGTTAGTGAGGTTTAGATCAGTAGTGGTTTCAAGTTGTAAGTGGTTTTGGCATCATCAAAAAGGGGGAAATTGTTGGGAAATTTATTAGTATAAGTTTTGATGAATTCCAAAACCGGCTGACCCCAACCGAGTAGATGTTGCCAGTACCTAATGTTAGAATTTAGGCTCGCTGTTTGAGCAAAGTTAAGTTTTTATCTTTACAGGTCTCCAGCTGAAGATGGCAACAAGGCGTCACTCAGACAGAACATCAGTAGTGAAGAAAGACAACTGAGAGTTCATTTGTTCAGATGTAAACAAGGGGAAGTCTTCAGAACATCAGTTGAAGGAAACCAACTGAGCGTTCATCAAATGAGAAACAGTTGAAAGGAAGAGAACATCAGATGAAAAAGAAATCATCTGAGGGTTCAAACCCAACTGAGTAAAGAAGTGGAAGACAACTGAGGGTTCAGTTTCAGAACCTCAGTTATAGAATCTGAACAAGGAGTTCAACTGTTTTGAAGTTCAAAGTCAGCTGAGAACTCGACAGATCGGAACATCAGCTGAAGATCACTCAGATGAAGGTCAAGATGTTCAACCGACAAACCGAAGTTGACTGTCAAAGATTTGAATTTCAAAAGGAAGTCACATGAGGGTTTGACCGTTCAGTCATTACCCCATCTGGCCCAACACAAGGCTGTCTCAGATGGAAAGCAGAAGAGCACAGATGCCATATCGGGAAAGTCTGCAGAGATGAGAGACAAGCCATCGCTTTCAACCGATCAGAGATCAACTGCTCCTCCAACGGCTAGTTGATTCTCTTCACCTATAAATAGAGGCATCATCTCATTCGAGAGGTAAGAGGGATGCAGATAGACACATAGACGACTAAAAATTCAAAAGCTTTCTCGAGAGAAATCAAAGCAAATCTACAAAATCATCATCTAAGAGCATCAGCAGCTGAGAGTTCCAATTTGAGAGAACATTAGTAGCTGAGGGTTCCTAGAATTCGAAACTGTTTTTGATCTTAGGTTGAGTGTTTATTCGTTCAAGCCTTAGATCCAGCTCTCATTCTTGATCGAGCTATAGTTGGATATCCTACCCTTTCTCACACCCTAAAAAGTGTGCTAGGACCTTACTCTTCCTGTAATTGAGTAGTCAGGTCATCAAGTACCCGTAAACTTGACTTAGGTTGTTTAGTGCTCGGAAACTAAACTGTAACGGTTACTCAGCCCGCGTAAGCTGAGTGGTTCTATCCAGAAGAACTTGGACTGAGGTGTGTGGACTCACATCTCCCCGTGGACGTGGGAGTTATCTCCGAACCACGTAAATCTTGTGTGTCGTGCTTATTTTTTCAGTCCATATTGCATTTCTAACTGACCGAACTAACCAGCATTCAAACCTCTTTTGCACTTTTTCAACCGAGCTGTTTTGGTTCTTGACCAACCAAGCTGGTTTGCGTGAGTTGTTTTTAACGAGTTTATTTTCCACCACATTCCGCACAGCACCGCTCTTCCAGCTGAGTTTGCTTACTCAGCTGTGAAATCCCACCTGAGTCCTTTTACTCAGTTGAAATTGTTTTCAAGTGTTAAGTTTTTCGAAATCTGAAAAATCCTAACTGGTGTATTCCCCCCCCCATACACCAGTAACTCGTTTCGGGACCATCTTCCCTCGACCAAATCCTTCATTCTTCAATGCTACCGAACCCAGTGTCATGACAATACCTTCTCCTCTTTGAGATCCTTGTCCCCAATGATCTGTAAAAATTGAAAGCTTTAGACGAACTTGCTTCGAATCCTTCCACTTCGTAACGTCGTTCCCACCAATAACCCCATGGACAACAATATAAGAAATTTCAGGGCCGTCATACGGGATGGCTCGGTGGTCCAGAGCAGAGAATAATGAGATTTTAAAGCTTCATTAGCATCAAAATTGAGCACTTGAACAACAGGTAGGATTTTCTTACTGAGACACTTCATTAATAAAGTTTATTGAAAAACATAATGAATCTTTGAAGAGTTTGGTAAATTCAATTCAATTTGTGAAACACATTTCCCACTGTCTCCAAAATCTCATGCATTCCATAATATCTCACTGATAGCTTAAGATTCCTTCGATAAAGAAACAAAATTCTTGCGGAAAAGATGCAGCTGGTGGTAAGCAAACTCCCCTTCCATCTAAATTCTCTCACTGCTAGAATCAAATTCTATTCTTTGATGCAAAAGCTTTAAATTTTTCTGTCTTCGAGCAATCCATTCCCTAGCTTCCATATTTGGGAAATATAGGAAAAATGCCAACCTCGTATGTGGTGGCGAGAGATTTGTACAAGGTGTACTCTTCAAACTATTGTAGAAATTAGCATAGTGACAATACTCAGTTAAGGGCAACCTCTGTGTGAGATTTTCCCCTATCCTACAATGCAAATAAATTCTTGTTTCTACTCTCAGCCTAGATATGAGACGAGATAAGAACAGACTGAGCAATATGGGATGAGATAAGGTAAAAAAATTTCCATAATTTCTCAGTTTGTCTATCACTACCATAATAACATTCTCACCACATGATTTAGAGAGCCACTCCACCCAATGATTCCAAAATTTACCAAGGATAGGAAGAGGTTGTGACAAATTGGAACAATGATTCTGCTCTGGCTTCTTGCTCTCACACCCATTGCTAGATACAATGACCATCATTTCTTTGTATTTAGAGTTACAACAACCACAATATAGTTAGGATAGGCAGTGGGTTCAATAGATGTAATGGTGATGATATGTGATAACGAAGGATCTTCTTCACAACTACCTTGTACTTGCTTCAAAGTGCCTCAAAACACTCCAAAATTTAAGACAAGTTTGAAGTTGTGTTTTCCTTGTAGGTGGTTGTACTGTGGGATTCACAAACATAACTTGGAACTCTTCAAGCGAAGTCACAAGGTAGGTGGATACTTTTGAATTATCAATAGCTTGTTTAGGCTCATTACCAAATTTCAAAGAAACTTGATGTTGACCTTCTATTGTAGGTGGTAAACTGATGAGCTTTTCACACATATCTTTGAACTTTCTTGCATATTGGTGAGAGCAGCTGATTCATGTGAACCTATAGAAGGAGGTTTGAATTGATCACGTATAATTCCTCACTAAAATCTAGATGGAAAAAGTTTTCTGTGGGAATTAAATAAAATCAAGCATCATTTGTGTTAGCCCTCAGCTTCACCTTCTCCCTCCCATATACACCATACAAATCATTCTCATATAATCCAACACGGTGCCAAATTCAACCCATTCACTGTCTAAAACCAAATCATGTCCATCATTGCCCAAATTACCAGGAGAAAAACTGAATTCCTGTCCTCGCACCCAAAAAATTCAGTGCCACTTTTTGTGCTAATCAATTTTTGTTCAACCTCAAAAACATATTGTAATTCCTTTGGTTCAGAATGGAGCATGAGCCTCTGCACCTCATGTGACAATCCATTTATATAACTAGCCACCAAGTATTCTTCAAAGTGAGTGACCCTATTATTGAGCAATAGACAATGCCTTGACTCTTCATATTTTTCAACACAATCAACATAAGATCCTATCTGTTTAAGGTTTATAAAATTCATAATAATCCTTCTCTCATTTAAATCTTCAAACCTAGTAGCAACAACTTCTAAAAACTGTTCCCAACTAATTCCCAAAATATTTTCAATCCAAGATTTTGATCCTTTGCAAAGCTTTTCCCTCAAAGTGATTTAAGGCCAATTTCACCTTAGTCATTAGAAACATCAACAATTATCTTAAAATAAATATCACATTTGATAACCCAAATATTTTTAATAGCTATTTTTGTATTTTTTGATGATTTACTATAACAATAGAGAAATAGAGATAATAATGATAGAAACTTTAGAGAAAGAAAAGAGATAAATGAGTTGAGATGAAAAAGAGGCGAGAAAATAGAGATTTCATTTATTAGGTTTTAACAACTACAAAAGCAAATATATACTATGGTATTTGATAAACTGGATAAAAGGAAATAAAGGTAGATAAAGCATACTTGGGCTTTAAAACAACTTAAGCCCAAATAAGTCTAAGGCCCAACATCAGTTTCCACTTCAGTCTTCTTGATCAAAAGCCCATTTCTCGTCAACAACGTTTTCTTATCTGCAACAACTCCTATTTCTCTAGCGTGTCCCTTTTTTCCTTCAATTTCCAATGCGAAACCCTTCCCTCTTTCAATATCCGATGCAAGTACTTTTCCTCCTTCAATCTCTAACGCCACCAAATCAATACCAGGTCCCACACGAGACTTCCCCTGACCAAATCCTTCATTCTCCAATGCTACTTCTATTTCTCTAGCGTATCCCTTTTTTCCTTCAATCTCCAATGCGAAACCCTTCCCTCTTTCAATATCCGATGCAGGTATTTTTCCTCCTTCAATCTCTAACGCCACCAAATCAATACCAGATCTCATACCAGACTTCCCCCGACCAAATCCTTCATTCTCCAATGCTATCGAGCCCAGTGTCATGACAACCAATAATAACATGAGTATAAATTAATATCGAAAGAAAAAAAAATTGCGAAAGCGATGTTTAAGTTGGAGGAACTTTTCTACGGGAATTGCTTTTTCGCGTGGGTTGGAGGATTCTCTCTAGCTATCCACTATGAAACCCTAGAAATCTATGTCTAACTCTATATCTATATTATACTAAAACAATATAACTATAGGAATTTTTTCTGCCTAAACTCGTCTCGAAGTTTTAAGCTTAATTAAATTTTTGTATTTAATTTACATTATCAATAATTACTAACATACCTTTCTAATGCTAGTCAAAAGCCACCTTTTGAGATAACCAAAAAACGAGCATTGCGCTATTTAATAACTCTAGATAACATTTGCAAAGAATATTAATAATTAGCAGTATTTCCTATTTTCCATATTGATTATATATACATTTGGTTAGTTACTGAACAGTCGGCTAGAAATCTGTGGAATAATTTTGAATCAAAGTGAAAATAAATAAATATATAATTAATAAATCAATCTTTTACATAGGACTGCAAACGAGCCGAGTATTGGTCTGCTCAAACTCGATTCGTTTAAATATTCATTTGCTCGAACTTGAGTCAAGTTTGACTTGTCAATTACTCAATAACGAGATATTCAAGCTCGAATCGGACTCGTCAAGAACTCGAATATATTTAAATGTAACACATTGATGGTCCCGAAACGAGTTACTAGTGTATGGGGGGGGGGGGGGGAATACACCAGTTAGGATTTTAAAACTTAACCCAAAAAAAAAACTTCAACTGAGTAAAACGGACTCAGTTGGAATCTCACAGCTGAGTAAGCAACCTCAGTTGGAAGAGTGGTGCTGTGCGGAATGTGGTGGAAATTAAACTCGTTAAAACAACTCACGCTTTTAGCACGGTTGGTCAAAAACCAAAACAGTTAAGAATGTGCAGATATGCAGTTTGTATGCCGGTTAGTTTGGTCAGTTAAAAATGCAATAAGTAACTGAATAAAAATAAACACAGACACACAGGATTTAACGTGGTTCGGAGATAACCCTCCTACGTCCACGGGGAGATGTGAATTCTCACACCTCAGTCCAAGTTCTTCTAGACAATTCCACACAGCTTACTCGGGCTGTGCAACCGTTGCAATAAGTTTACGGGTACTTATCAACCTTTACAGTTAAGTTTGCGGGTACTTAACAACCTATGTCAAGTTTGCGGGTACTTGACAACCTAGCTACTCAATTACAGGAAGAGTATGATCCTAACAGACACTTTTTAAGGTGTGTATGTGGGTGGATTTTCCAACTACAGCTCGATCACGAATGAGAGCTGGATCTATGGCTTGAACGAATAAACACTCAAACTAAGATCTAAGACAGATTATAACTCTATGAACCCTCAGCTACTAATGTTCTATCACTCTTGAACTCTCAGCTGCTGATGCTCTTAGAATGTGATTTTTGCAGATTTTTCTTGCGTTTGTTTCTCTTGTGAGTGCACTTCTTTTTCTCTGTCTCTAGTAAACTTCTCGAATAAAAGAATGCCTCTATTTATAGGCGGAGTGTATCAACTAGCCGTTGGAGGAGCTGTTGATCTCTGATCGTTGAAAGTGATGGCTTGTCTCTCATCTCTGCAGACTTTCCCGATATGGCATCTGTGCTCTTCTGCTTTCCATCTGAGACAATCTTGTATTGGGCCAGATGGGGTAATGACTGAACGGTCAAACCCTCATGTGACTTCCTTTTGAAATTCAAATCTTAACCTTTCTGACAGTCAACCTCGGTTAGTAGGTTGAAAATCTTGATCTTCATCTGAATGGTCTTCAGCTGATGTTCTGAACCGTTGAACTCTCAGCTGACTTTGAACTTCATGTTGAGACTTCTTTATAACTTCCCCCTTCTTGAAACTTTCTCTTTATCGGATGTCATTCTATAGCTGATGTTCCAATTGAACAGTTGGCTTGAACTCTCAGCTGTCAAAAAGCATAGCTCTCTCATCAGGCAGTCTTGTAACTGATGTTCCTCATTCGATCTTTCATCCGGGGTTGTATCCGAGTGTTGCTCTGTTGCCGTCTTCAGCTGGAGATCTGTAAAGATAAAATCTTAACATTGCTCAAACAGCGAGCCTAACAGCTAACATTAGGAACTGGCAACATCTACTCAGTTGGGGTCAGTTGGTTTTGGAATTCATCAAAACTCATACTAATAAATTTCCCAACAATTTCCCCCTTTTTGATAATGCCAAAACCACTTACAACTTTAAACCACTATTGATCTAAACCTCACTAACTTATCTAAAATCTCAGCTGAAATTCTAGACAGTCTATAAGATAAAACATCAAAGCGTTAGCACAAATATAACATGGTATTTAAAAGACTGTGATTCATAGCTTGGACAATGAGATATTGTGTGTCAAGTTGAATCGTATATATACTTTGAAGTTTTCATTACAACTGATGATTACAGGGTTAAGAACAAAACAGATAAAGATACATCAGTTGCTTCAAAAACTACAACATCTCAAAAAAAAACTTCATCAGCTCAAAAATACTGTTGACCGTACTTGCTGAAGATACGGTCGAAAATCTCTTTCTTCGCAGTTGACTCGATCCCAGTGTTGACACCATGTTCCTTGCAGACTTGTCTCGCCTCAGCTATGATCGCATTTCTGTTCGGAGTGCTTGTGCCTTTGATCATCTGAGGGCAACATCTGAGCATCTGCAGAACTGGAATGGTGTTGGGATCGAGCTGAGCATTCAGCATGGCTCGCTTGAACTGACTAAACATTCTAGGGTCTCCAGATCTGAGCTCCCACAGGGCTTCCTTGAAGGCTTGCCTTGGGTCTTCAGTCGAGTAGACCTTCCTGTAGTAAAAGTCATTAATGAATTCATTTTTGAACTGCTCCCAGTCATCATTCCACTCAGCATTCATCCACTTGTCAACGTGTGGGAACCGAGACGGGAGCGGGGCGTTCTTCTGCAGCTGCTACGTCTTTCTCCTAGCCTCAGCCTTCATCTGGTGCTTGTTTATTCTTCGCACGCTCCGGCTGGCTTTATTTCTGTCAACATTCTTCTCAACCTTGGCTAGTTCCTTCTCGAACTTGGCCACCTTCTTAGCCTGATCAGCAGCGAACTTCTTGATCCAAGAGGGATTCAAGTACTTTTCCTTGGACTCCCCCATAGCTTTGGCAGCTTCGATGCAGTCTTCAACAGATATCCCGTCAAGATCGGCATCGAGCTCGGCTGTAAGCTCGGCTACGAGGTCATGGGAGATTTCCAGTTCCTTCTGCGATCCTTCAGCTGCTCCTTCAGCTTCAGCCGGCACTCCTTCCCCCTGCTGAACTCCTTCCCTTTGCTGAAGAACATCTTTCCCCTTTCCAGCAACAGTTGCTGGCTCCTTGTCTTCCCCCTTTTTGGCATCATCCAAAAGGGTGGCAACAGTGCCATCCAGGGAGGTCAGCTTGGCTTCAACCTGTTCAACTCGAGAAAAGAGTTCGTCGACTGCATCCTTCTCTTCCACCTTCTTGGCCAGCTCCAGGTCCTGGCGTTCTTGCTCGGTTCTCTGCAAGGCTGCAAAGGTCGCAGAGACCTCTTTGTGGAGGGTGACGAACTCAGCTCGGAAATTTGCGAACTGAGACATCCACTCCTGGTCTTGAGTCTGCTGGGACTTTGCCAGATTAGATGCAGCAACGGACTTGAAGACGTTGAAGTCCGAGCTGAGTCCCTGAACCGCCTTCTTCAGATCCTTGACCTCCGAGTCGGTAGAAGAGGAGAGGTCTTCGAACTTTTGCTGTAGGGAGGAGAGTTGTTCCAGCTGATTCTTCAAGCTTGTATTCTCTGCCACCAGCTGATTCATCCTGTCAGCGTCCTCCTTCTTGTTGAGCTTGATCTTGGTCAACAGCTCCTGCCTCAGCTGGTTGACCCTCTCAGAGATCAGCTCACAGATAGCATCTGTTGACAGCGCTGGCTGATCAGAGGGTCTAGGCAGTTGTTGTTGTTGTGGCTGGGCAGTTGGGTCCATGACAACCAGGGCAGTTCGGCTGGCGAGGTAAGCCTTGAGCTTTTCTTCTTCCTTCTTGGCCGCCTCATCAGCTGCGTCGACATCCTCCATGTAGTTGGCATTCTTAGCCAACATTTGGTCAAGAAATTGAACAGCTCCAGGATTGTTGCACAGCTCCCTAGTATCTATCCCTTCTTGGATGCTTTTGTCCAGACGACGACGGAGCACAGCCACCTTCTGGTTGTAGGCCACCTCCAGGTTCTGGTAGTCGAAGTATACCCTCAGGTTGGACTCTTCAACTTTCAACCTGTCCCAACCATGGATCCTGAGAGTTTCCTCCTTGACGTACCAGTAGCTGAAAATCACGTTAAACTGATAGAGCAGTTCCGTCCCGAACACGGCAAAAATGGGCATTGAGCTTGCCTCGGGGAACATGCCGATCAGCTTGCGGAAGCAATAGTCCAACCGGCCTTCATACTCATCCAAGATCGCCTGACGGTTGGCTTCTTCATCAATTGGGGTAGGGTCAATATCGAAGGCGACGGGTTCGATGGTTTCATCAACGTTGGCCAAAGGAATGGTCACAACGTTGGCATCGAGCGAGAGGCTCGGTATATCTGACTGAGGACCAGTTGAGAGAACTGGATCCTCTTTGGGTAGAGAGTGGGCTGGCTCGATTGCTTCCTCAGACGCAGGTGGGTTTTCGTGGCTGGCATCAGCTCCAATTGGACTGTCCTGGGATTCCTCAGATGAAGTAAAGTCATCTGAGGAGGAGCTGGATTCCTCCACGTGGATCTCCACCCCTTCAGCCATTTCTTCCTGACGAGGTTGAAGAATAAACCCAGCTGGGTCAACCGACTGGCTTGATTCGGTTGACTCCTTTTCCTCAGCTGGCTTTACCACCATGGGGTTCATTGTAGATGGTTGAGCAGCTGGTTGGATGATTCGAATCCTGGGCCTCTTCTGGAGGGGTTCCTCCTCTTCTTCTTCTTCATCTTCCTCTTCCTCTTCCTCAGCCACCTCCTCCAGCTGGCGCTTCGCAGGCTTGGACCTTGAAGGGCGGCGAGCAGCTGGGGCCATCTCCACAGCTGGCTTGGGGGCTCCCTTGGGAGTGTAAACGGCTTCCACAACGTCCCTGGCCTTTTTGGCTGTGGGGAACAGCATCAGCTTGCTGAACGGAGGGTCCTCACTCCCTTCTAAGGTCAGCTTCTGTCCCTTTGTAGCTTGGAGGATCAGAGCAGAAATTTTTGTGCCGAAGTTGAGTGTCCCCTTGACACTCAACAGCTGCTCTCTGGACTCCACTTTTGTCTCGGAAATTTTCAGCTTCTCCGCCCACAGCTGGCTTTCAAGATAGCCCAACCAGTCGATTTTGTGGTGTTCCTCCAGGGCCTTCTGCTGCTTGAGCTTCGGCCTGCTAATGTCACCGAACGCTCCTCCATACGCCAAGGCGCATTTGGAAGTCACGTCGAAAAGAAGTCGGTGCTCCGGCTTCAGTTTTGTCCTTTGCATGCTCCCCTTCAATGGTTCGGGAACAAGAAGGATTGTTTGAAGGAAAGCATCAACTTCCTTATCGGTGAAGTTCCCCATCACATCTATGGCTTCATGATTTCTGGGAATGATCTTCTCCAGTTCTTGAGACACTCTGATTTCTACGGCGGTGTCTTCTATCGAGCGGGAAGTGCTGTTTCGTTGCTTGCACGGGATGGTCGTGACAAGGCCTAGGTCTGCATCGCGTTGCAGATTCCTGTAGAAATGTGCGACCTGCTTCCTGAGCAGCTTGGATGGAGAGAGGGTTGCCCAGTCGAGCAGACTGTGGTCGGAAAGAATGGCGGCGACTGGAGCGAGTTCCGGCGAGGTCAGGGCATCCCTGGAAAGAATATGTTCGAAATGAATCTTCGACATCATCATGTCGAAAGATTCCTAGAATGTAGCGGGTTCTGCAGAGACCATTTTCTTGGGCGCTTTTGACTTAGGTGCCATCTCAGAGAAATGTATATATGCAAGGAAGAAAGAAATTCGTTACTGAAAATGGTGAGACAAATTTGGAGAAGATGATGAATAGATTGATAAGATATGCACGAAATAGTAAAGATATGCAAAGAAGGTAAGGATCACTTCCTGATTTTTCGTATTATATAAGCTTTGACTCGGATGAGATCAACGGCTGGGGTTGAATGGCGCGAATCCATCAATGGCTGGGATTACGCGACTGTTGGGTATTTTGACTGACGCTCCACGCGCGCAAGTGAGAAGGTGAATAGTTTAAGGTGTCAGCCCAGTCGCACTATAAAGTAAGGCTATAGGAGTTCAGCCAGACTTTACATTAAATGCGATATGATGGCTTGTTTAGTCTAGCTGACATGTTCAGGAATGTTTGAATTTATTTCAAACATTCTCATTTAATATCATAACACCTTCAGTCATAAATGATACATGCCAGCTGGTGTCGAGATCAAATGTATACCTCAGTTGAGTTCCTCAGTTGCCGCATACCATCAGCTGAGTCGAGTTCGTCTGTTCAGCTGATGTTTGGTGTCTTCAGTTGGCAATCCGTATCTGAGATTCCCCCTTTATCTGACCTCCCCCTCAGATGGCTATCTAACTCTTCAGCTCGGATGGATCCTCTGCAGCTCGGATGACTCTTCAGCTCGGATGGATCTTCTCCAGCTCGGATGACTCTTCATCCGATGGATCCAATAGTCCAAGAAGATCACACAACATCTTGAACCGAGCTTCAGGAAGAGGTTTGGTGAAGATGTCAGCTCTCTGAATCTCAGTTGGGATCTTCTCCATGGACACATCCTTCTTCTCAATATGATCTCGGATGAAATGATGACGAATGTCGATATGCTTTGTCCGAGAGTGGTGAACAGGATTCAGAGAGATAGCTATGGCACTCGAGCTATCACAATGAATGGGAACCTGTCCAGTTGCAACTTCATAATCTCTCAGCTATTGCTTCAGCCACAACACTTGCATGCAACAACTTCCGGCAGCCATATACTCTGAATCGGTTGTAGAAGTAGCAACACATGCTTGTTTCTTGGAGAACCATGAAACCAGCTTGCTTCCCATGAACTAACAGTGTCCAGAAGTAAACTTCCTGTCCAACCGATCTCCTGCTAGGTCCGCATCTGAGTATCCGGTCAGTTGGATATTGTCATCAGTTGGATACCACAATCCAACATTAACAGTTCCCTTCAGATACTTGATGATGTTCTTTGCTGCCAACATGTGTGCTTCTCTTGGCTGAACTTGAAATTGAGCACACACTCCAACTGCGTATGATATGTCTGGTCGGCTGGCAGTTAGATATAGCAGCGAACCGATGATCCCTCTAAACTGGCTGGCATCCACGAGCTTTCCTTCAGCTCCGGATTCGATCTTCCAGTTAGTATTCATTGGGATCCTTGTGGTTTTACTTGTTTGCAATCCGAACTTGGTGATGAGCTCCTTTGTATACTTGGACTGATTGATGAAAATCCCTTCTGGTGACTGCTTCACTTGTAATCCAAGGAAATAATTCATCTCACCCATCATTGACATCTCGAACTTCTCCTTCATGAGATCTGAAAACATTTTGCACAGCTCCTCCGACTTGGAACCGAATATGATGTCATCCACGTAGATTTGCACTACAAGTATATCATCTCCAACTTTGATGGTGAATAGGGTTTTGTCAACTGATCCTCGTTTGAATCCCGAGTTCAGTAGAAAACCACAAAGAGTGTCATACCAGGCCCTTGGTGCTTGCTTTAGACCATAGATAGCTTTCTTCAACTTGTACACTCTTCCATCTCCAGTCTCAAAACCTGGAGGCTGTTCAACATATACATCTTCCTTGATATCTCCGTTGAGGAATGCACACTTCACATCCATCTGATACACTTTGAACTTGTGATGTGCGGCATAAGCTAGAAAGATTCGGATGGCTTCCAGCCTTGCAACAGGCGCGAAAGATTCTTCAAAGTCGATTCCTTCTTGTTGGCAGTATCCTTGAGCTACCAACCTTGCCTTATTCCTCATTATGAATCCAATGGCGTCTCTCTTGTTTTTGAAAATCCACTTCAATCCAATCACCTTGACACCATTTGGTCTTTCTACCAACTCCCATACACAGTTGCGTAGAAACCCATTCAGTTCTTCTTGCATGGCTGTTGTCCAGTGAACACAGTTGAGAGCTTCCCCAACATTCTTCGGTTCTGGTACATCAGCTACAAAGCAAGAAATCATGGCAACATCTCCAGCTTGCTCGAACTCCTCTAGAACTGCCAACTCCTCAGCATATTGGGCGTAAGTGTTGGAGTTTTCTTCAGTTGATTCTGGATTTGCAACTCGGCTCCTTGTACGCACACCCTTGGTTGGATCGCCGATGATGTTGTCAGTGGAATGGACTTCATACCATCTTCAGTTGCGTCTTCCTTCTTCTTCCAACTGTGGCTGTTCCGAAATCTGAGTTGGAGTCTTTAGAGCTGGTGATTGATCAGCTGTTGAGTCTGGATCCTCAACATTGACATTGGTTTGAACTGGACTCGGTTGGGCTTCGGATTCTGATGCAGTTGGAGGAGCATCAGCTGAAGTTCCCCCTTGGGATGAGCTGGGGTCTTCGCATTCATCTTCAGAGGAGTATGGATCCTCATCCTCAGTTGCCCAAACCAGTGGTTCAGCTAGGTTCTTTTCCCTTAGAGCTTGCGATCTGGTGGGAACTGGTGGAACAGCTGGATCTGCTTGTTGTCCTTTAACTTGTTCCCTGCACTCAAAGGTAGATTCATCAAAACTAACATGAGGTGTTATTTCCACAACACGAGAGCTATTGTTGAAAACTCTGTATGCCTTGATTCGAGCAGCATATCCAAGAAATATGCCCTTCGAAGCTTTGGCATCAAAAGTTTTCAACTGAATCTTCCCATTTTTGTGAATATAACACTTAGAACCAAAGACGCGAAAATAAGAAATATCTGGCTTCATGCGTCTCCATAGCTCATATGGTGTCTTTCCCAACCGCTTGGTTAAAAGAGACCGGTTTTGAGTGTAGCATGCAGTGTTGATCGCTTCAGCCCAAAATCTCTTTGGTAGAGCTGAGCTGGCTAACATGGATGTGGCTGCATCCTTCAGCGTTCTGTTCCTTCGCTCAGCTACTTCATTTTGTTGCAGAGTACGCGCGGCTGATGTCTGATGGGTAATTCTATTTTTCTCGCAATACTTGATGATGGTTTCATTTAGAAACTCAGTTCCACGATCTGATCGGATAGAAATGATCTTCATCTCTTGTTGGTTCGATATCCGATCCATCAGCTTGGGCAGCTCATCTCGGGTTTCACTCTTGTGACGCATAAAAATGGTCCACGTGTACCTCGAGTATCATCAGTTACAACCAATGTATATTCGTTGCCATTTATGCTCTTTGGTGTAACTGGCCCGAAGAGATCCATATGGATCAGCTGTAACACTCGGTCGGTTGAGGGAGTTGACTTCAACCGGAAGGAGGATCTAGCGAGCTTTCCCAGCTGGCATGCACTGCAGATGTGTGTTGTTGAAAACACTCTGTTTGGCATGCCTCTTGCATGTTCTTGTCTGGCGAGTCGGTTCATCGTCTTGAAGTTCAGATGGTTGAGCCTTCTGTGCCACAACCAGCTCACATTAGAACTGCTCTTTGATAACAGACAGGTGTCAGGGAGGCTGCTGTTCCAGTCAGCGTAGTAGACGTTCCCTGTTGGTGATTGATTTCCCAACAATATCACCTGCTTTGATCCGACATCTTTAACCCTGCAACCCTGTGCATCAAACTTGACAGAGAAACCATTATCACAGAATTGGCTGATGGAGAGCAAGTTATGCTTCAATCCATCAACATAAGACACATTAGAAATTGAAACATGATTGGTTTCAAGGGTACCATAACCTCTGGTGTAACCTTTTGAGTTATCACCAAAAGTAACTGATGGACCTTCTTTCTCCACGAAACTTCCAAGCAAATCCTTCAGATTTCTCATGTGTTTCGAGCATTCACTATCCATCACCCACATTGTAGCAGACAACTTCTTCTTCCTCAGCTGTTTCTCCTGTACCTGCAAAGAGAAACTCGCTTAGGTCCCCAATTTCAGTTGGGTCCTGGAGGGTTAGAACCAGTTCCTCCTGGAACTATGCGTTGCTTTTCCCTGTATACACGAATAGCCTTGTCATTCCAAATGATCTGCCCATTTTCATCAACTATAACAACACCTCGGTTATCCTTAGGCTTGTTGTTAGAAGTGATGCTCTGTTTCTTGGGAGGAGTTGGATTTCTCCCATGTTGGGCTTTAGGAGGTGAGGCTTTCCCCCTGTTTTGATGGCGATTTTTATCCTGTTGAATTTGTCTGTGAGGTCGGACGCCATGTTGGAATCTTTGTGGCTGATTATGATTCCAACTTCTCGAGGGTTGTCTATAGCTGTTCATGCCCTGTTGATGATTCATATTATGGCATGAATATCTCCAGTTGTTCGACCAGTTCCTCATTGGTTGACTCGATTGGAACCTTTGGTCGAACTGATGTTGGAACCGCTGTTGATTCAGATGATTGAGCCCATGTCTGTTCTGAGGTCGGTTCCATTCCTTCTGATGTTGACTTTGAGATTTTTGCAGAGGTCGGCTCTGATTCTGAGTTCGGTTGCGGTTGTGCCTTCGACACCTCTGATTCCGCTTCTGACTTTTGGAACATTCCCCCTCGGTTGATATCCCAACCGATGGAACATTCTGTCCTACATCAGCTACTCCTTTTCCCTTCTCAGTTGTAATCCTATTGGTCGGTTGAACTTGCTGAGAGATGGAGGTTGATTTAGCTTCTCAATCTTGATCAGATCATGAAGCCTTAGCCTTGTTCAGTTGACTCTTGAGATTCTCAATCTCCTCGGTTTGGCTCTTGATCAGATCATCCTTTTCGGTTAAGGAATCTTCAAGTTTGGCGAACTGAGCTTGAAGACTCTTAAACTCAACTGATTGATGATGCAGCTCCTCACTGAGTTCTTAAAAATCACTCCAGGAGGGTTCCAACTCATCGTTCAGAGATTCCTGCATGTTAGAAGTATTGGAAGAGTTTAACTGAGCAGGATTAGATTGTTCCTCAATATCATCTTGGTCGGTTCCAAGTGCCATGAGGCATTGATCCTGACTGATGACGTTGTTGGTAGAGATCAGTTCATCCTCATCTTCAGTGTCTGTGAAGATGTCCATGTCGTCACCTGCTTCTTCTGCTACCATGGCCTTGTTCTTTGCAGTTTGCTTGGCCCTCAATGCATCTCTCTCTTTCTTCGATAGATCTGGGCAGTCAGCTTTGAAGTGTCCTTCCTTACCGCATTCGAAACAACCATTAGTGACTGGCTTCGAGCTGTCTCGATTTCGGTTTGATTTGTAGAATCGTTTGTATTTCCCGAACCGAGTGTCCATGTCGGCTAGCTTCTTTGACAGAGCTGCGATGTTCTATTGCAGTTCCTCTCTGCTTGTCTCCTTTGCAGTCGTGTCAGCCGATCTGGTTGGCCTCGATGATCTTGATTTCGAGTAGTCAGCTCGGAGAGCAACTGACTTTGAGGCTGAGCCAACATCCTCAATTCTACTCGTCTGACCTGAGGACTGCGATCTCCTCCTGTTGACTTTATACTCATTTCCTTTTAAGATTGAGAACAAACTTTCAGTTCCCATTTCACCAAGGTCAGCTCGGCTCTCGTGGATATTGGTGAAAGTGTCCCACTTAGCCGGTAGAGCTTGCAGCACTTTGAAACTGATTTCTCTTAGTGTGTATTTTCCTCTTCGGATGGACTGGATTCTTCTGATGATGTCCATAAACCGGAGCTCTAGCTGATCGATAGTCTCATCAGGTCGCAGACTGAAGTTGTCGAAATCGTGACATGCATGTGAGAACTTGTTTTCCTTTGTCTCATCGCTTCCTTCACTTAGCGATGCCAGGATGTCCCACATCTCTTTTGCAGTCTCACACTCCTCTATCCAAGGCAGATAATCTTGTCCAACTGTGGACATTATTGTACTCTGAGCCCAGATATCCAACTGGCTCACCTTGGCCTCCTCTGGAGTGTAGTCTTCCGGCTGTTTCTCCACATACTCCACCACTGTATCTCCATCATTGGGATTTGTGGGGGTGCGTACTATTTTATCTTTGATGACAATTGATCCGGAAGTGAGAACTTGTTGCATCCTATGATGCTTTGATAGAAGGATCTTCTTCATTCGAGTTCTCCATGATGTATAATTGACTACTGAGAACATGACGACGATCTTTTCCTTGACGTCCATCTACACACAAAAAACAGGACAAATATGTGAGCAAATATGCACTAGCGTGAAAAGATTTGTTCAGTTGACCACTGAAGAAAATTTCTCGAATTCACACCTTGTGAAACAGAGTCAGCAGTCTTTTGAACCACCGCTCTGATACCACTTGATGGTCCCGAAACGAGTTACTGGTGTATGGGGGGGGGGAATACACCAGTTAGGATTTTAAAACTTAATCCAAAAAAAAAAACTTCAACTGAGTAAAACGGACTCAGTTGGAATCTCACAGCTGAGTAAGCAACCTCAGTTGGAAGAGTGGTGATGTGCGGAATGTGGTGGAAATTAAACTCGTTAAAACAACTCACGCTTTTAGCACGGTTGGTCAAAAACCAAAACAGTTAAGAATGTGCAGATATGCAGTTTGTATGCCGGTTAGTTTGGTCAGTTAAAAATGCAATAAGTAACTGAATAAAAATAAACACAGACACACAGGATTTAACGTGGTTCAGAGATAACCCTCCTACGTCCACGGGGAGATGTGAATTCTCACACCTCAGTCCAAGTTCTTCTAGACAATTCCACACAGCTTACTCGGGCTGTGCAACCGTTGCAATAAGTTTACGGGTACTTATCAACCTTTACAGTTAAGTTTGCGGGTACTTAACAACCTATGTCAAGTTTGCGGGTACTTGACAACCTAGCTACTCAATTACAGGAAGAGTATGATCCTAACAGACACTTTTTAAGGTGTGTATGTGGGTGGATTTTCCAACTACAGCTCGATCACGAATGAGAGCTGGATCTATGGCTTGAACGAATAAACACTCAAACTAAGATCTAAGACAGATTATAACTCTATGAACCCTCAGCTACTAATGTTCTATCACTCTTGAACTCTCAGCTGCTGATGCTCTTAGAATGTGATTTTTGCAGATTTTTCTTGCGTTTGTTTCTCTTGTGAGTGCACTTCTTTTTCTCTGTCTCTAGTAAACTTCTCGAATAAAAGAATGCCTCTATTTATAGGCGGAGTGTATCAACTAGCCGTTGGAGGAGCTGCTGATCTCTGATCGTTGAAAGCGATGGCTTGTCTCTCATCTCTGCAGACTTTCCCGATATGGCATCTGTGCTCTTCTGCTTTCCATCTGAGACAGTCTTGTGTTGGGCCAGATGGGGTAATGACTGAACGGTCAAACCCTCATGTGACTTCCTTTTGAAATTCAAATCTTAACCTTTCTGACAGTCAACCTCGGTTAGTAGGTTGAAAATCTTGATCTTTATCTGAGTGGTCTTCAGCTGATGTTCTGAACCGTTGAACTCTCAGCTGACTTTGAACTTCATGTTGAGACTTCTTTATAACTTCCCCCTTCTTGAAACTTTCTCTTTATCGGATGTCATTCTATAGCTGATGTTCCAATTGAACAGTTAGCTTGAACTCTCAGCTGTCAAAAAGCATAGCTCTCTCATCAGGCAGTCTTGTAACTGATGTTCCTCATTCGATCTTTCATCCGGGGTTGTATCCGAGTGTTGCTTTGTTGTTGTCTTCAGTTGGAGATCTGTAAAGATAAAATCTTAACATTGCTCAAACAGCGAGCCTAACAGCTAACATTAGGAACTAACAACATCTACTCAGTTGGGGTCAGTTGGTTTTGGAATTCATCAAAACTCATACTAATAAATTTCCCAACACACATCAACATGTTAATCGAGCTCGAGTAAAGTTTGTTGCTCTAAAATTAGATCTAATTGTTGAGCTTTATGTATAGAAATCAATTATAGACTCACGAGCAAGCTCGATTAAAACTCGATAGATATGCTCGCGAACGTACGCAATAGTAAGCTCACGAACATGCTCGATTAAATACAAGTCGAGCATGTTTGCTAGCCTGTCGAGTCGAGCAATACAATGCTCGAACTCGGCTTGAAAAAATTATCGAGCTCAATTATAGGCTCGAACTCGACTCTATTAGTTATCGAGTTGAGTGTTGAACGAGCTTTTTACGAGTCGAGTGCCGAACGAGCTTTTTGCGAGTCGAGTGCCGAACGAGCTTTTTTCGAGTCGATCGTCGACTAGCTACGTACTTAAAAAATGGTGATTAAGAACTTTTTTCAAATCTAATTTTGTTTAGAACTTTTCTACATGTTTTCATCCTAATATCGATTAAAATAGTGAATTTATTGTATATACCCATCGCAAACATGTTGGATAATACTCAATTAAAATTTGAACACTACAAAGTTAATATTAACTAAAATTAGTAAAAATTCCTCTTTTTATGTCAATTTGAATCATCACGTTGGTTTACGCTAATTGATATCTCTAATTTTCGCCAAAAGGCCGACTGAGAAAGATATATTTACATTTTCAAGAGTTTTCTTTTCTTTTTTTAGCTATCTATCCATACATTGATTCAATGTGATATGAGTATTAATATCTAGCAGGCACTAATCGAAGATTAGAAAAATATAAATGAAAGATAAAGAGAATTCTATTTAGATATATTGAATAAATATATGTATTTAGTCTTTGTTGGAGTTTTCGATTACAAATTTTTTATTGGCCTCTTAAATGCTAATTTACTTTAAAAAAATATTTGTTGCTTTAAATTTAATTATTGGCGTTACTTAAAGACTACTTACACAATAATTTTATTTTTCATAACTAATTAAACATATAATTAAGAATGAAAATGAGTTATATAATATGTATTAAGAATTTGAGAATATACACTTATTAAGAATTGAGATATATATAATATTAATAGTAATATTAATATTGTGAATTGATAATACACAGTGCATTAAAGAAGTGTGAAGATTAGAGATAAAAATAGTAATAATAAAAATACATGTGAGATGTGAGGAATTAGTATATGATGTTGGATTTGAGGCATTGCTACTCAAGAGGTGATGCTGCTCAAATATGTTGGCAAAGTTTATTGTAGCCAAAAGTACAGCTTAAGTGTCAAACCGCTGAGTAGATCAAACTCTATGAAGTATGCTTTAGTCTGAGCTAAGGGAACCTGGAACAGTCTGGCAGAAACTTTCCTTATCTGCATGAATTTTGTAGGATCTTTTCCATGTTTATCATAGATGCGGAGAAGATATTTACCAAGCAGATATTAAACGTGTTCCTCAAGCCTTATCCTCACAAGGAAAGAAGATCGAAGAAGATATACATGATGGCGAAGAGATTTAGGGTTTCAAACATATATATATTTGACATCAACATTGTGAGGAGACTGCCGATTGTTTTATTGTTTGAGTGTATATACTTTCTTGAGAGTATTGTAATTGAGTGCACGAGTTAGGGAGAGTTTATCTTTGATAAATTCAGTTTGTAGAGAGAGTTAAGTGTTGGACTAGCGGTTCTAACTTAGGTTGTGTGATTGTGGATGTAGCAACAACTAATTCACGTGGAGTTAGGAAGAGGGTGATCGAAAGGGTAGCATAAGGTGTTGACCTGTATGTGTAAGATCCTTTGTAGCCATTTTTTTAATAATGGATTGGTTCTCTATTAGACAAAAGCCCCCCAGACGTAGGTTGCAAAATTGAACTGAGTTACCATATCGTGTATTTTTTTATTTTGTACAGTTTATTATTTCTGTTATATTAACTTTATTAAGATTTCCAGTAACACAACATCTTTATATGCGTAAAGTGTTTATTTAGATCTAACATGTGAATATAATAAATAATATATGTGTATTATGAATTAATAATGGAGAAATACCATAATAAAAAAAAATCGGAATAGAGAACGGAGGAGAGCTACATTTATTTTTCTATTATTAATTAATTAATAATGATTTATCCTAACAACAAAAAAATCATGCGTATATATTTGATGTAGCTGATAATGTTATCCAATGCATGAATTTTATCCACCTAAATGCATTGGATTATTGTCTATTACAAAACCCTAAAATATACTTCCTCCGTCCACGAAATGGTTGCCACATTGTGGATGACACGGGTTTTAAGAAAATGGTAGGTAGTAGTGAATTATAGTGAGTATTGTTGTGAGTGGAGTAAGGGACTCACAATAAATGTGAGTGGAGTAGCAAAAGTAGCAATCATTTCGTGGACAAACTTAAGTAGCAAAAGTGACAACCATTTCGTGGACGGAGGGAGTATTGTAAAGACACTTTTCGTCTTTCTTACTCTTTACCACTATAAAATTGTGGCTGCGACCGTCGTCGTTAGGGGTGGACAGAAATACCGAATCTGCCGTATACCGAAGTTATTATACCGTACCATACCGAAAATACCGAAAATTTTAATATACCGAAAGTTTCAATACGGTACGATACCATACCGAATGTTTTTGGTACAATAAACATACAACTTTTCGTATACCGGGAGTATACCGTACTATACCGAAGATTCGGTATATACCGAAAAGTCGGTATATGTCGAAACGGTATATACCATAAATTAACAGTATATACCGAAATACCGTAAATTATTATAATTTATAAATAAAATTACTAAATTAATACCGAAATACCGTAAATTATTATAATTTATAATTTATAAATTATTTATGTTAATTGTTTAATTTTCGATAATAAGTGATTTTCGGTATATTATGGTAATTATTTGATTTTCGATATATTGTTTACACAAGCTACGCGCTAGTCGCATGCCCGGTCGCATTCAAATTTTGGTGTATGTATATATATTGTTACAAAATATGTATGTCATAGGACCATGCCCGCATGTCCATACAAAGAAAAGAAGATCAATTTGAAATTTCGAAGAGATGAGATAATCTTGTCCATATATCCCAAAGAAAACTGGTTATTGGAAAGCTGGAGATGGCGGTCCTTAAGGAGAATTTGTTGCGGCGGCCGTTCTATTCGTCGTCATCCGAGGAACTTGTCATTATTTGTTTTGAAAATTAAAGGCACTACTTGTCAATAATTTACAAGAAGAGAAAGGAAAAAGATAAATAATTAAAACATGTGCAATGTGAGTTTTCTTAAGAGATCATGTTAAATGAGTTGATTGATTGAATGTTACGCTTGTGGGAGAAAAATCAAAGAAGTTAGTTTTGTGATGCTTAAATATTGAGATATAATATTTAATTTCCAGTATATCTTTATATTATGTTTGGTATTAAGATTATTTGTTAAGAAAATAAGAAGTAAGTTTATTTTACTTGTAAAAAATGAGTCGGCTTTTAATTAATTTTAAATATAAAATCCCCTTATAAATTAGATTTGTAAGATTTTTGAAATAAAACAATTTTCAAGATAAAATAAGATTCTCTACATAGGGATGAGAGTTGATTTAACTTAATCCTTTCGAACATATATATCTACTCCGTTCATCATATGTGGTATGTGTTAGTTTTTTGTTTGGATATTTTTACACTAAGATATTTTTAATTAATTAAATGGCTTAGGGCATGAGTGGGCGTTTTTTGCATGTTTGAGATATGATGCTAATTTTACTAATAAAAGAATAACATCCTTTTGGTGATGAGAAATGATGCACATTAATCACAAGTGTAGGAAATGACAAAGGTAGGTCGACATTATACACGTTATCTGTTGGCCCTAGTGGTCCATGGTGGACCACGGTACGTGATCTCTGGAATTTATCTCATTTCAGACATGCAAGAAAATAAGCATCACTCACGCTACTGTTGATGAAATCTCTAATAATTCTCTGAATGAAATTTCTAAGGTGTGTTCATTTAAAATTATAAATTTATACTTCTGAATAGATGGATAATATTATGAGTATAAATTTATGCACCGTACTTCATTGTGGGAACCATAAATTTTATATCTTGTTTGGTTAGAGGGATGATATACTTATTTATACTCTCAAAAGAGACCACAATGCTTATATGTTGTTCACTTGGGATGAAATTGATGGATAAAGGAAGAAATATTAATACATGGGAGGTATAATATTATACCTTCATTTTGAAGATATAAATTTATACTCTGGGTAAGGTAAAAAGGGCTGCCTTAAAATTTATACTTCCTACCCGATTTTTTTCTTAAATCACAACCAAACAAGATATAAGAAAGTAAAATAATATTATACCTTCTTTTACCTCCAATTGAATACACCCTAATAATAATGGGATGCCATCGGTTGCATGTATGAATTGACATGTCACGTCCATCGTCCTTAGGACGTAGGCCCATATTTCACGTGGGAGCTAATTAAAGTAAAAAATTACTAATTTCCAGCCAAATAAGTACATAAGTATACAGTTTAGTTTAGGTGCAGTTGCAGAAGTTCTAGCTCCCACGTGTTTTCACGCCAAGGGGATAAATTCATATCCACCTCACACGTCCATTTTCTGCTTACGTAAATTGTGGCTCGAAACTAGCTCTAAGTACTTCTTGAGTTCTAAAATATACTACTTCCTCCTTATTTATATAAGTGTTCTAATTTGACCTGACACGAAAATTAAGAAAGTTAGTAAAATGTTAAAAAATAGGGTAAAAGTTAAAAAGTGGGGTAGTGAGATAATGACAAAAAATAGTGGTAATGATAAAAAAGAGGTGATATTGACCAAAAAGTAAGAATAAAGTTGTTGGGATGATAAAAAGGTATAAATAAAGTTGATGTAAGGTGAGGTCATAAGTGGCAAAGGGTAATAAATTTAAAAAGTAAGAAGGGTATGATGGTAAAAAAACAAAGTAGGACATTTATAAAAATACATCAAAAAGTGATGAAGTAGGACATTTATAAAAATACGGAGGGAGTAGTAAATTTTAAATGTTGTGATATTATTGAAAAAAAACAGCAATACATTCGGACAATGAGGTATATTTTCTCAAGATACATGGTAAGTTGTGAAATTCATGATGACCTTCTACGTGACAAATTGATTTTCCGATTTTGTAATTTGTTCCTCTTATATTCTTTAACGTTAGGAAAATTCCAAAAAATTTGGCAGATTAAATGTTGGGACAATATATATAGTATTTCCCCTTTAATTAGTTTTTTTATTTTTTTTTTTTTTGTCGTGAAAATCTGTAGCCGTTATTTCCTTTAGATAAGGAGGTGGGTGAGTTTGTGATCTTGAAATGGGGGATGGAGATGTCGGGGGGTTTTACAGGAAATGAAGTTGTGATCATTAATTAATATGAAACTGTTAAAATATGCAACACCAATAATCAAAACCTAAAGGCTTTGAAAAGTATACTATAACACTAGCAATACTGACAAAAACACATCGAACGATATTGAGACAGTTTACATAAATGGAGGCTGCCGGTTGAAAAGTTTCAATTATTCGGGGAAGCAGCTAAAATGAAGCTGTTTGCGCGTGTTCTTGGAGGTTAAACTGTGTGTGATCAAAAGGTCAAGAAATGCGAGGCGTGGGGCAGAAGAGATTAGAAATAGATATATAAAATAAATATGTCAATTTCAGGACAAGACCTGAGTTAAATTAATTAATACTATACGCCTGGAACAGAACAGCCATGGAGGTACAAAACTTATTTCCATGGCTAGCTGTGTATATATTACTTAGAGAGAGAGAGAGAGAGAGAGTACAACTATACAAGGGTATTAAATCGTAGTTCTCCTTGTGCATGTTGTTTAATCAAATAACGTAGGTGCTTAAGAAAGAAAGGGGAAAAAAAGAAAGAAAGATTAGAAACGGTAATTTTTTCGAAGGAAGTGACGGTAAAATTTAGTTTAGGACAAATAGGTCATCAAAATCCAGGAAAACATATAATTATTACTTCAGATCAAGGAGCGGTAGAATTTAGTTCAGTACGTATATGTTTTTTTTTTGCTATATAATCTTTATATTTGTTATTTTTATTGTGTAAAATCAAATTTATAGATGTTAATGTAGTGTTTATAGCTTTTCTTTTTTTACTTAGGGAACGGTGTGGTGTGATTCCTAGATTTCAGCTTACAAACTGAAGTCTGCACCCACTGGTTAGATGTCTTCTTGAGAACTTAATATTTACTTTATAGCTAGTTATAATCAACAATGAGTAATATTTTGCTTTAATAAAATTGACGATTCTCATAATTATGGAAATATAATTTTTCTAATGAGAATCGTAATATATTCTCATGATTATGAAATGTATTTAAAAATAATTCTTTCACTTACGATTTTCATTAGAAAATATATGATTAATAGTACTACAAAATCGAACTTTATGTAATTTTTTAATTTAATGATCTCAGATAACTATTTTTAAGATATCAGCTAGAATAAATACAACAATATATATAATATTAAATAGAATAATTAGTTATACGGACAAAACAATATATAATGTGCCCTCAAGAAATTAACTAGCATATAACTTCGTCTTCTTCTTCTTTTTTATTTTGACATGGGAAGGTCGAAACATCACTCCGTACAGACTGAAACCGCACTGTTTGAGTATCCCCTTGGAGACAACTAACATATCATTTCTATATTATTAGTTAATGCTTATAAGTAATGTTTACTTTATCTAAAAAAAATTATACTATAAAATTCTTTTCATGACATAAAATATAACTGAAACCTCCATATTCCATTTCTGTTTTCTATCATTACAAAGCATTATTAATTTATATGATATTTTCTTAAAAATTAATAGTATGAGTATATATATGGTTCATGCCAATATCTTGTGTTTGGTATGAATATATGATTATCAAATTAGGCTCCGTTTGGTAGGGGTTATAAATCCATACTAAATTAATTATACGGGTCTATATGTTGTTTGGTAGCATATACTCCCTCCGTATTACATATAAAGTCCTATTTCACACATTTCACATATATTTTTTAAAAAGTTTTATTTCACTTTATGGACTCATACACCCTCAAGAATATCTCTTATTTACATTTATTTGTCATTGATGGGCCCACCTTCCAATAACTTTATCACTACCTTTTGTCAATACCACTACCTTTTTGTCAATACCACTACCCCTATTTTCTAACTTTTACCCCACTCAAAAACACTTTACCAGTTTTCTTAATACCCGTGCTCATTTAAATTGGGACTTTATAACTAATACGGAGAGAGTACTAATAATATAGAGAGCCCGTTGTAATTGTTCAGCCCGTCCTTATTTTCATTGTTCCTTCAAGGGAAATAATACCACCTTCCCCCCTTATTATTTAACACGGCTTGTACAGTAACCCATACAACTCCCTTCTTTTCCCTTAATACCCCTCCCAACGTCGAGTTTCTCTCCACCATCTCCCCTGCTTCTTCTCATCTCCTCCGCCACTCTGTTGCTTCTTCTCATCTCCTCCGCCGATTCCGCCGCTTCTTCCATCTCCGCCGATTCTGCCGCTACTTCTCATCTCCGCCGCCTCTCCGCTTCTTTTCTCCATCTCCCTCAAAGCCTCTGCATTGCTCCACCGCCTCTTTCCTTTTCGATTCCACTGGCTTTGCCTTTCTCCACTGGACTGTCGCCGACTACGCCGCCTATATCCTTCTTCCATGTGTACCCAATTCTGATGTTGATGTTTGGATTTAGCTTGGTTATCTATAAGTTGATGTTCGAATGTTTAAATTTGCTTGGATGTTAGGATTTATGCAGGTGTTATTAGTTGTTGTTGCTGTTGAATTATATTGAATTATGTTAGGTGTTATCAGTTGCGTGGATATTAGGATATATGTTGGTGTTATTTTGATGTATAGAAATCAACAGAAGCTAAATGCCATGAATGTGCTTCCTATTGCTCATTAGGATGAGACAACAAAAAGTTTGGCTACTGAAATGAAATCAAGACCAATGGGTTTATGTCAGTATCAGTTTGAGAAAAAGTAAAACACTTGCACAACTTATTTATTTGTGTTCTTGCTTCTTTAATAATGAAATACACGACTTGGACTAAAGAAGCTTTATTATATGGAACAGTGGAAGTTGTCCCTTTATGAGGCAAAGGTTTCGTGTTTGATAAAAAAAAGTTTACTTGCAATCTTTTGATCGTGATATAACTTGTTCATCTTTGTATTATCTCATCTAAACATGGGAATAGTGACACTTATTTTTTCTTGCATTTCGTGGTTTAAGGCTTCCCAACTTCGACACAGGCATACCGGGAACATGAGGCGATATCTTGTTTACCTATTCCAGGTAGTGGCTGTAACCTTCATATTTTTTCCCCAATTACGAAAGCCCCAACTTGAGATCCGACTGACGATGTTTTCTATAATTGTGCAATATCTATGCTTCCTTAGATTTGTATAACATTATTTATTGATTTGTGATTTGTTTTCGAAGCTATATTTTTGGCCAGTAATGTCAGATTACTTTGTTATACTATTCCTTTCAACATGCTTTCACTCTTTGGTATAATTATATGTTCTATGGTGAAGTATCACTTGAGCTTTCATCTTCATCACCGTTTCCTATGGGTTTCTGGAACTTGTGTAAAAATTCCGACTTTGATCTTTTGTGCTAGTTGTTACTACAAGTTTTTCTTGTCAATCTGATGGAGTTTCAAACTGCAGGGTGAATTACTAAGGGATAATTGTCGGCCTGAGTTGTTACAAGCCCAACAAACTTTACAAGATGTTGAGCTCCATTTTGCACAGAAGTCAAGTTATAGTAGTGAACTTGTGATTGTCAATGGAAAATCTTCCAGCATGTAAACGCACCAAACTGTTAGATTTGATGAAATATATATTGCAGCTGTTTTGTTATTTATGACAGATGCAGTTGCTTCTCAATAGGGATCTGATTTGTTTTTGATGATTTGGAAATTATCTATTTCGATGTAAAATATAGCAATTTCTTTTAGCTTAAATCTTCCCCATTTTTTTCACGGTCAAATCTTCTGAATTTTTTTCTATGCATTTTTCTTTTTTCAAATTCAGAGGATGGACTAAATAATAGATACATTGAATTGGGGAAATCTGACCTTCTTGTGTTGAACTTGTGCCGATTTATGGTGAAGAAGATGGTGGCTCACGTCTCGTCTTCTTTCCCGCTCTGCTTTTCTGTGAATTGAGGTCTAGATGAAGAAGGTTATATATATGTGGACAAGCTGTGTAAATTGTAAAGTATGATAATGTTAGTGAAAGTTAATATTGAAGATAATAGAGACTACCAAACATAAAAACTTGATATATGAAAGTCAATATTGAAGTTAATATAGATTACCAAACACTCATCCTATACTAATTTATCGCACACATTAATATTATTTGTATGAATACAGATATTTGGATAACAGTTGTCCGGGCAACGGTGTAATATTCGTAATTAAATAGTCTTTAATTTTTTCTAATAATTAATATAATTATTGTTTTGACTATAATACATTTTCCCATCTAATTATATGTTAATCTTTAAATTTAATTAATATTCGAATTTTCAAAAATTTGTGCATGATATTAATTTATTTTAATTAATATTAAATTAGCATACAATTAAGTGGAAAAGGATTTTAGACAAAATACTAATTATTTAATTATTGGAAAAAATTGAAAGAGTATTGGATTACGAATATGTCACTGTTGTCCAAATATCAATACTCTATTTGTATTAATATTATTTGTATTGGCTAATATTACATGGTCTATTAAATAGACACTTAATATATCTTTTATAACTTGATACACCAATTTTCAACTACTAGATCTATTTTTTTTTTGTAAGATATCATCCATATCTCTCATTTCTTTCTAACTTCCTAAAAAACGTTCAGCTTATTTTTTCTTCATAAAACTTCTACTCCGTTTCCAACAATCAATTTTCATCTCTCTCTTCTCAGAATTCCTCACTCTCTCTCTACTTTTGAGATTTCTCTGGAATTCCATTCTTTCAAACATAAACCCTCGATGATTCAATTCCAATGTTTCGTAAGATTAACAGAATTAAGAATCGAAGAATTTTCTGTTGTACTTATTAACTTTGGTAATCAGCAGAGAGGAAAGATAGTTCTTCATTGATAATGTTTCGAGTACAGTACAATTGATGAGAAAATAAAAAACAATGTAACAATAGCAACTTCTACTATTTATAGCTATAGCTAAGTTACTAAGAGTGCACAGCGTGATCAGCGTGAACTCTAAGCTACTCCCTTCTCCACGTGGCTGCTTGTCACACCATAGGATAGTGCGGATTGTGCTTCTTGTGTACGGTGTGGATCAACGATTAAAATCAACGTGGCATGGCTCATTTTTCCTCTGCATGCACAGCATGCAAAATATCCTCCTTATCCTCTTCTTGTATCTCCTTTATTTCATGCATACGGTTATACCCCCCCTCAAGATTGACATGGATGTCTGCCATGCCAATCTTGGACAGCAACATGCGAAACCTTGGCCCTTCCAAAGACTTGGTAAAGAGATCTCCAAGCTGTAGTTTAGTAGAAATATGTAATGGAATCAGAAAGCCTTCTTTGAATTTATCCCGAACAACATGGCAATCTATTTCCAAGTGTTTCGTGCGCTTATGGAACACTTGATTCTTGGTAATGTGTATGGTGGCTTGGTTGTCACAATATAAAGGAATTGGAAGAGAAACTGGTAATTGAAAATCTTTAAGCAAATAAGAAATCCAAACCAATTCTCTTACAGTAGATCCCAATGCACGATACTCTGCTTCTGCTGAAGAAGTGGTCACGGTGGTTTGCTTCTTGCAGCGCCAAGAGATCAATGATTCCCCTAAGAAAATGCAATATCCGGTAAGTGAACGCCTTGAGCTAGAACAGGCAGCCCAATCTGCATCTCCATAAGCTCGAATTTTGAAAGAAGATCGAGCTGAATAGAAAAGTCCCAAAGATGGACAACCTTTTAGATATTTAACAACATGCAAAGCACTTTCCCAGTGATGTTCACACGGCTGAGATATAAACTGGCTTAATGGTTGAACAACATAAGACAAATCTGGCCGAGTAAGATTAAGATATAGCAACTGCCCTACCAATCGTCGATATGATTTTGGATTTGCTAATAAAGTGGAAGAGAAATTACCAAGCTGAGTTTCCTGAGGAAATGGTGTGGAGGCTGGCTTGCAACCAAGAAGACCCACACACTTAACAAGATCCAAAACATATTTTCGTTGATTAAGGAAAGTTCCTGCAGCCCCTCGAACAATTTCCATTCCTAAGAAGAACTTGGCTTCACCTAGATCTTTGATGGTGAAAGCTTTATGTAGAAAAGCTTTGAGTTGATCAATCAATGCTGCACATGGACTAGTGATCAGTACATCATCAACATACACCAATATACATATGAACTCAACACCTGAACCTTTGACAAAGAGGCAATGATCACTAGAAGTTTGAGTGAATCCAAAATCAGCAAGTTTCTTGCAAAATTCCATATTCCATTCCCTTGAGGCTTGTTTTAAGCCATATAAACTCTTAACAAGTTTACATACTTGTCCTTCTTTGGCTTTAGAATAGCCTTGAGGTGGCTTCATATAGATATCATCATGCAAAAAACCATGTAGAAAGGCATTGTTGACATCAACTTGGTGCAGATACCACCCTAAACTAGTAGCAATAGCAATTAAGAATCTAACGACAAGCTTAGCTACAGGTGAAAATACCTTGTGATAATCAATCCCATATTGCTGATTGTATCCTTTGGCAACAAGTCTGGCTTTAAGTCTCTCAACACTCCCATCAGCTCTAAGCTTCACCTTGTATACCCATTTAGATCCAATTGCCTTTTTTCCTGCTGGTAGATCAGTCAGTTCCCAGGTGTGATTGTTCTCAAGTGCTTCAAGTTCTTGATTCATGGCTTGAATGCATTCCACTGATCTACTGGCTTGAGCATAAGAAGTAGGCTCTTGAACATACTCAACATTCACCAAAAAAGTTCTGTAAACAGCTGTAAAAGTAGGAGATTGAATAAAAGGAAATGTTGGAGGGGTTAAGGATCTGGAATCTGGAGTTATTGCTGAGAAACAAGTCACATTTCCCACATAATCACGTAACCAATTTGGTGGATTTCTAGCACGGTTACCTCTTCTGATCTGTTGAGGAGATGATGAAGAATCATGCTCCATATCATGATCCATAGGTGATGTTTCAGCTTCAACGTTCTCCATAATTTCATCAGACTTTTCTTCATTTTGAGCATTATCACTTGTCTGAAATTCTATCATCTCCTCATCATGTGAGACTTGATGATCCATTTCCATCAACTTGGGAACACAAACATCAGATAAATCAGATGGAGTAGTGCCTTTATAAGCTGGAGATGTAGACAAGAATCTAACATCTCTTGAAGTGAATAGAGTTCTATTATGCATATCATAAAGCAAATATCCTTTCTGATCAAGTGTATATCCAAGGAAGATGCATTTCAGGCTTCTCTCATCAAACTTATCTCTTTGTGGAGTTAAATTCACAGCAAATGCCAAGCATCCAAAAGGTTGCATCCTACTAAAATCTGGTTCCCTTTTCAGCAACAAAGTATAAGGACAACTCCAATTTAAAATTTTATTGGGAGTTCTATTCAACACCCATGTAGCTGTTAAGATGGACTGTGGCCAGAAGTATTTAGGAACACAATTATGAAACATCAAAGCTCTTGCAACTTGTAATAAAGTTTTGTGCCTACGCTCCACAATTCCATTATGCTGTGGACTATATACACAAGATTTTTGATGCACTATTCCTTGTTCTAGACAAAAACTGGATATAGACTTGTTCACAAATTCAGTACCATTATCAGTTCTCAAGCTTTTAACTCTTAAACCAAACTTATTTTGCACCATGAGAATAAAACCAGTAAGCAATGTAGAGACCTGACCTTTATCCTTCATCAAATAAGTCCATATACTTCTGCTATGATCTTCTACTATTGTCAAAATAAATCTAGTATTTGTGACATTTGAACAATTGTATGGACCCCAGACATCAGCATGAATCATGTCAAATAATGATTCAAATCTTCTATGCAAATTAGAAAAAGGATTTCTGGTTTGCTTAGATTTAAAACATACCTCACATCCAAGAATAATTTCTTCCTCTTTTGCTGTAATCTGTCTGGAAAGAATCTTCATGTGCTTCATTGTTGCAAGGCTGGGATGTCCCAATTTGTAATGCCAACTTACATAGTCATTTCCAATTTCCAAGCTCACATGATTGATGTGCTGAGATTCCAATGACTCAATGATATATAATCCTTCAATCATCTTTCCTATCCCAATAATCTGATCATTTTTGAATCTTTGGATCACACAGTGAGTATCAAGAAACATGCATTTAACTACGGATTCTCTTGACATCTTAGCCATTGAAACCAGATTGTGGGTGAATTCAGGAGCATATAAGACATTCTTCAAAGTTATAAACTCTGACAGTTTCACCTCTCATGCATAATAAAATGCTTTTGGAGTTCCATCAGGTAAGTAAACCTCAAATGGAATATTCAATCTATGCATTCCATGCATCAAACTGTAGCTCTTGCATACATGTGTACTTGCTCCTGTGTCCAAAATCCAAGCATTCAGCTGCTTCAGTTTGTTAACAATGCTGAATGCAAAGTGTCCTTTAACCAATGCTTGACTGTCTTCTCCTCCTTGTATCATATTTATGTTTGCTCTTATGCCTTGTGTGGAACCTTGTTTTTGAAACAGATTTCGCATGCACTTAGCTATCTCTTGTTGAATCAACCTACTTATATCTGAAGTCACTTCAGCCTTCTCTCCAGAAGAACCAACATTTACATTTTCTTCAAAGTCAAAAGGAGTATCAACATGATTAATTTTCCCTTTTCCTTTAGCATTCTTCAGCTTTTTATACCAATCCGGATATCCATGTAACTTGAAGCAATCCTGCTTTTCATGTCCAGGTTCTTCACAATAAGAACATTTTAGCTTCCTTTTCTTCTCTTTAGTTAACCTCTTTGGCTTAAAACCATTGTTCCTTCCAAATTGTGGAGTATATCCTTTGTTAGAACCAGTAGATCTAGCAGATTTTTGTCCTGATTGATGGTTTGCACTCAAATTCATGGTGACTGGATGGTGTATATCAGTGTGAGATTCAGTGAGTGACTTCTGTTCTTCAATTTGAAGAATCATGGAGTAAGCTTTGTTAACTGAGGGCAGTGGTTCAAGCAACAATATCTGACTTATGGTGCTTTCAAAGTGATCATTTAAACCATGAAGAAACTTCATCAGCTTCCTTTCTTCCTCTCTCTTATTAGCCACAAACAAATTACCACAAATGCAATCCATAGGTGGCAAAATCATATCAAGCTCATTCCACAATGCTGTCAAATTATTAAAGTAAAGCATGACAGATTGATTGCCTTGTGTGTAAGATATGATTTCTCTCTCTAACTTGTATACTTTAGGTCCATTGCTTCTACTAAATCTCTGACCTATAGCATCCCAAAGTGCTTTGCTGTTATCTATATGAATGAAAGCATTCACAATTTCCTTCGAGATAGAATTAATTATCCAGCAATGCACAAGATGATCTGCCTTCAACGAACTACGATAATAGATCGAACTAATTGGTGGTTGAGGAAGAATTCCATCAACAAATTCCAGCTTACTTCTAGCTCCTAGAGCACGACGCATGCACTTGCTCCAATTCAACCAGTTGTTTCCATTCAATTGAGAAGATACCAGTTGAATACCTATGAATGAATCGCTAGTATCTCCTTCAATTGTGATTCATTCATCACTGGATCAGAGAATTCTTCTTCATCTCTTCTTCCTGTGCTGGTTTCAGTATGTTGTTGCACCTCTTCTTCTTTAGGTAGATCACGATCACGAGCTTCTTCCTCCTGCAGAAGTGCGCTCCATTGTACCTTCCTCGCTCTTCCCATGCTTGATCGTGAGAACGAATATAAAATTGCAGAAATTTATTGAAGATTAACCTGCTCTGATACCATATTAACTTTGGTAATTAGCAGAGAGGAAAGATAGTTCTTCATTGATAATGTTTCGAGTACAGTACAATTGATGAGAAAATAAAAAACAATGTAACAGTAGCAACTTCTACTATTTATAGCTATAGCTAAGATACTAAGAGTGCACAGCGTGATCAGCGTGAACTCTAAGCTACTCCCTTCTCTACATGGCTACTTCTCACACCATAGGATAGTGCGGATTGTGCTTCTTGTGTACGGTGTGGATCAGCGATTAAAATCAACGTGGCATGGCTCATTCTTCCTCTGCATGCACAACATGCAGAGTATCCTCCTTATCCTCTTCTTGTATCTCTTTTATTTCATGCATACAGTTACAGTACTATAATCCAAGGCTCTACCTTGCTTAAAATCAAATCTTTCGGCATCATCAACAAAACCAAAAACGTAGCCAACCATCATCCCAAGCTTCCAGTAACAAAGGCTGCCCCAATTTCACAAACGCTGCCCGACACCGTCGGAGCACTAGGTGGAAGCAATAGGCCGAATCCACGACCACCCAGAACTGAAGGGCAAGCTAAATTAGTCTGAACCCTTTAGCCCTACAAATAAAAGGTGATGGCAGATCCGTAAGAATGAAGATCGAAATTGGGGACATGAATTCCACCCTTGATGTAGTTTCGAGGTCAGATGATGACTACAAGAAATTCGGATTCGAGGGTCAATGTTGTGAAGATGGGCCAGAAATGTTTCGCAGAGTGATGAGGAAGAAGGCGATAAAGGCCACTTTTTTATCAGCAGATGAGGAAGCTGGAAACATACCTCTTTGAAATCAGAATTTTGATACCTCAAATTAAAATAATCCACACCAAAGATACCTAGATAGTATAACATATCAATTCTCATACCTATATCTAATAATCGACACTTATACCTCTACTTTATATCCGATATACTAAGCTGGCCGCATCGCGGTCTCCAAAGGGTCTCGAGACCCCTGCGGCTGGAGACCGTTGCGGTGCAGTGACGACGGGCTCGAGACCGGCTCGAACAGGCGCATGTCTTACATGGGCGGGTCGCAAAAAAAAAATAATTAATGGCGCATGTTTTACACTCAAAATCCGACCGTTTGCAACGGCTACAAGCCGATTTTCTTGATTTTTTTTTTCCTTTTTTACACTATAAATTCAACCTCTCATCCTTCATTCATCCCACAAAAAAATACAACCTCTTTCTCTCTCAAATTCAACTCTAAAAAAATATCTTCATCGAGCATTTCATCTTCGTCGGTGGAATATGAAGAGACCGGCACCGATGACGAGGTCCTAGAGATGATGGCAGACGTCGATGCAAAAATGCACGATGGCGGTGCGACAACTGGCCACCGGTGGTGCTGCGGATGTGTTCGACCAGTACCTGAAGATCAAAGATAGCACGGACCGGCTTTGCCTCAGAAAATTTTGCCGAGCAATGATCGACCTCTTCGGCGAGCTATACTTGAGGAAGCCAAACGTTGCCGACACCGCACGTCTGCTCCAAGTGCACGAGGCGCGGCATGAATTTCCAGGGATGTTCGAGAGCCTGGATTGCATACACTGAGCTTGGAGCAACTGCCCAAAAGGGTGGGCGGGTGCCTACACGCGCGGCGATCACGGCGTGTCTACCTTAATTTTGGAGGCAGTGGCGTTTGCTGATTTGTGGATCTGACATGCCTTTTTTGGGTGTACCGGCTCCAACAACGACATCAACGTCCTCAATCAGTCGCCCTTGTTAGCCGACGTGTTTGAGGATAAGGTTCTGGCATGCAACTTCACCGTCATGGGTCATTCGTACGACAAGGGGTGCTACTTGACCGGCGGGATCTACCTTTGTTGGCCAACACTGATCAAGGCGCCGAAGGTTGAAACTGACGAAGAGGTTCAAGAAGATGCAGGAATCGGCCAGAAAGAACATAGAGCGGGCTTTTGGAGTTCTCCAGCCCGATGGGGAATAATCCGGGCTCCGGATCGGTGCTGGTATACGAGACATCTTCGAGACATCATGTTCACGTACATTATTTTTCACAACATGATCATCAAAAGACGAGCAAGAGGATGCGGAGAATTGGAGAGACGATGCCGATTCTCCGTCCACTAGCGGGATATCCCAGAGGGCCACTCCGCTCGCCTTTGAGGAATATCTCAGATGGAAAGCCGACTTGAGAGATCAACGAAAGCATCATCGGCTTACCAATGATCTCATCAAGCACCTTTGGCGCAAATTTGAACGTCTACCCGAGTAGTCCATATTTTAATTAATGTAATTTTTTATTGCAATTATTGTAATATTTTATTTTATTTGAATTAATGTAATGTTTTATGTTATTTTTATTAATGGAATTTTATGAATTAATTTAATGGAAATAGTGAATTGTTTAATATTAAAGATGGAGACAACTTGGAGACAATTGAGTTGCAGGGGTATGTATCTCTAAGCTGTCTCTAGTGGAAAAAGGAGGTGCTAGAGACGCCTTGGAGACCACTCCAAAAATTGCAGATAGCTAATATGAATATCAAATAAGTCCTTAATTTGTATTTAGAAAAAGAAAAAAAAATTACTCATAACTAATTTTTCCTTGTGCAAGCAGATTCAATTACTAATATCGTTCTCAATTTTTTTTGGAAAAATATCACTCGTTTCGTTGAATTTGTAATAATGTCCCAACGTATCATTTTTATCTAAAAATGCTCCAACCTTTCAAAAAAATTATAACAATGTCCTATAAGTGATTTACGGTGAAATTTTGTCGGTTTTCGATTATCCCCATAGACAACACACCTCGAATTATATTTATTTCCATTTTTTTTTTCTTCCATCCTACTCCCTCCGTTCACGAAATGATGTCCTGTTTCATCTATTATTTGTGTTCACCAAATGATGCCCTGTTTCGTTATTTTTACCAACATACCCTTGTTACTTTATTAAAATCACTACCCCCTATCATTGATGACCCCACCTCACATCAACTTTATTTCTACTTTTTTGTCATCCCAACAACTTTATTCCTACTTTTTGGTCAATACTACCTCTTTTTTTTATCATTATCACTGTTTTTTTGTCATTATCTCACTACCCCTACTTTCTAACTTTTACCCACTCAAAATAATTTTATCAGCTTTCTTAATCTTCGAGCCGAACACGAAATGAAGGATCATTTCGTAAACGGAGGGAGTAATTAATTTGAAAACTCCCTTTTTTTTATTTTCCTTTTTCTCTCTCCCCGTTCTTTCTCAAATCTCATGTCCCTTTCTCTCCCAAAATACACAGCGGCCAACCACCTCACTACCCATTTCCACCGCCGACTACCACTACCACCGAACAGTCTACATTTATTCTTCCTTCCGGCCTTCCGCCCCTAGTTTTCTGGTGGTGGTAGAGCAACCAAAATTTTGAGATCTAACAGATTTCCAACTGCAAAACGGATGATAACATTCACGGTACAACCGACGATGTTTCTGGTGTTGGCTTCCCTTGAAGATGGACCCGATCGCTCGATTACGAGGCTTTACTCTCCTGCACGTGCCTCGCCCTCACCGCCGCTAGCTCCGGAGGTCATCTCGCCTATTTGGAGAGAGAGAGAGGAATCAGAGGCAGCATAGAGAGAGAGGAGGAAACTCTAGACTGCGCGGTGGTCGGCGACGGAGGGGGGCAGTGATGTGGTTAGCCATTGTGCTTTTAGGAGAGAAAATTGGCATGAGAATTGAAAACGAAGGAGGAAGAGAGAGAAAGAGATGAAGGAAAGAAAGAAAAGAGTTTGCAAATTAATTAAGATGGAAGAAAAAAATTTGGAAATTAAAGATTTTTTTTTTTTTAAATTTCACGTGTGTTGCTTATGTCGATAATCCGGCAAGTCAACTACACAAAATTTAACGGGAAATCACTTATAGGATAGAGTTATAAAAAATTTCAAAGGTTGAGATATTTTTGCATAAAAATCATACGCTATGACATCATTACAAATTTGTCGAAATATTGGGACATAAATTAATATTTTTCCATTTTTTTTGTTAATTTCGATGAATGCAATTTTACAAATGAATTCATGCATTTTTGTAAAGTCAACTCATTATGAAATTGATTAATATTATCGACTGATTCATCCATCTCGACTGGAAAACTAATTGCTGAAAAAAATTATCAGTAAACTCATTAGTACATAAAAGGACCACCAGTAACAATGAAATTTGTAATATTATAGTTCAATTTTATGCTACTTAAAAGTCATTACAGTTTTGTTTTGACTGTCATAATTTATTCTTACCTAGGGTTAATTGTTCTGCATTCATTTTCTATATAAAGCCGACCATCCACAAGCACAAGCACCACCATTTTAGTTCTTGTATATATTAAAATTACAAACTATAATCTGAAAAAAATTCAGAAAAATGATGCTAAGGCATAATTTCCACAAGTCTCACTGTATAACAACTCAAACCCTATTTCCTTTGCACAACCATGTTGTCGCTGCTCAAGGAAACGCTTCACCTTCTTTTCCTATTCGTCACCGAAACTCTCTCTCTAAACAAAAGAAACTACGGTTACGTCGCGCCTCCAGCAGTGTGAAAGCCGCGTTGACTTCCACCGAGAAGTCAACTTCCGTTAAGGCGGTCATCACCGTGACTGAGACAGTGGGTGGCGCCCTCACCCACCTCGGCTTGGAACGGGGGCTCGATGATATAGCCGACATGCTCGGTAGAACTTTCTTGGTCGAGCTTGTCGCTGCAGAACTTGATGCTGGTAAGAATATATATATATAGATATATAGTGCTTTCTCTGATATTTCGTAAATAAACTAAGTAACAGAAATGGAAGAAAAGAATCATAAATTTTCTTTAGCCGAAAAGAATCATAATTCATTTAGTGTTAATTATGGTACAATAAATTAACATTTTCAGAATTGCTTTTAAGTTTTCTTTACATCACATTACTCTATCATTAAACTCTTGAGACAACAAGAATTTCGCATTAATGACTTGATTTACATAATTTGCGTTTATCCCCACACTTTTGCTATCATTTTACTCTCTTCAAAGCATGACCTTACAATTATATCCTAAAGAAAATAAAAGATAAACTTTGGAGTTGTATACGAAAATACAAATATTGAATATTTTTTGTTGCTAATTTTTTTTTTATATTTGATTAATATTTAAGTGACATTAAATAGAACTCAATAAATTTTAATTGAAACTTAATAAAGTAATAAAACTCAATTGAAATTAATTAATTTTGATTAAGATCAATTAATAGCTAATTACATCATAATTACATTGCAATCAACCGCGCACACAGTTGCGGTTGAGCGTACGCCAGCTTTTGCCAAGATTTAGCATGCGCAAATTACTTTTTGTATCATTATTTCTGACGTCTCATGTCTGTAATTTATGGAATAATAAAGTCAAGACCTTTCCACTCTCCTCTAAATGGTTGTAAACTATGCATCTTAATTATACGTTCAGAATATTCTCCAAGGCCCACACCTTTACCTTACGACCAAAAATAGATTGTACGTGCCTAAAATAAATATAAATAGATGGCACATATTCCTAAACAGCGAAAATTGAGTACGACAAAAATGCGTGGTTGCATTTTCTCTTGGAGATTGTACAAGGTACTCTGAACAAAATAATACTCCCTCCGTTGAAAAAAAAAGTCTTATTATGGACGGACACATATTTTAAGAAAGTTGGTAAAATTATTTTAAATAGGGTAAAAATTAGAATGTAGGATAATGATATTGATAAAAAAATAGTGATAATGACAAAAAGGTAATGGTAAAGTTGTTGTGAGATGGGTCCACTAGTGACAAAAAATAGTAAATATAGGAAAGTATGAAGGGTGTTATTATATAAAAAGTAGAGTATGACTCTTTTTCGTGAACGCAAAAAATGTGGTAAGTAGGACTCTTTTTCGTGGACGGAGGGAGTAACATATACTCCCTCCGTCCAATCTTTGTGTATCCACTTACCCCATTTTATCTGTCCAATCTTTCTATACCCATTTGTATAAAAGTACTCATCTACCCTTACTAATTCATGTTATTTTCTACCATTTGTCAATTGGACCCACACATTTATTCCATCAACTATCACTTTATCACCACCACTAACAAACTTTATTCCACTAACTACCACTTTATCACTACCCCTCAAATACATCTTTATTCCACCAACTCTACTTTATCACTTTTTCTTAATACCCGTGCCAACACCCAAATGAGTACACAAAGATTGGACGGAGCGAGTATGATTTTAAAAAAAATATCTATACTCAACGTTTCCTGCCGTGCTTATGGACTAATTAGTTTTATCCGGTTAAGGAAAAAGTTTGATGAAAGAAAACAATTTACTAACTACCGGTATTGATCTAATTAGTTCTTCTTTTAATGTACTTAATTATCCAATTAATATTGGGTATATTTTATTTTATGATTAAGTATATCATATACTGGGTTGGAAAGGGATACAATTAAGTGAATCTATTACTACTTGTTTTTGATTTGGTTAGTTGGTTAACTATTATTCTCAGTTGAGGGTAAGCTAAACCATCAAAATGTTACCCTCCAAACTAAAGGAGTACTAACAAAATATTTTCCTTCAAGTAAGAGAATTCCTTATAAGTGATTTCATTCAATGGTTGAACCAAACACATAATAAAAGTAATAATTATTGTTACTATTTATCCTCTCTATTTGATTTCATTTTTTGTTACATTCCGCTACTTGACCAAACAAGCACTAAGCCGATATCCATCACTAGAAATTCGGATCTTATTTCTATTGACGTTCCATATATGTTCTAGAGATCATTGTGACATAAGTTGCTATCATGATAGCTAGCTAGCTAGTTATTGTCACAGTTCTGTAAATTGTGAAGACATATAATTAATGAAATTCGATATATGGTCCTATCCCCTCTAGCCTTTCTAGTACGATGTAGTGTTTAAACCTATATCAAAGTCCTTATCACTAACGTACATTGGTTAAAATTTATTTCACTTTTGATTTTTCGGAAATTAAAGAATCTGGAGTGGAAAAGGCCGGAGTGCAATCATATGCAGCAAAATCTGGAGCTGATGAGAATGAGACCTACTATGAGTGCAATTTTGAAATTCCTCAAGATTTTGGAGAGATCGGTGCCGTACTGATTCAGAATGAACACCATCAAGAAATGTTCGTCAAGAGCATTGTTTTGGAAGGAGTCCCCACTGGCTCTTCCCTTATCAATTGTAATTCATGGATTCATCCCAAATTCGATAACCCTCAGAAGAGAGTATTTTTTTCAAACAAGGTAAACTAATTAATTATTTGTCCGACCCATCTTTAATTATTTACATGCATAAATGATTAATTGTACATATGTTGAGCCAAAAAACTTGTTATGTACCTTTCAAATCTGCTTCTGACAAGTTAGAAATGTTTGGTTAAAGTGTGTCACTAAGATAGCCTAATCGCGGAAAACACTTCAGATTTTTATGTCCCATTTTTAATTTCAATTTGCACCATATATACACGATGAGAGGATATATAATTCATTTCGATTTTAATTTTTAGTGACAAATTAATGAATTATTATAATTAATTGATTATTCTATAGTAAGGGCATGTCGTTTTTTTTATTAATAAATGTTGTATTTATGATTCATTATGTATAATAATGATTTTTTATGTTTATAGTAGTTCATAGTGTGACACGATTGATACTTATGAAAGTGCATGCATGTTAGAACACTGGATCTCAACCCCAAGAAAAGTCATGGTGGATTTGTCTGGTATAAGAAACAAGTATACGAAGAAGGCTTTCCACTCATATAGTTTCTAGAGAGCTTGGAGTGAAATTTAATTACATATAACAATCATATTTAAATTACTGTGATATATATGTGAATATTGATGATGGATGATTTACTTAATTTACATATGTAAATAGTCATACTTGCCATCTCAAACTCCGAGCGGGATGAAATTGTTAAGGGAAAAAGAGCTCGAAATTCTCCGAGGGGATGGGCAAGGAGAGCGCCAGATCGCCGATAGGATATACGATTACGACGTCTACAACGACCTCGGCGACCCAGACAACGATGAGGATACGGCCCGACCCGTTCTGGGCGGGCCCGAGCATCCGTATCCTCGCCGCTGCAGAACTGGCCGCCCAAGAACTGAGAAAGGTCGGCTTATAAATATACCGTGCACACACATTGGATATATATATATATATATATAGTTTGAATGAATGTAGAGAATAAATTAAACATGCATGCAGATCCATTATCGGAGACTAGGCGGTCCAACTTTTACGTTCCGCGAGACGAAGCATTTTCGGAAGTAAAGCAGGCGACATTCCAAGCAAAAACTGTCTACTCAGTGGTTCATGCGCTGGTACCATCGCTCAAGACCTCTTTGGTAGACGCTGAGCTTGGATTTCCATATTTCTCGGCCATCGATACTTTGTTCAACGAAGGAGTTCATCTCCCTGATATTCCCACTACGGGCTTCCTCGGCAACATGATTCCTCGCCTTGTCCGAGCCATCTCTGACACCGGCAACAGCGTCTTGCGCTTTGAGACCCCTGAGTTCGTTGACAGTACGCACCGACCTCATTAATAATTCATTTTCTTTAATTTTCATCCTCCTCTCCTCTCTCTACTTTAATAATTAATAATGCTCATGCTCATGCATTATTGCAGGAGATAGGCTTGCGTGGTTTAGGGATGCCGAATTCGCTCGACAAACTCTAGCGGGCATCAATCCATGTGCCATACAGTTGGTCACGGTGCGCACCCACCTCTTCAACTTAAATAATTAATTTTATTTATTTCCTTCTATACACTATACTTATGGAAATTAATTAACGTATACTATATATAGAATAGGCTGTACCTGTATTGCTGAATATGCATGTATGAATGAATCATAGGAATGGCCGTTGAAGAGTCAACTGGATCCCGAGGTGTATGGACCGGCAGAATCAGCAATCACAGCCGAACTGGTAGAGCAAGAAATCGGAGGATTCATGACAGTTGAGGAGGCAAGACGTACTACTTGAATCAGCTATTTATTCATTTAATCAATCAATAACTAATCTAAACTATATTATATTGATTTTTGTATAGCTAGAACTAGAATTAATTTGTATAAATTAAATATGCATGCATGCAGGCATTGAAACAGAAGAAGCTTTTCGTGTTAGATTACCATGATTTGTTGTTGCCTTATGTGAAGAAAGTAAGAGAGATCAAGGAGATGCGGACAACTCTTTATGGATCGAGGACGTTATTTTTCTTGATGCCAACAGGCACGTTGAGGCCCGTAGCCATTGAGCTAACCCGACCACAGATTGACGGCAAGCCCCAATGGAAGCAAGTATTTGATCCATGTTGGGAACCAACCGGCATCTGGTTGTGGAGGCTCGCTAAATCTCACGTCCTTGCTCATGACTCTGGCTATCATCAGCTCGTCAGTCATTGGTGAGTAATTAATTTCCTAACAACTAACTAATTTATGCAACCAAAATTTTATGATTTAATTAATTATATATACTTGCATTGCATGCAGGCTACGAACTCATTGTTGCACAGAGCCTTACATAATTGCGACGCACAGGCGACTGAGTGCAATGCACCCAATTCATCGACTGCTCCACCCTCATCTACGCTACACAATGGAGATTAACGCATTGGCTCGCGAAGCACTTATAAATGCTAAAGGCATCATTGAGACCTCTTTCTCTCCTGGAAAGTACTCCATGGAGCTCAGCTCTGCTGCCTATGGTCAATTCTGGCGATTTGACTTACAAGCACTACCTGCAGATTTGATTAACAGGTACATCCTATATAACTATATTAGTTAGGATTCATAACTTCTCACAAATTAAACGTTATAATTTGACAGAGGAATGGCTGTCGAGGACGCAACTGCACCTCATGGCCTAAAGTTGACAATTGAGGACTACCCTTATGCAAATGATGGTTTGCTCATCTGGGATGCCATCAAACAGTGGGTCACAGACTACGTCCCACACTACTATCCAGAACCGAAGCTCGTTGAATCGGACACCGAGCTCCAGGCATGGTGGACAGAGATAAAAACTGTAGGGCATGGCGATATAAAAGACGGGTGGCCAGAGCTAAAAACTCCAGAAGATCTAATACATATTTTAACAACTATTATGTGGATAGCATCAGGTCACCATTCAGCCGTAAACTTCGGGCAGTTTGATTTCGGAGCATACTTTCCAAATAGGCCTACCATTGCTCGAGAACAGATGCCGACTGAAGAACCAGATCCCGAGGAACATAAGAAGTTTCTGGAGAGGCCGGAGGCGTTCCTGCTAGAATCTTTCCCGTCGCAAGTTCAAGCGACGATGATTATGTCGATCGTTGATGTTCTGTCAAACCATTCGCCGGATGAAGAGTACATCGGGGAGAAGATAGAGCCGTACTGGGCAGATGATAAAGTGATCAGTGCTGCTTATGAACGTTTCCATGGGCGATTGCTGGAAATAGAAGGGATTATTGATGCTAGAAATGCAGATACAGAATTGATGAATAGGACAGGAGCTGGAGTGGTGCCGTACGAGCTTCTCAAACCATATTCTGAACCTGGCGTCACAGGGAAGGGAGTCCCAAACAGCATCTCCATTTAGTCATTCACATATATATTGTTTCTACCCACACAAAGCCATTTTTATATTAAGATTAGCACATATGCACGTGTAACGTGATACCAGTTATTTTTTTTTTTCATTTTATTTGATACAAGGAAAAAGATTATAATTTTAAAATATCGTCAAAGTAGTGTTTAATTATTGCTAATATAATAAGTTCATGAAAAGTAAATAGTATTACATGTAAATGAAAAAAAAATTAAAACCTATTGTTCTTCAAAGAAACACGAGTCAAAAACTAAGGTCAGTATCGAATCTTTGTTCATTTTATATCTGTTCTTTCTTGATCTTGATGTTTGGAGTAGGTGTTTTCTTCCTTTGTCTTTTTGAGATAACTTTGGCCAACTGTAGTTGATCATCACTTTTTAATGCAGTCTTCAATCTTCTCCCTTGTGATTCTTTGAATTTTATGAAATGAAATAGTATGATATGTAAATGAAAAGAAAATGAAGGCCAATTGTTCTTACAAAGAAAAACAAGTAAAAAATTAAAGTATCGAATCTCTGTTCATTTTATATTTTTTTTTGTTTGATCTTGACGATTGTTGTAGGTATTTTCTTCATTTGCTTTTCTGAGATAACTTTGGCCAACGGCAGTTGACCATCATCTCTTAGAAATTCAATGTAGTCTTCAATCTTCTTGCTCGTGATTTTGTTTTTCCTGATCTTGTCCTTCGACAGGCTGTAACTCTGTAGCTGATTTCTTTTCTTATCCTACTCTAGGCTTCTTAAGATTTTTCACTGATTCTCCAGTATTCGCTTTGAGTTGGATTTGTCTCTTCAATCCATGGAACATAAATCTTATCCATATATTTTATCCTCTTTATTCCATTCACTATAATGTCCAGAGCTCCCCTACATTAAAGTTGACATACTTGAGAATTGTCATAAATCGCATTTCAATTGGTGTTTGGATGCTCAGAGCCTGAAAGTATGTAGATTCATTTTCACTCTACGAAAATTAATTTGTTTTAGTTTTAATAAGTACTTACTTAGGGATCGTCTCAACAACTTCCTTATTGCACTTTTCGCATAATATAGCTCATGCACTCTTTAGGCACGGTTTGCTGCACTTTTTGCAGGAATCATAACATCCTATCATAGACTAAAAGAAAAAGTGTAGTTTGTAAATATAAAGTAAGAGCTCACTGAATATTTATAATACCAAATTGTAAGTAGAAAACTCTTACTCTCTCATTGCACTTTTTAAGTTGTACAAAATTTCATTTATAATACTAAAATAGTTAGGTATTAAAAAATAGGGCGATGCTATTCGGACATAGTATGTCCGGACATAACCGGTTCGACCAAGAAAAAAATCGGCGGTAATCCCCCACATTCACCCCCCCTCAAAATTTTCCCTCCCATCCCCCAAAGAACTCTCTTCCTAATTAAAACTCTATTAATTAGGACCATATTTCATCGATATAAACATATTGTCTTCTATTCATATTAAAATTCGAAAAGGGTATTATTGTACATTCATAAATGGTAGAAATTAATGAAAAAATATTAATTAAATTATTGTGTAAAATTAGTTCAAACAGGTTATGTCCGGACATACTATGTCCGTTTAGCTTTATTGTAAAAAATAATGATTTGTAATAAAAACTCATCTCAATGATTAACGAAATATATTCATCCACCGAGCATCCTATGTATACAACTACAACTTCTTCAAACATGGTACTACGCACCTTCCAATCCCCCTAATTCATAATTAATTACAATAATTTTAAATGTTTAAGCTTATTGGCACTAAATGCCCTTAAACTTCATTGTGTTTATTTTAATTCTGAAAAATCGTATTTTTTACTTTTAAACTCTTTAAATATCTTAATCATACGATTAAGAGTTAGGAAAAACATATACTAAGGGGGGTATATTGGTTGTAGATTTTGATGGATTTTTTCGGACTTTAAAAGTCTGGGGGTATTCAATCCAAACTTTTAAAAGTCCTTGAAAATTCAGAGGTATTCAACACAGACTTTTAAAAGTCTAAAAAAATCTAGCTACATTCAAAAGTTTATGGATTTCACAATTCTATTGATTTTGTTGGATTTCAGCCAAGAAATACAACGGTTGAAACCCAACCTCACCCCCACCGGATTTCGGTAAACTGTTTCACCCCAGTGCCGGTGGTGCTCCAACGATCGCTGGTGCGCACCAACCGCTCGATGAGCTCCAGCATCTCAGCCCCAGTTGAGTTCTAGCGACCACTGGAGATGAAATGTCGCCGAACTCTAATAAACGCTCACACATCTAAGTTTCAACTTACGATTTGATAATTGGCTGAATCTCGTCACATGCTGGTCTGATTTGTAATACGGATCTCGTTTTTCTCATAGTTATAATTTTTGATTAAGAGTTTTGTTTTATTATCCTTACAAGATTTGATTTAAATTGGGATAGAACAATCCAATTTTTTTTATTATTAAATATAGATAGTCTATTATTTCAAATTTGAATTGAGTTAGATCAATCTACATTTTTTTATTATTAAATATAGGTATTCTCTTATTTCAAATTTTAATTGGGATAGATCAATTCACAACTTTTTATTATTATTAAATATAGGTATGCTAATTAAATTAAGCTGACTCAATTATACGACGTATGAATATTCGCAAAATATTCATGAAAGTCAATGATATAATTTAATTGTTAGCATCTTAGCATAGATGTAAGAAATTAATAATCAGATCTTGTGATAATATGTGGACAATTTCTCACCAATCCGGATTTCTCTTTGATGTGCATGCACGCAGGAGGCAAAAGATTTGGCCAACCTCTGCAAGCGATGTCAAAAAGAAAAGAAAACGACATTTATGATGCAAAAAGGATATATGCACCACAAATATAAATCTGAAATTTTAAGAACATTATATAAGAAGGTTATCTCATAATTTCGTGTCATACAGGGTTTCTGTAAATAAGAAGTAAAAATAAAAATATCTAAATTATATACTTAGAGGGCTTGAAAATGCAAAATAAGCAAGTGTAGGTACTTTAGAAGAAAAGCTTAAATTTGTGTTAGTATTGAATAATATTTAATAACAATATTTATTTATTAATTTGTTTGGCCTAATCAAATTTTCTAATACTTGATATATATATATATATATATATATATATATATATATATATATATATATATATAGGGAGTGATTCCCATGCAAATGACCCTTAAAGTGAGAAATAAGAATTAATCTCCACCATTGATCTTATCTACATGAAGGGTTAAGATTTAGCTTGGTCAAAGCGGGTCAAAGCGGGTCAAACTCGGGTCAACCCGTTGATTTTTTTATTTTTTATTTTATAAACTGTCACACAAGATGCACAACTTCACATATTCAGATGCACCAATTCACATATTCAGATGCACAACTAAGTGTATTGAGATACACATGATTTTAAGTTTTTTTTTTATGTTTTTTTTTTCATTTTTTTTAAGGTTAGGTCATTTGCACCACATCATGTATTCATATGCACCACACTATATAATGAGATGCACCACTAAGTGCATTAAGATGCACTAGTTTTGTTTTCGTTTTTTTATTTTCATAAAACATTGTGCATCTAGTTACACTATGTGGTGCATCTAGTTACACTGTGTGGTGCATCTAGTTACGCATTGTGGTGCATCCAATTTTTTTTTTTTTTTTTTTTTTTTTTTTTTACAAATTCGGTGCACCTCACTACATATAGTGATGCATTTCATTATGTATAGTGGTGCATCCGAATATGTGAAATGGTGCATCTTGGGTGACTGTTTAAAAAAAAAAATTGAAAAAAAAATTTGAAAATCTTGTGCATCTAAATGCACTTAGTGGTGCATCTAGTTATATAGAGTGGTGCATCCGAATATGTGAAGTTGTGCATCTTGGGTGACAGTTTATTAAAAAAAAAATGAAAATCTTGTGCATCTAAATGCACTTAGTGGTGCATCTAGTTATATAGAGTGGTGCATCCGAATATATGAAGTTATGCATCTTGGGTGACAGTTTATAAAAAAAAAAAAATCGAAAAAAAAGTCAACGGGTTGACCCGGGTTTGACCCGCTTTAACTTGACCAAATCTTGACCCTTCATCACCAATAGATCTATGGTGGAGATTTAATCTCAATTCTTAGGATAATATTTATTCTCATATGATCTCTCTTCTATATATATCTATATATATATATATATATATATATATATATATATATATATATATTAATAAGCGTATTATAGGCAAATCAAAAGTTTTCAATAAGACACTTTTTATATAGGTATAGATATATATTAAATAATCACTTTCTTGAAACTTGCATGCAATAGTGCATAATATATTAAAATAATATATGCTAAAAAAAAGTGACACATTATGATCTAGCTAGCGCGCAATCTGAATAAACTTTTCATCACCACCATTTGTTTAGCTCCCATGCCATTAATGAGAATATTTAGGACATGTTTGGTTTCAAGGATATGACAAATAAGATTGATAAATAGAATATGATTATAGTATTTGGATTATTTATCATATGTTTGGTTATATTGATTATCATTTCAATTAACTTAAGATAAATAGAGAGAAAGAGGCACCACAAAGTTGAAGAGAGAGAGAGAGAGAGAGAGAGAGAGAGAGAGAGAGATAAGAGTTTGAATATTGATGTTGAAATTGGGAAAAATTTGAAAGCAAAGTTGGAAATTTTCAAATGATTTGGATGAGTGATCAATAATCACCCTAAAATATGAATAATAGTTTATCACTCACTTGATTAATATGATCAAGGATTTAATTATCCATCACGAGCCCAATTATGCAAACCAAACATATGATTATGCATAATTATTTATCAAGTACTCCTAATCACTCAAATCAAATGCTCCGTTAGAGTATAAGTTAGACTATTTTTCGGCATATTGCAAAAACCAGAACCAAAATACTTATAAGAGAATAAGAATCATTTTTAGTCAAGGTGAATCTGGAAGGTAGCCCTAACTATCATATAGCCACATTTCTCTTGAACGGCTTATAAACCAAGTTATGAAAATGAAGATATCTTGGTTGTAATAATTGAAAGGTGCTAAAATCCATAACTTATAGTATTAGTATAGCGACGAAATTAATGTGCATGTCATTTAGTGCTAAGTCACATGACATCACATGATTATATATATATATATATATATATATATATATATATATATATATATATATATATATATTGATGCTAAACGGACATAAGAGCATTCACAACAGTGGGCTCCGAAGCTCTAAGGTGATGGATATTTTGGTGGGGTTCCAATGATTGATAGCCCATAGTGAAATTTTCACTATGGTAAAGCCTTACCTCTAGGGCTATCCAATGATTGATTTTTTATTTTATTTTTTAATTTTACTTTTCTGTTTTAAAATAGCAATAAGAATAATAAAATACGAAATTGTATTGAAACATTGGAAAATTACAATACAATTGATACAAATTTAAAACTAAAAATTAAATACTGATAATTAAAAACTGAAAAGTAATAAAAATTACATATCAATATCCGGAAATCCGTATTTTTGCTTGAGAAATGCGCACACTTCACGGTGGCGCCTCAATTGTTCCGGCTCCATGTCGCTTGTTTTCCTCGTGTAGATATCGTAGGTCTGCTTAAAATCATGAGTAGCCACAATTTGGCCCATATGTTGCTCGATGCCGCTGATTTTTTGCGCGGCCTTCACCTTTGGATTGACTTTTCCCTTTCCCTTTCCCTTCTTCGCCGTCTTTATGCTGGTCGGACGGGTTAGCATCGACAAGGCCTCGTTTGCAGATGTGGAGTTGCTGGAATGACTCGTGTAGCCACCATCTGCACTAGTCTTGGAGCGCTTCGATTGAATCTTGGCATCCGGATTGCAGAATTTGGGAATATCCTTCACGACCTCCCACGCCTTCCGATGGATGAAATGTTTCCCACAGGTTGTATGATAAGCATCAGCGGCTAGCTTGTAGTGGTCGAGGTCGCTCCGCCCACTAGCATTTTCTCTCTCAAAGTTGATGTATTCCTCGTTGAATTTAGTAATTTCGGTCTTGGCGTGTTTCCACGCCGACCGAATGGCTTCTACACCACGAGGTTGTTGAGGAGCTATGAACTCGTTGAATTTCTCGGCAATTCTCTCCCAAAATTTATTGAGCTTTTGATAGTTTGAATTTACCGCATCAAGGTTGATATAAACATAGCACTTGGCAATCCACTCAACTTTATCCGGCGTGTAGTTGCCGCTTCGAACTCCGTGGTTCATTGTCGGGGCCTTTCCTTTGCCCTTGGCCGGTGCCTTTTCCTTGGTCGTTGCCTTTCCATTTCTACGACGTGGCTCCGGCTCCGGCTCTTCCTCGGCCTTCTCATTTTCCTCGCTCTCTTCTTCATCCTCAGGGACATCGTCGTCGTCGTCATTGAGGTTGATTCCTCTAAACTGGTGATATGCAGACGGCGGTGTCTGGAAAGATTGGTAGCCACCAGTCGGCGACGAGAATTGCTGGGATGGACTCGACGGTGGCGGTGAAGGACTAACGTGGCTGAAGCCCGGTGATTGCGAGTACTGTCCAAATCCATAAGGCGAGGAGTACTGCCGATATCCAGTACCTTGTTGGGATGAAAACGACAGACTATTGCCGATGAATAATTGTCGTGAGGGAATTGGATTGGGCGATTGGAAAGAGGGACGAGGGTTTTGTATGTAATTTTGATTGTACCACTGGTCGAATTCATCATCTCCCATTTTTTAAATACAAATAAAATTACAAGACAATTTATTTGGAATGTAGAAATGAGAATGAAGAAATAGAGAAGGTGTGGATGTTTGAGGGATGAATGAGATGTATTTATAGGTAGAAAAAAAAATAGCCGTTTCTTCCCGTTAGCTTTACTGCATTTTTTATTAATTTTTTTTTAGATTTAAAAAAAAAAACACAAAATCGGAGGATCCCTCCTCCCCTCTACCACAGCCGCCTCGCCCCTGGGCTTCATAGCGCCAGGGCGCCATCCACTGCGCCCGTCCGCCGCTCCTCCAACGACGATAACCCTCGTCGCGGGCAACCATAATTCCTTCGCCCTTCCTTCGCCCGCACCGTTGGAGGTGCCCTAAATGTCCGGACATAAAGCCCATCCATTCATAAACTCGAACCGAATACATTAATTATATGTTGTTTAAATAAAAGTTTATATCCAAAATTACAGATTTACCCTTACTTGTTTTGGCTCCAAATCACTACTCCAAATTCCTCCCAAATTCTTTTACATTTGTTCCCTGCCTCCTTCACTTTTACTTATTTCCTACCAAAACTTTTACTTATTCACTATTATTTACTTTTCACTTGTTTAGGAAAACAGATAAGAAAAACTATTTCACATGCCAACTCGATTTTTTCAATAAATGAAGGCATTCACACAATATAGCTCTCTTCCGCTACAAGTCTACAACTCCAGCACTTACAGTGTCGGCGCCGATGAAGAACCGTCTCTTCAACTCTTGCTGTCGCCGCCTCCACCACCTCACACTCGTAGTCCCACAGCTAGAAGTTCACGCGGCGGTCTTGTCGGAAGCATGAATGCGCTATTTTTTTTTATTATTTAATACGCCGAAATACGTGGAAAAAACGTCGCCGGAGACTCAATTTTTTATTTTATTATTTATTATTAATATTTTAAATTAAAATGCGCCACAAATACGGTCAAATTTGTTTGGCCCCATTCAAAATACGCAACAACAATATGAAAGAAAGATTATTATTATTATTATTATTATTATTATTATTATTATTGTTATTATTATTATTATTATGTACTTATAAATTTCAAAACGACGTTAAAATAAATTAAATTTGAAATTTGAAATTTAAATGTTGAATTGTTTCTCTCTCTAAAATTTGGTGAAAATTTGAAATATGAAGTTTAAGGGTAATTAAGTAAAAGTCATTAGAGCACTAATTATCATTATTATTTTAAATGATAAATCATAAGCTGAGATTACTTTTATACCCTTCTATGTCCAGACATATATGTCCAAAAAGATTTTATTGATATACATATTTCTATTTTAATCTCTTTCGTATATATATATATGGATGCATTCTACTGAAAAACTTCCTTATTCCAAAAAATGTGTATTAATCTCAACCACACATCTATGAATGATGGATGATCAAGATTTGATCATGATCAAAGTGGGTCAACCCGGGTCAAACCGGATCAACCCGTTGACTTTTTATTTTTTATTTTTTTACAGTCAGGCTATATTCACCACATCATGTATTCATATACACCACACTATATAATGAAATGCACCACTAAGTGCATTGAGATGCACTGAATATTCGTTCATTTTTTTTTGTTTTTGTTTTTTTTACGGCGAAGCCATATGCACCACATCATGTATTCATATGCACCACACTATATAATGAGATGCACCACTAAGTGCATTGAGATGCATATGGCCTTTTTTACATATTTTTTTTCTCGGCTCTGCCTTCGGCTACGATTTTAGGGCTCCGCCTTCGCTTCGATTACTAATATATGGATAATCGTCGGACAACAATTTGGATTTTTAGGCTCGCTCCGAGACCTTTGGATCTCTTCGCTCGAATCTTGATCAAAGAAGAAGGGTCAAACAAAAAAATGGGGAAATAAATCTGAAAATAAAAAAAAGAACAGAAAAAAAACCCGAAAAATAATTGAAAAAAAAAATCAACGGATTGATCCGAGTTGACCCAGTCCAATCTTGACCATCCATTCCTTCTACAATGGATAGGATCATTTCACATTATTTAGGATAAGATGTGTTTTTATATGAACATAACTATATATATATATATATGTTGTGTCCAAAAATTTGACCTAACATTACAATTCCACCAGCAACACACCTCACGTGAACAACACCTCTGCTCACCTATCAGAACCACGTGAAAGGATGAGATTCCGACTCAAGCTCAACGAATAGGCCTCTCCAACTTCCTGCAAAGAGAAAGGGTCCGGAGGTTTTTCCGGTGAACCCCCTCCAACGCTCAAGTCAGCTCTTAAACGGGAAGGAAATGGAGAAGAGAGTGCGTGAGTTTTGTTGGTGTGTGCATATATTGATCTGTGTTATAATGAGAAAATGAGATGATATTTATATCTTAACCTGTAAGGGTATGTTGGTAAATAGACTAAAGATCCGCTGTCCACCTGTGACATGAACTCGCGCCATTGGCTAACATTTCTGACGTTCACCTGTCGAATCCGTATTGTGACAGATAAAGGTTGTATATGCTTTTTGAAGGTGTCTGGCCAAATGAGTCCTTTACCATGCATTCAGCATAGCTTCCTCAGATGTTCTCTCACCAGCTCTTTGAACCCACATCTGACAAACCACCTTTATGTTTTCTGTAAACGAGCTAGAAATTCAGGTCTCGAAGAGACCTGAACTTTTTAGGTCACAACATCTACTCCTCCCTACTCTAGTTTTAAAAGAGAAGTTTCTCTCTTTTTAAAACATAGAGTAAACATGATTAGCGCTTAGAACAAAACTCAGCAGGCATTTATGGCCGAAGACACGTGTGAAGCAAAGGCCTTCGACGAGACCTGACTGTTTTGAAAAAACTTCGTCTCTATCCACGATAATGTCATCTTCTCGCACGTATTTTCAAAGAGGATTAGACGTGCGCCTCTTCGGTTTTCCCCCTCTTTTTCTCATCTATCTACATATCCTTGACATATTATTTTTTCGTTGCCTTAACTTCCCATTTTCACTTTCTTGACTCACTTTCCGTCCCCATTTTTGTGCTTTCGACTACAATTTGGTGATGGTGAATTCCAATTCGCTCTCTGAAGAAAATACCCTTTCCGATCAACCGCGACGCCCTTCTGGGGAGATGCCGCTTGAGTCACCACCTCATGATGACTCCTTCTCTGAGACGTCTTCTCATACCCAAACTCAGAGAAAGAAACTGATTACTTGCTGTTCTCGATGCCTCTCTTCCCGCCGGACTGTCTCCTCCAGCCGTGACTCCAACGTGAAAGACATTGTGGACTTAGAAGATGATTCAGCGTCTCCTCGCTTGGACCCACGGAGATCTACACCATTCACTGCCACTGGGGATGATGCCTCTCACAATGCGGGCACTCTTGTCCCCCTTTCCGCTTCCGGTGCGTTCACAGGTGAATCCCTCTTAACTTTAGAAGAATTAGGGTTAGTGAAGGTGTGGTTAGGCTGCTGTGACGCTTTTGATATTCGCATGCCTTTATCTCATGAGCGCCCTCACTCAGTAGAATTCCCTTCGGTAGTTTTTTGGTATCATCAAATTGAGGCAGGGTTGAGATTTCCCTTCGCTGACTTTGTCGTAAAAGTGTGTACTTTGCATAATCTATGGCCTAATCAATTTCTGCCTTCTGCCATTAAAGTTCTACTTACCTTTTTCATTCTGATGCGTGGGAATGGAGGTCATCCCACTCCTACCCTTTTCCAAACAATATATGACATCAAACCCATCGATAGCCTTTATTACATCAGTGCGAGGCCTAGAGGCCCAGCACAACACCTGTGTAATGCTCGTAGCGTCGGGAAGGAATGGAAGGATAAGTATTTTGTCATCACTCCCAAGGATGGGAACTGGCCTTTTCCATATGCTCCGTGGCAAGGTTTATGCCTGAAGCAGCCTCGTCCCAGTGTTCAGGCTATTCAGCCCATCGAGCGTAAAGTGTTGAACAAGCTCACCACCAAGGCTCGCCTCAGCGCCTTCAAATTCAACGACTTACTATCTAACCCCTCCGTTCTTTCGTTTTTTGAGTTGGCTTCCTCTGGCGGGTGTTCTTTTTCCCCTGAGGGTGGGTCTTGCTCATTATCTCTTTGCTTTCCTTCTCATTATTTTACTACTATTCGAATATACATGCACGTCTGCCTTTTGACATTAGTTTTTGCTTTGCTATTAATCGTGCAGAGATGAGCTGGATTGAGGATGTTAAGCTTCCTGACAACAAGGAATTTGACTTTGATATTCTGCTTCAAGGGCAAGCTAGTAAAGAGATAAATCGAGCCAATGATAACAGTACCCTTCTTGACTCTTCCGCCACTGTTCCTTCCAACCTGATCTCTGGTCCATCGGAGTTCTCAGCATTTCCTAAATCCAGCCGTATACCTGTGAAGGTAACTTCTACTGGAGATTTGACCAAGCAACACCCCCTTCTTTAGGTTTACCTCCTCCTGCTGGCAAAGGGAAGAAAGTCACTTCGTTTTCAGCGGGACTTAAGAGACCAGCCTCTGTTCATCCGCCCCCAGCCGCTTCTAAGAAAGGTAAAAACATTCCTCGTCTTAAGGTATCTCCCCAGAGAGCTGCTGACTCCACGGGTTATGTCTTCCGGGGGCAGACGTCTAGCTCTCTCCGACAGCTACCCCCCTCTGAATGCATCGCTTTACTGCAAGCTCTGCCTTCTTCCCCTGACGAGGAAGTACCCTCGCAGCCTCCCTCTTTGCTCCAACTACAGGAGGAAAGTGCACAATGCCTTATCCAGGTAATTAGCTGACTATTTCTTTTTGCGTGTACCCGTGCTCGTTCTAAGTTTTCTGCCATGTATTTATCCTGATAACGGCTTCTTTCCTTTTATCAGCTAGTCAGTGCTCATGGGAAACTTTTTCAATTTAAGGGTGACACTCGCAAGGAGGAGGTGGAGAAGCTAAAAGAGAGCATAACGAGCTATCAAGTGCAGCTTAGGGAGCTTACCCATACAGCAGAGCAGCTTCAAATGCGAAACCAGGATATTCTGGATACCAGTAACCAACTGTCGCTGGCGAACGATGATCTAAAGAAGCAAAATCATGAGCTATCCAAATCGTAGAGAAGCTGTCAAACCTTCCCACAGAAAACGCTTCTTTGAGTGCTGTCAACGCGGACCTCAGCCACCGCTTAAATCAGGATGCTAGGGAGCTCACTGAGGCTAAAGGCCTTGTTCGAGATGTTAACAGTGCTTATCAATCAGGCTACATAGAAGGGGTTCAAGGATGTCGCAACTTTATCTTGCGCACCCCCATGGGTTAGTGTGCTTTGCAAATCCTTCACGAGGGTCTCCTAGATTCCTATAGAGCTTCGCCTGAATACCTTGCTGCCATTCGCAATGACGTTGCTTACTTGGCAAAAAGGTGTGGCATGACCGTTCCGGCTACCGCTCGTAGCATGGGATTTGAGCAACCCCTTGAGGTAGATGCTATTGTCAAACACCTGCCTCTACCCCCCTCTTTCAAAGGTGATCCAAAGGCCCGGCTTGGTACCTCCTGGTGGCTTCCCGTGATGAAAGAGGCTTTCGAAGCTCTGACCGCTCCCTGCGACCTTCATACTGCCTTTGCTAATCCTCCCAATCCCATTTACGATTTCTTTCCTGAGGACTTTCTCCAGGTGGTAAGTCAGAACGGAAAATATCTTTCCAAACTCCCCTCAGGTCCAGCTATCTCCTCAGGTATACTTTCGCTCTACACCTCCTACCTTGGCTTTTATTTCTGTTTTAACCTCCATGAGCACCTTAAGTGTGGGCGCTTATTGTTGTTTTTTTTTTTGAATAGGTTTCTCCCTTCCGTTTCTCCAGCCGAAGTTGATAATCCTACAAGCAAGACCCCCCCAGACACAACTCCACCTTTGGCTCAGCATGCTGACGAGAAAACTACTATGGAAGAAGATACCACCGACTTCTTAGCATAGTGTTTTACCTACTCGTTGGTTTCTTAAAACAATATTTATTTTGTATGAGCTTGACTCTTTTATCTACCTTTGTGATAAGGACAAAAAATACCCAGGTCTCGAGTGGACCTGAGCATTCTACATAATCGTTGTGTATACCTTATTGAGGAGCTGACCTAATAAAGAAGCTGAGATCTCTCATGAGGATCTCTTCTCAGAGACCTACCTGGAGGTCTCCCGTCCAGATCTAGTCAGAGATCTGCTTTGAGGTCCCTGATGTCGAGCTCTCTCCTAACTGAATACTTGACAGACGAAGAACACTTTAATTAATACCCGTCTGGTACCGTCAGGAAGTACAATCACACCACAGCCAATAGAGTAGCGGAACGTGTAAAGACAAATAAAAAGGGGAGTTGGCAGTCGTACAACTTCACTCTCAAGAAAACACACGAGTATATATTACAAATCCAACACACACACAAACACACAATTATTTCAGACTTATTTTTCCTATTACATTCACCTCCCAAAGAAAAACCCAGAATACTGAATACTGACTTAATCTTCGGAGGTGGTTCGCCGGGAAACCTCCCCGGCCCTCCTTTTCTTGCAGAGCCACGCCAGGACTCCTCCATAGAGGACGATTCCAACCATCTGGGGCGGAAAAGAGCTGTGGAACAGGTGAGTATTAACCTTCATCCGCTTATGTGTTCTGATTTTTACATGATGTGCATTTTTGGACGCATCATCTGGCGCCATCTGTGGGAAACAGAATTTTGCCTTGGAATTTCGTTCTAAAACTCCTTTTATATGTCCTTTTTTTAACGACGTCGAGTTCGAGTTTAAACTTGAAGAGAAAGAAAGTACTAAGTAACTAGATCTGAGTATTTTAGTCTATTTGTGCTTCTACTTTCAAAAGCTTTTGCTGTTTTTAAAGGAATGAGTCAAGTGATTTCGGAATCTCTGTATTTTAAACCTCCCTACGAATCTTAATGTAATCTCTTAAACTTATTTATCTCTTGTGTTTTCGTAAAATTCCTCATTTCGAAATACGGTTTAAAACCGTTAGTGGGGCAAAAAGATAAACAGAATTTTCTACCATGAGAAAGAACCTCGAGAACCTTCGTAGTACGGAGGAGTGAAACCAAAGGAAACGTGGGACCCCTAGAGCGGGTCTCACGCAACCCCAACAGAGATTGGGAAACTGGGTTGGGAAAAGGAATATGCTGAATCGCATTCCTTGAGTTCCTTAAATACTCAGCAAGACCTGATAATTGTAATACCCCAGACTTTTTCTACAGTCTTAAAAATATGAAAGTTAATAATAATTATGGCTTTGCACACCTAAGATCGTGAAATTAAATTCTAAGATTTACGGTGAAATCCGTTTCCGAAAATAATTTCCAGAAATCGGACGAACGACTACTGTATTAGGGTTTTCGCGTCTGGTAAGTTTTTCGTCCGAAAACTCAGAATCGAATTCCATCAGAATTTACATTCACTTTTTCTTCGAGACGAGTTCACCGGATAAACTTAGTTTTTATGATTTTCCGGACGAATTTTGGACTGTGATGTCCCGACTTTTTCTCGGATTTTGAAAAACGAATTAGGTTTTCCGAGTATGTAAATTATTTCCAATCTAACGGAGGAATTAGATTTCATCAATTCCGTAACTATCTAGGAAAGTATTTCTCGACTTCTAAATCGACGTTTAAGAGCCGGAAACGAGATATTTCGTCTAAGATTTCCCTCGCCAAACATGTCCCTAGCGAGTCACTATGCTTTTGTAGGATATTTTCTCCACTTTATGAGTCACTACATTTAGTCATCTCATTCTCTCACAACTCTTCCTCTCATCCGCCACACACACACACACACTATACTCTCTCTCTCAAATTCTTCATTCTCCATTGTTGAATCCTCAAGCTTCTTCAAGGAAAATTCCTCTCAAGTTCATCCATCTTTCATCAATCTTTAATTCCAATTACATATCTAGCAAGGTAATCACTTAATCATCATTTCTATCCAAGTAAAATCTTAATTCATTAATTTCTCTTATGGACTGAAAATGGTAGAAGAAGAATTAGGATGTTTCAAGCTTTAATTCAAGCAATTAGATGGTTAGTAATTGATTTCTAGGGTTGAATTGATGAGAAAAATCAAAACCCCTAAACCTAAGTGAGGGCCGAAATTTAGGGCTTTGTAATAGGATATCTTAATTCTTAAATTGTTTGGATAATTGAACTTAGGAGTAGTTTAATTGTTGATTAATGAAAGAATAAATGAAATCCCCTAATGAATTTGAAGTATGACCGAACTAGGGCTAGGGTTTCAAGTTGGATTTTTAATTAATGAAGTAGTAGTGTTAGTAAATGGATAATACTTGATGTAGTATGCTTAGAAATTGATTAATGGATTGAATTAAGGAAGAAAATCATCTCTCCTAAATTAATGTCAAAACCGATTTTTAGTAAGGAATTAGGGGTTGCATATAGTTTGATTCTAGTGATGATTTAATGATGGAATATGGTTCTAAATGATATTAGATGATGATATGAATTAATTAGAGTTATTCTAAAAATAATAATGAAAATGTAAGAGACGAAAGTTCATTAATAAGTCAAGATTAGTTGATGATTTGAGATTATGATTTATGTATTTATGATTCTTGATAGATTAAGAATAAGATTGTAGAATTTGATTGAATTCTAATGATGTTGGATTTCTCGTAAGAGACAAATGAATGAATATAAGTAATAATAGAAAAGTCGAACCAAGAGAATAATTGACTATTAATGATTATTGTTGATAAAGGAACAAATTTGTAGTTGGTGACGTGCTCATCCGAGCTATAGAATGATAGGCTATAATCAAAATCGAGAAGTTAGGAATTGAACGAGAACTTGAATTTGGTTTAGTAATTGTATAGTTTGAGCGACGAGGTTTTGATCGTCATGCTTATAGACGAGAAATGAAAAGGAGTTTATCACGTATGATGATACGTGGTGACTGCCTTGGGTCAGTTTTTGCATGAAAATAGAAGTGTTTAAGCTTTAATCAAACCTAGAAAACCGTGCGTCGATTTTATCGAGCATTAGGGTTTCACTCGGCAGTTTTGCAACCTTCCACGGAAAATGCAATATCTCCTAGCTCGTTTATCGGAATTGAAATCCGCAAATTGGAGAGTAAACTAGACACCCGTACCTTTCTTGTGGTATAAGACTCGTCCCCTGTTTCGAAATACCCTGTTCCATGCGAACTTACTGATCTGATCTTATGCAGTGAATTTCCAAAATCTATTTTCTTAAGTTGAATTCTTCTCAACTTGAACTCTTTCGATGTTTTAAGTCGTTTCAAGTTATCGACTACCTTCTTTCTACTGACCTAAGTGTCAAGTTCAGAATCGAGTGAGTGTCAAACGAGATGCGTTCGTATCTCGTTTGTTTTTAACTAAAAGAGTTTAGTTTAGCGTGCAAATGCCTAAAAAGTCTAAAGGACTAAAACTTAACTCGACTTTTCGTATTCGTTTATCGTTTGCGACCGAGCTTTAAAGTATGATTTTTACGATGAAGGGGGAAGTCAACACCAAGGATAGGACGCAGACCAGAATACGAAAGCACGTGTCTTAAGTTCTGTATTTAATCAAGGTGGGCTTTTATATATGAAACAAAACGAGCAATGCTCGAAAACCTTTTCTTTATCGCTTTGATAATCGTGTTTTCAAAGTGATAATTATGGCATGAACTGTTTTGTGTTTTATGTGAGTTCTCTTGTACCTTATGAGTTAATCAAAAGGGGTTAAGTAACGATCGGCTTTGAGTTAGCTATTATGCTTTCCAAAGTTAGTGCACTTTGTAGCCTGTGGTGTATGTGGTATCCTGTTGAGGGGTAGCCAGCCACGGTGAATTATGACTGGTCAAAATTTGAACGTAACATCTATGAAAAATGCTTGCAAGCTAATTTATGAAAATGAGAAAGAAAATGTTTAGTAGACACGGGAATTTGTTGAAAAACCCCGATGTGCTACATAAATGAAATGCCTGATTATCTATACTTATGATTATGTTTTCGGCAATGTGTCCACTAAGTGCTATTGTACTTAGCCCTGCATATGTTTTCTAAATATGCAGGTTGAAGCGACGGAAGCGGCGACGGTTGAGTTAGAGTGAATAGGGTTAAGGAAGACTTTTGTATATAGTTCACAAATCTACTGCTAGACTCTAAACTCCTTTTGATGTTGTGTATAATAATCACTGTAGTCTAAGTTCTGTAATATAACTTAGAAGCTTTTGAAGTGCTTTGTCGAGTAATCTTTCGAGATTAACTCTTTCCTTCATCAATAAAGTCTTGTTCATAGAAGATAAGTTGTTATGTATGTATGTCTATTCATTCATCCCCTTTCTTTCCCGCTTCTTTAATCCAATCCCAGTCGCACCCCAGCTTCTGCCGTCCCTCGGGATTTGGGACTGTGACAATAATGCTCTTGGGAAAGGGTGGTGTTGAACACCTGTTATGCCTTTGATGATATGCTTTGGCCAGGTACTGATATCTGAAAATCTCGAAATGCAGGTTCAAATCATGGAAAATATATCAGTCCGAGGTCAAGAATCCCCACCTGAAGGAGTGGTGCGTGATGATCGCTCCTCGGAAGAACGTACTGAGGAGGAGAATCAGAATACTCTGAAGGTGGATCCACCAAAGATGCCGACACCCCAGAAGGAAGGGGCTTCTAAGTCGACTACTCCTCAGAAAGAAGGAGGTCAAAAAAGTTCGAAGGTTATGAGAGAGGAACCTCAAGTACCTGTGCAACAGAGTGTTACCTATGCGGTATCTATGGATCAGCTCAGTGCTATGGTGAAGCAAGCTGTATCTAAAGCTTTGGCTCCCTCAGGGGGCCAAAATAAGTGATCTGGCTACACAGCAAAGGAAAAAGCTAAGAAGGTGCGGATGGATCTTGTAAGATCTTAGCCACGACGAGATGTCGAGGAGGCGGTTTAAGCCTCGTTAATACGAAAATAAATGTTCGCGATCTGAATATTTTTATTGCCTTTGGCAGGTAGGACTTGTAGACGAAGGTCAATATGAAAGCGATGGGTATGAGAGCCCTCAGACTGAATCTGAAAATGGTCAGTGAATAAATAGAGAAAGTAGATATTAGCGATATTCCTAAAGTGTCACACCCCGACTCCCGAGGTGCGACTTACGAACAATAACACAACCTAACCAACTAACAATCAATTCAAACACGGGGAACATGCTCGGGGAAACATTAATGAAAAGCAGCAGCACTCGAATAAGGCTATCAAAGGCATAATGAAGCAATAACCGAGCATTTTAACTATATATCAACACGAATGTGATAAGTATTTCAGGTCAACGAGATTAAGATTCAACAAACATTAAAACCATCGAGCACATTGCTCGGAATAAAAAATAAGTATCAAAGTGTATATCAACAGACTTTTATTTCAAAAGAGTTGCAGCAGAAACTTGACTCAATTCCCAACATTCACACGTATGAAGACGTGCAAATTCCAGTCCGACATCCGACTCGACTCAACCAAAAACACCACACCACCAAGCGTCCATGCCATCACCATCCTGTCAACCTGCACGTTTAGAAATACACGCAGGGCTGAGTACTTCGTACTCAGGGAACATATGCCGAAAATATTTGGAAGAAATGCTCTTAAAGTTATATCAATTGAACTTGCCTTGCCGAAGCATCACAAGTACTTAAGCAACTTAAAATGATTTTACTTGTGCATGCTAAAAACATTTTCCTTTAAATAGACTGCGCAGTCAAAATATAACATATACTCAACAGTATGCATCATCTGTCACAAATTCACTCTCTGTGCCGAGAAGTAAGCCTCCTTCTTGAACACTGTGACCGGCCTAACCGAAGCAAGGCTCACAGTCACCTCAACATTTAACATACCACATGTGGGTTTCCTGCTTTTCACAGGATGATAATATCTCAAACAAATAGATGATAACACATACCAAACTCAATAAAAACGGCAAGTCAATCGCATTTTAAATACCAAACATAATAATACTCAATAGTATAATAACATTCATCGATAGTTTTGGTTCAGAAAAGCCCACCTGTCTTCCGACGTTCTAGCTAGGTAGTTTAAGGGCTATCTGTCCTCGCTTATCTTTCTGTCCGGCTTGATCCTTCACAGTTCGACATCGATAAAGAAAATAAGATACTACGCAAAGACGGATATTAGACGTTGGTCTCAACTGAAGGACTTCTACTTGAGTCGTTTCTCTCTATAATATTCTTTTCTAAAGGTCTCACATTCTCGTCTCTAAGCCATTAACTCTATTTGATAATTGGTTAGTACTATTAACCAATGTCTTAGCACTTCTTGCTTTAATTATGAAACGTCGACTATTTAAACTCTATTACTCGAGTTTTCTTTTATATTCTCAATCTAATTAACAACTTAATAACTTAGTTATTTTGCATACAAAACAAACTCAATAATTTTTCACGTTATCATCAAATAATATCATTCACTCAAGCACGTTAACTCAATTGCATAATAATTCCAAATAAATCAACATATTGCTTCGAATTCAATCACATTTCAAGACACATTAACATTTACTCAATTTTTATTTTAAAACTTAATTCAAATAAGAATTTCTTTTTATAAAAACTCAAACAATATAATTTATCTTTCTTGTCTTATAAACAACACTTTTCCAAACTAATTGAAGATTTGATATATTTTTCTTTTCTAGATATATTTTTCTATGTATTTTTCAATTCTTAACACTTTTAAAGCTTTAAAACTTCATTCTTTTATTACAATAAATTCTATCTTCATCTAGGATTCAACTTAACACTTTAATACACATCAACATCATTTTAACATCAAAATCATCAAGTCTTCCATATCATCATAAAATTATTTTCTTTAAAAACTTAACATATATATGTCGATTTTTTCACACTTAACAACACAAAAGATTAAATCATCACATTTCATAATAATCTCATGCTCAAAACATCACTTAAATCATCAACAAAATCAACAAAATAATTTCTTCTTCCCACTTCAAAACTCACAGCATTTTCATCAATTTTTAGGGCAATTATTTCTAAATTTTTCATGCATATATATATTCATTTAAAACATGCTCAAAAACATATATCAAGTATCAAATTCATCATATAACATAATAAACGATTTTTCCTTATTTTTACCTAATTTTCGGTATTATTAAAAAATTAGGGTTTTTAATTTCTTTTTCTTCTCTTAATTTATCGATTAAATCCTAGAGTTCGATTTTCCTATCGATTTCTCCTCACTTAATCTTTACATCGATAACCTAGGTTTGCCTAAACATAAAATAAATACCATGCATGCATGTTTTCCTTCTTTTAGGGCTTATAGAGATACATATATACAAGATATCAAATGAATATCATACTTTAGAAAATAAATTGGATCTCCTCCTCTTGATCTTCTTAAAACCAAAATTGATGGGGGAAATAGGGCTCAACTCTTAGCTTGGATTTCTCTTGGAAGAACTTGTCTTGAATCCTCAAGAAAATACGAAACAACAATTAATCATCCATTTTTAGGGCTTAAGAGCCGAAAATAATGAAGAAAAGGGGGGATGATTATTGGATTTCAACTCAAGAACTTGAAGAATTATTACCTTTCAACTTAAGGCTTGAAAGAACTAGGATGATGATGATGATCTTCTCTTGATCTTCATGGAATTGGAGGTTGAATGCTAAGCTTTAATGGAAGAAACTCCAACTATGTGTATGTGTGTGTATCTCACGGCATTGAGAGAGAGAGGGGGAGAGGATTTTTCTTCTTTGTTGTTGATGGAGGGTTTTAGAGAGTGTGATAGAGATAGAATGAAATTTCTTCTCTTGCATATAGAGAGAGAGATCGAAAAAGAGAGAGAGATTGTATAAAATTTGCATGCACTTGATTAGTTATTTTTCCAACACTTAGAATAAAAATGATGATGTTTGGTGTTGGAACTTGGTTTGATAAAGGATTGATGTGATGGGATCTTGCATGCAATCTTGATTACACAATTTACTAAGATCTTGTTCATTACTAAAGAATAATCATAATGATGAATGCTACATAGTAGGCTTGGAGAGAGATTAGGGAGAGAGATGGGAGAGATGGCAGTGGAGAGGGAGAGAGATGAGTGGAATTTTCCTCAATATTTTATTACGGGTATTATTTACCCGGTCATAAAAAGTTTTCCAGATAAAACGTCCGTATTATTCCATTTATGCTCAAAACGGGTCTAATCTCTCATCGTCTCGTTTTCGACATTAAAAATATCTCAAATCTAATTCACATCTCAATAGATAAATTATGAATTCCGATTATCTAATTTTTAAGTCTACATTCCAAAACGAAGAAAACTAAAAAAATTAATCGGCTTATTAATCCGTTAATAATTCAATTCTTATAACCTTCTCAAAATAATCTCGGATAAGCTTCTATCTTATCTCAATGATCTTAGAATTAATTCTAGGTTCAAAGATTTTCATTAAAATCTATTCTAAGTTCATCGGCACATAGCGATTTTTCGGTTATCAACATTATTCACTTCAAATCAAAAATCTTCGGAGTTTTTCTGAAAATCATACTCATACTCATTCTCATACAAACAAGCTCAATATATGCATCACATTATCATTTCAAGAAATAGGGACAGATAATCTCACGTAAAAACATATAAGGGCATTTTAGTCATTTTACTCATTTCTAATTATTTATAAAAAAAATTTTATTCTTTAAATCTCGTCATTTAAACTTACTCGGTTATTTAATATGCTCTCTAATATTATAGAAGTTCGGGGTATTACATAAAGTGACCTACTCGCTAATGAAATCATGATTATTTATTTTGCAATGAAATTTGCAGAAGAAGAAACACGGATTGTGAGACCTCAAGATGAGGAAGCTGCTGCTGAGATCGCAATCCTCAAACAGCAATTGAAAGATCTCCAGCGAAAGGCCTCTTCACCTAGGAAATCTCCTAAGAAGCCTGTTAAAACGGGTGATAGCCAGTCTTCTTTTTCAAAGGACATCAGAGAAGATCAGCTACCTTCGAATTTCAAAACACTGGCGTTGGAATATGACGGATCCACAGATCCATATGAGCATATGATGAGGTTTGAAAATGGTACAATGTTGCATCAGTACACAGAGGGAGTTAAGTGCACAGTTTTCCTTACGACTCTGTCGAAAGTAGCTCAACAATGGTTCTCTCAATTACCTCCCAACAGTATAAGTTCATTCCTTGAGTTCAAGTCCATGTTCCTTCACCAATTTGCTAGTGCGAGGAGGCACATAAAGACGTCCTCCTCACTCATGGCAATGAGGCAAGGACCCTCAGAGAGCTTGAGGGAGTATGTGACTCGCTTTAACGCTGAAGTGTTACAGGTCCCTCTGGCTTCAGACGATGTGAAGGTGCAGGCGCTTATACAGGGTTTAGCACCGGGTTTGTTCTTTAATTTGCTGAACAAGAAAGCTCCCCTGTTCTTCGAAGAGTTGCTGCAGAGAGCTGAAAAACATGTCAACCTCGAGGAGGCTCAAGAGGCTAGAAAGATACAGGAACAACTCCCTGTTCCCAAAAGGGAGACCTCGGAGAAAAGGTCATCCACAGCATCACGGGCTGAAAAAGATAAGGGAGGGCAGAAACCTAAGAGAGCCCCGGAAAGATTTAACCATTATACCCCCCTCAATGCGTCCTTGGTAGAGGTCATGGAAGCCGCTGCCAGGTCTCCTCACTTCAGGTTTCCAAGTACTTATAAGGAAGCTCCGCACAACCCGCGATCTGAGCTGTACTGCAAGTATCACAATGATTATGGTCATGACACGAACTCTTGCAGGCACTTGAAAGATGCTATCGAGCGATTACTGAAAAAGGATGATACCTTACTCCAGTTTGTCAAAAAAGAAAGAGAGAAAAGTTATAAGAGAAAAGAACCTGAGCAGAAGAGACCTGACCAGGGGGAGAGAACTCCCCCTAGGCGAGAGGATCCTCCTCCGAAAAAAGGAAATATCAACATGATTATGGGAGAAAATATTAACGGAGACTCAGGCCGAGCTCGTAAAGCTTATGTGAGAGCTGCCAAAGCCCAAGTGAGTAAGGAGATCCAGGAATTAGCAAGAACGATAGGCATGGAGATTGACGTGGTGGACTCATTCCCAGGAGAGGAGACAAACCCAAAAGCGGGTGTAAGCTTTGGTCCCAATGACTTGATGAGTGTAACGCCCCATAACGATGCACTTGTGATTAGTGCTGAAGTAGACAACTGGCGAGTGGCACGGATCTTCGTGGACACTGGAAGTGCAGTAAATGTGCTTTTCTGGGATTGTTTCCAGAAAATGAAAATTAATGCTGATTTGATTCCGGTGAACACAACATTATATGGTTTTGCTGGAGGTGAAATACAGCCCAAAGGGGAGGTGACCCTTCAGGTAACACTTGGGAGTGGTGAGACCTCGAACACTCGGATGGTAAAGTTCCTAGTAGTAGATACACCTTCGGCGTATAATATAATATTGGGAAGACCAGCATTGAATGACTTCCAGGTAGTGGTCTCTACCTACCACATGAAAATGAAATTCCCAGCTCTTAAGGAGGGATTGGTAGGTGAGGTCTCTGGGGACCAAGAAGTATCGAAAGAATCTTATGTGAAGTCCATAAAGCATGCCAAACAAAAGGTGAAAGGAGCCTTAGTAGCAGAACGTCCACTGCCGGATAAAGATACAAAGATGAAAGGTATGGGTGAAAGCCTAGAGCCGAGAATGCAACCAGTAGAGGAAGACCTGATGATGATAGAACTGTTCCAAAAAAAAAAAAAAAACAGGCTTCACCACGAAGATGGGAAAGCAAATGACTGAAGAACAAAGAGAGGCGATAATCCGATGCTTGTGGAAGAATGCAGATTTGTTCGCATTCAGCCCAGAAGATATGGAAGGGGTAGACCCATCTGTAGCTCTACATCATCTAAATGTAGACCCCAGAGCGAAGCCAGTAAGGCAGAAGGAGAGGTCCTTCGGGCCGGAGAAGGAAAAGTTGATTAGGGAAGAGATCAGGCTGTTGTTAGACGCCGGTCATATCGTTAAAATTCAGTACTCTGAATGGCTGTCGAATGCAGTAATGGTAGCTAAAAGCAATGGCAGCTGGCGGATGTGTATAGACTTCAGATACCTGAATAAAGCATGCCCGAAAGATCATTACCCGCTGCCCTGCATCGATCAGCTGGTTGATTCAACTTTAGGATGTGAGTTGCTATCTATGCTTGACAGGGTATCACCAGATACAGCTGGCCCCTGAAGACGTGATCAAAACAGCCTTTGTAACTATATGTGGTACGTTTGCATACGTAAGAATGCCTTCTGGCCTAAAAAATGCCGGAGCTACCTATCAGAGAATGATGGATGCGATATTTGAGGACCAAATAGGGAAGATTTTGGAAGTGTATGTAGATGACATTCTTGTGAAAAGCGTGAAGGCAGAGCACCATACCAGGGACCTAGAGGAGGTCTTGACAGTTGTAAGAAAGTATGATTTTCGGTTGAACCCAGCAAAATGTACATTTAGAGTTAGATCAGGAAAATTTTTGGGATATATGGTAACCCCTAGAGGAATTGAGGTAAATCAGGATAAAGTACGAGCGTGCTGGAAATGGCTGCTCCTACCAATGTAAGGGAGGTACAACGGCTGAATGGAAGAATCACCGCGCTTAGTCGGTTCATATCTACTTCAGGAGAGAGAAGTTTTCCATTTTTCAAGGTGCTGAAGAAGGCCAGTAAATTCGAATGGAGCGAGAGCTGTCAGAAAGCATTCGAAGAATTGAAAGCTCATCTGGCAAGCTTGTCCAGTATTAACTAAACCTACCCCAGATGAAACTTTGTACCTATATATATCTTTTGGAGACCATTCCCTGAGCATAGTCCTCATAAAGGAGGAAGGCTCTATGCAAAAGCCCATTTATTATATCAGTAAGGCCTTGTAGGAAGCTGAGTACATATACTCGGACGTGGAGAAAGCTGCTTTAGCTGTGATGACAGCAGCGAGGCGGTTAAGGTTGTATTTTTTAGCTCACAAGGTGGTAGTGAGAACCAGTTTCCCCTTTAAGCAGGTATTGAGCAAGCTAGATCTCTCAGGAAGGATGGTAAAATGGAGTGTGGAGCTGGGGGAATATGACGTGGAATTTGAACCACGCACAGCTGTTAAGGCGCAAGCCCTAGCGGATTTTATCCAAGAAACCACTCAGCCCATGCAATGGCTAGAGTGGAAAGTCTTTGTTGATGGATCGGTGACGATTGAAGGATACGGTGCCGGAATTGTCATAATAACGCCGGATCAGAGTGAACTCAGTTCTGCATTGAAGTTTGAGTTCAGAGTTTCCAACAACAAAGCTGAGTACGAAGCGTTTGTCAGAGGGCTGGAGATGGTAGCTGAGTTGGGGGCTCAGAGGGTCGTCATTCATTCTGACTCCCAATTGGTAGTTCAACAGGTCTCAGGAAATTATGAGATCAAAAAAGATAGGATGATCATATACGTGGAACAGGTCAGAGACCTGTGTAAACAGTTTCAGCATTTGAAGGTAGAGCAGATACCTCGAGACCTCAATGTGCAGGCAGATCGCCTTGCTAGGTTGGCCAGCTCTCTGAATGTGCTGGTGCCCGAGAAAGTGACGTTGAAATGGCCAGTAGCCGCATAGAAAAGAGTGTGCATGAAATAGAAGAGAAAAGCGATTGGAGAGCACCTATTCTACATTTCTTGAGAACGGGAGAATTGTTAGAAGGGGAGAGAACTGGAAAAAGAAAAATCTATGCTAAGTACTGCTTGGTTGGAGAACATTTATTTAGGAGGGCTTACTCACAGCCCTTACTGAGATGTGGAACGGAGGCAGAAGGTCTGCGGATAATTAAGAAAGTACATAAGAGAATAGCAGGATGTCATACGGGGTTTCGAGACCTGATCCGGCGAGTGCTGAGAGCTGGGTATTATGGGCCTTATTTGAAGAAGGATGCTGAGGTCTTCGTAAGAAGCTGCCCCGTTGCCAGAAGCATGGGCCACTGATTCATAGGCCCGCGGTAGAGCTGGGAGTTTAGTATGCAGAATGTCCCTTCGATAAATGGGGCATAGATCTAGTGGGCAAGCTTCCCATGGCAGCGGGAAAGAAATGCCACATCATTGTAGCGGTGGATTATTTCAGCAAGTGGGTAGAAGCCGAGCCTTTATCCTCAGTAACGGAGGAAAGTATCATAAAGTTCATATGGAAGAATATTTGCTGCAGATATGGCCTACCCAGAGTGCTGGTCTCTGACAATGGAACGCAATTCTTTGGAAAAAGAACTCAAGCCTGGTGTAAAGCTAGAAGAATCGAGCAGAGGTTCGCTGCTGTTTCTCATCCAGAAACTTGTGGGCAAGTGGAAGTCACTAATAGGACCATAGTGAATGGTATCAAGGTGAGGCTAGAGAAAGAGAGGTCTCAATGGGTGGAAGAGCTGAGCTCAGTGTTGTGGGCGTATAGAACTGGACAAAAAATAGCTACATGGCAGTCTCTTTTCTGTTTGGTATATGGCGCTGATGCCGTCATGCCAATGGAAGTAAAGATTTCGACGCATAGAATCCTGTCCTATAATGAGGACCTGAACAAAGAGCTGAGAGCTGATAGCTTAGATTTGATCGATGAAGTACGTGAAGAGGCACATCAGCGAGCTCTGGCCTACAAGGCTCGCGTAAAGGCTGCATATGATGTGAAGATAAAGACCAGAAGGTTTCAAGAGGGAGACCTGGTGCTCAAGAGAGTTGATACGATGCATCCGATGAGAAAGTTTGAACCGAATTGCGAAGGACCATTTGTGGTAACCAAAGTGCTCCCTAGTGGAGCATATGAGCTCACAAGCCATGAAGGATATGTGGAACCAAGATCGTGGAACATGGGCAACCTGAAGAAATACTATGTTTAGAAATGTGTTATAGAAAATCTTTGTTTTGAAGGGGAGGAGGTCTACGTGCCAGGTCTCATCCTAACCTTTTTTGATAGGATACTTGCTTAGCTAGACAAGTATTCCTGTAATGGCACGAAGCGAACTTGTCGTAAGTAAATAAAGGCTGAGAAATTGTTTCTTTATTTCTGTCTTTGATTGCATCTCGTTGTGTTAATTTTTTTTTTATGAAGCCGAGGTAAGGCAGTAAACATAACAAATAGTGAGAATAAAACGAAGTACTTACTCTAAATGGTTTGACAATGGAATGAAACCATCTAGAGTAGCGGGGAGTAGGGGTGTACCTTACATTCCTAAGGGGGACCCGCAATACCTCATGAAAATGCAAATGAAAATGTAAAACGAAAGAAATACGTAGACAAACAATAACAAAACAGACATAGTGGATTAAGCTGCTAAGCAGGAAGTGCAATACTAGTAAAACAAACAGAGATACTGAAATTGTTCGAACACCAAAAGTGCAAAGGAAATTGTTCAGTACAGAAATAGATGAAAATATTGTTTGAAACATGAACTACATAATAACTAAGCTAGGAAGTTGGTGGAGTCATCATCAGGGTCAGCCCTCGCAGCATCAGCAGACTCATCTTCAGGGACACTCTCCAGCTTTCCTGATCCATCGCCAAGGACCTGTGGAGTCCCACCGGTTGAGGGCACATCTGAAGGAAAGAAGTAGAAAATGGATTAGTTAATGAAGTGAGGCGTTATAGTAGCAAACACAAGGATGGGTATATGAGAGCGGAATAGAGCATGAGATACCTGATATCTTGCTATTGGGAAGGAAGCCCTTTGGAAAGAAATCATAGATGGGCTCAGGTGGATCAGAGAAAATGGCTTGCAGGTTGCATGGTGCTGTGAGAGCCTCGAAGGCTTTCTCCATGATAGGAAGCCACCAAGCCGTTCCCAGAGGAGTAGAGGGGTCACCCTTGAATGTGGGAGGTAGAGGAAGATGTTTCACTATTGAATCCACCTCTATAGGCTCTTTAAAACCCAAATTGTGAGCCTTGGCTAGTACCGTCATACCACACCTCTTTGCTAAAGAGGCAATGCCTTGGCGGATAGCCAACAGGTACTCAGGTGATGCCTGGAAAGACTTTAAGAGACCTTGATGAAGAATTTGCAGTGCTTGTTGACCCAGAGAGGTTTGAAGGATGTAGCTGCGACAGTAGTTCAGTATAACCTGACTGGTAAGAAAGGTTGGCAGCGTGAAGAAGGTTCTTGCTCCCCTCAAGTTCCTTGCTAACTTGGGATAAATGATGGCTGAGCTCGGCATTGGCATGGCTAAGAGATGCATTCTCCTCGGATAAAGTGGACATTTTCTCCTGCGACATGAGTAACTCATGGTTTTTTCTCTTTAGATCGTCATTAGCCAAGGAAAGCCTGCTGCTCGTGTCCAGGATGTCTTGGGTTTGGTGCTGTAGGTCCTCATTCACCCTGGTTAACTTCTGTAATTACACTTGGCTAGCCACTAGTGCCTCCCTTAGCTTCTCCACCTCCTTCTCTTGAGCAACATCTTGATATTGCAATAATCGGCCATGAGTACTAATCAGCTGCGATAGTGTCAAGAAAGAGGGAGAGAAGCATTAGAAAGATAAAAGAAAAAATGTGATAATACCTAAAGATAAAATATCCTATGAGAATGAGAGCATGATGGTGACGATACATACACCAGATTATGGGCACTCTCCTCTTGAAGCTGGCGTAGAGAGGGAGGGTTCGTTTCAGCCTCTTCATCTGAGAGAGAGATAGCTGTCAGTAAGGAAAGGCACTCAGAGGGAGGTAATTTGCGAAGTGAGCTGGAAGTTTGGCCTCTGAAAGCATAACCGGATGAATCGGTTCCCTTAGGAGGAAGGCTGCCGAGGAGAGGAGTGTGTTTAGATTTCTTAGCAGCACCAGAGGAAGGTCGAGGAAAAAGTGGCCTCTTAAGAGTGGTGGAGGTGTCTGCTCTGGTTTTTTCCTTGAGAGATGAGGAAGAAGGCCTACTGGAAGTAGTCTTGTCCTTGCCAAAGCCTTGAGAGAGAACATCTAAACTGAGTGATTTAGTGGCTGTAGGCTTAATGATGACCCCCGAAGTTGCAATGGGAGCTGATTGTGGCGGTGCAGATGCTGTAGCAGGTGAGGAAGCTCGATTGAGAGGATGCGAAGTATCGTGATCCTAAGACTCCCGCTTGTTCTTCCAACAGAATAGCAAAGTCAAAATCTTTATCGTCAGGAAGTTTCACATCTTGAACCCAGCTTGTTCCTACACCAAGCAGGGCGCGAAGAATGAAATTCATGTTAGAAAGGCTCGAGAAACGAAAAAGGAAAAGATAAAAAGACAACTGGAACCCACCCTCGATAGAAAAAGAGTGATCTCCTCGAGGTGCCAACCCGAAGAAGGAAAGTACACTAGAGTCAGATAGCAAGGAATTGAATGGAAAGGCGGCGAGCCGTGCCCTTTGAGATAATTGCGATAGCACTTTAAGGTTAATGGGTGAAATACTCATAACAGTGGGGCGAGGTTGCTTCAGGTGAAGTTCCTGCCACTGGGGATAAGCAAAGGGCCAATAACCCTGTTTGGGAGTAACAATGAAGTATTTGTCCCTCCATTCTTTTCCCGCTGAACGGGGTACGCATATGTATTGAGCAGGACCTTTAGGCCTAGCGCTAGCATAGTAAAAGGAGCCAGTTGTCTTCACGTCATACACAGTTTGAAATAGGGAGGGGGTAGGGACGCCCCCATTTCCGCGAAGCAAAATGAAGAAGGTCAGCAAAATTTTGAAAAAAAAAGGATGGAACTGATTGGGCCACAGACCATATAAATCGCAAACTTGAGTCACAAAGTTGGGAAGGGGAAACCTTAAACCTGACTCTATTTGATGGTACCAGAATGCTACTGAAGGATATTCTAGAAGATGTGGGCGGTCGTACACCTCCGGCATGCTAATGTCGAACAACTCATCACAGTTCAACATCGACTTTACTAACGCTAATTCTACAGAAGTTAGAGAGGATTCACCTGATATAGTGTTCGGAGCCATAACAGGAGGTGCAGAAACCTTCAAAGAAGAAGAAATCTCAGCAGAGGGGAGTGATGAATCTGTCTCTTTAACCCCCTGGCCAGACAGAGGAGAACCTTCGGTTAGATTAATGACCTCGTCAGGGTTGGAGGGAGGCGCTGGACTGGAAGGATTTTGAACAGCTATTCGCCGGGAGCGGCGAGCAACAACTTTCTTCTTTCTGACCTGAGTATGAGCAGATGTGTTTGATTGAGAGTCTTCGGGCGAAGAAGGCGGAGGCTGGGTGTCGGACGCTCGAGGCTCGCGTTGATCGGAGGTGGTGTACTCTCCGGAAAGGGAAGAAGTTTGTGCCATGATAGAATTGCAGTAAAAAATTGAAGAAGTGGCTAAAAGTAAAGGGAGATAAAAGTGAAACCCTGGTATAAGGGAAAGAGGGGACAGTTGAGTAAAGTTAGGGAAGCCGAAGAGTTTTCCCCCCAATTTTCCACTTAATAAAATAATGGTCAGCAGAGATCTGATTTGAAAATTTGAAATGAGCAGATTTCCACGAGGAAAAACCGGATTGCTGAAGGAGGTCCCCCGTTACATCGATTATGTGAAGTAAATTACTCTGTATTTCCCAAGAGTAGACCTCCTGAAATCCAGAGTAGGGGGGAGTAGATGATGAGGACAAAAAATACCCAGGTCTCGAGAGGACCTGAGCATTCTACATAATCGCTGCGTATACCTTATCGAGGAGCTGACCTAATAAAGAAGCTGAGATCTCTCGTGAGGATCTCTTCTCAGAGACCTGCCTGGAGGTCTCCCGTCCAGATCTAGTCAGAGATCTGCTTTGAGGTCCCTGATGTCGAGCTCTCTCCTAACTGAATACCTAACAGATGAAGAACACTTTAATTAATACCCGTCTGGTACCGTCAGGAAGTACAATCACACCACAACCAATAGAGTAGCGGAACGTGTAAAGACCAAGAAAAAAAGGGAGTTGGCAGTCGTACAACTTTACTCTCAAGAAAACACATGAGTATATATTACAAATCCAACACACACACAAAAACACAATTATATCAGACTTATTTTCCTGTTACATTCACATCCCAAAGAAAAACCCAGAATACTGAATACTGACTTAATCTTCGAAGGTGGTTCGCCGGGAAACCTCCCCGGTCCTCCTTTTCTTGCAGAGCCACGCCATGATTCCTCCATAGAGAACGATTCCAACCATCTGGGGCGGAAAAGAGCTGTGGAACAGGTGAGTGTTAACCTTCATCCGCTTATGTGTTCTGATTTTTACATGATGTGCATTTCTGGATGCATCACTTTGCTTTTGGCTTCTATCTACCGTACACTTTTAATTTCCTTGCGTTTATCTATTTTGCTATCTAAACTTAAGCTCATTTTGAGCATTATTGGTTTTAAGTGTGTTTTGCTACTTAATTTTCTGATTTTGCATTTTCAGTTTGCATTTTCAGGAGGTAATCTGATCCCCCTTGCGATGTAGGGTACACCCCTACTCCCCCTACTCTGGATGAATTCGAATAAGCGCTGCATTTTTCCTTTTCGAATCATTCAGAGTATATTACACTTTATTAACCGAATTTGCTTGTATATTAACTGATTCATCAAAACAGTACATAGAATAATCAAAACTTTTCAGCCTTTATTTACCTTCAGTAAGTTCTCAGCGTGCCATTACAGGAATACTCGCCTAGCTGAACAAGTATCCTACCAAAAAGGAAGTTAAGAGACCTGGCACGTAGGCTCTTTTTCTCCGAACAAAACAAAACAACTTTTCCTCTCCTTGGACGGAAAAATGCTCAAACATAATATTTCTTTAAGTTGTTGATGTTCTATGGTCTTGGGGCCAACTTTCCTTCTTAATCCATGAGCTCATATGCTCCTCTTGATAGGACTTTAGCTACCACAAAGGGTCCCTCCCAATTCGCTTCGAATTTCCTCATTGGGTGCATGGCGTCAGCCCTTTTCAACACCAAGTCCCCTTCTTCCAGTTTTCTGATTCTGACCTTTTTGTCAAACGCTACTTTGATCCTAGCTTTGTAAGCCAAAGCTCGCTGATGGGCTTTCTCCCTGACCTCTTCGATTAGGTCCAAGCTCTCCCTTCTAAGCTCTTGATTTAAGCTCTCATCATAGGTCAACGTTCAATGTGATGAGATGTCACTCTCCACTGGCATGACAACTTCTGATCCATATATCAGGCGGAAAGGCGACTCCCCGGTGACCGTTTTCTGACCAGTCCTATAAGCCCAAAGGACGGAATCCACCTCATCTAACCACTGAGACCTCTCTTTCTCCAGTCTCGCGCCAGCCAACTCTTGCACTTCTTTGCGCGGGCCAACTTTGGCAGCTCTTATCCTAGCTTTGCGAGCTCTCCCCGAATCACCCATCACATTACCTCCCATTATCATGTTGATGTTCCCTCTCTTTTGTGGGGGTTCTTCTCTTCTAGGAGAGGCTTTCTCCCTCTGTTCTGGCTTTTTGCCTCAGGTTCTTTTCTATTTTTCTCTCTTTTCTTTTTGACAAACTGGAGTAACGAATCATCCTTTTTCAACAACCGCTCAATGGCATCCTTTAAGTGCCTGCATGAGTTAGTGTCATGGCCATAATCATTATGGTATTTGTAGTACAGATCAGATCTCGGGTTCCAGGGAGCTTCCTTATATGTGCTTGGAAACTTGAAGTGAGGGGACTTAGATGCTGTTTCCATAACTTCTACCAAGGATGCATTGAGAGGTGTGTATCAAATCTTTCTGGGGTTCCCTTGGGCCTGAGGCTTCCCTTGTCTCGATCACCTCTCGCCATAGGGGCTGACCTTCTCTCTGAGGTCTCTCTTTTGAGCTTGGGAGATCCCTCTTTAGCTCTCCTAGCTTCATGAGCTTCCTCTATATTGACATACTTTTCAGCTCTCTGCAGCAGCTCCTCAAAGCAAATAGGAGGTTTCTTGTTCAACGAGTCGAAAGATAACCCTGGAGTTAACCCTTGTATCAGTACTTGCACTTTCACGTCATCCGAAGCCAAAGGTACCTGTATCGCTTCAGCGTTGAAACGCCCCAAATATTGCCGTAAACTCTTACTAGATTTATGTCTCATCGCCATGAGCGAGGAGGACGTTTTAGCATGCCTCCTTGCACTAGTAAATTGGTGTAAGAACATGGACTTGAATTCACTGAACGAACTTATGCTACACGCAGGTAGCTGGGCAAACCACTGCTGAGCTATCTTTGATAAAGTGGTTAGAAAAACTCTACATTTCACCCCTTCAGTGTATTGATGAAGCATCGCTCCATTCTCGAATCTCATTATATGCTCATGTGGATCCATCATACTCCAATGTTAGCGTCTTGAAGTTTGCAGGCAGCTGGTCGTCTCGGATATCTTTGGAGAAAAGAGATTGGTCATCCTTTATCCTGACGAATTTCTTGGGAGACTTCTTTGGTGAGGAAGCTTTTTTCTGGAGCTCTTTAAGCTGTTGCTTGAGAGCTGCAATCTCAGCAGCCGCAGCCTTATCTCGGGATTTGGATATATTGTCATCGCCCTCTGCATATTTTTAGCATGTGAAAAATAGCAAAGTATGAGTTAAAATCGCTGTCTTAACCATCATTAATTCATCTTACGCGCTTAAGTAATCATTATGAACCATTTTCAGATTCAGTTTGAGGACTCTGCTGTCTTTCACTTTCATAGTACTCTTCAATTTCGGGCTCTTCCTGCAAATAATCACGAAATATTCAGGTTACAAACCATCGTATATTGCTCATGGAAAGCTCAATCTTGCTACCAAAGGCATCTGTACCTCTCTCATCTTATCTTTGGTTACATTACTAACTTTCTTATTATGACTTTAAGGTGAAACCATGGCATTTGACACTGCTTGCTTTACCATGGCGCTAATTTGGTCCATCGAGATCACACACGTGACATTCGGCTGTGAAAGGTTTGAAATTCATCCCCCTGATCCTCTATTTCTTTGCGAGCTCTCTCTTTGTGAGGGCTCAAAGACTTGGATGATCCCTCTTTCTGAGGTGTGGTAAGCTTCTGAGCAATCATCTTCGATGCATCGTGAGTTATCTCATCACCATGCCTTTCTGGGGAGCTATCTTCTCGCATAGCCCCCTCAAAGGGAGGTCCCAGATCTCGGACCACAGTGCCATCCATGGCTGTTAACAAAGAATTGCTAATGGTTAGCTCACCATTAGATAAAATCATAAATATAACAAGCGTAAGTGTTCAACACTACGTTTCTTTCAGATAAGCTCTCTTTCGAAGTCCTGATGCCCATGTTGTTGCCCGAGAACATCAACTCACGAATGGTTTTCTCCGCCATTCTTCTTGGGATCCTTCACTCTCTAGGTCAGAGTAAGGATCGTCTCGCTAAAATCTCTCTTTTTGAAGAGCAAACTATCTTGGAACCAATTCCCCGACAACGGCGCCAATTTGACGAAGCCGTCGTTTAGCCTTGTGCAAATAATATATGTTTTATCCTTTTGCCCAACAGGCAAATAGCCAGTAGCAAGTAGTGGTCGATCCCACGAGGAATTGGTGTAGTCTTCTCTTCGGTGTCACTAAAGTAAGGGTTTTCTTTTTGCTCACGAACTAACTCAACAACTGTAACTCAAAATTGAAATCTAAACAAGAAACTTATCAAATAATAAAAGTACTTGGATTGGATTTGAATTATTGATCCTAATTACTTCACTCGCTCATCGGTGCACGAATATTCAATTACAATCTTTTATCACATGGTTTTAAGCAAAGAATAATTCATGCCCTAATGGTCACAAAGTCACAACATGAATACTCTAAGCCTTTATCTATCAGATTAAATAGATCTCGACCAGAAGGCAAGATCCCTTTTGTTGATCAACACAGTCACGAAGACACTTCAGCAACTGTATTGCCCAACATGCATTAAGAACAAATCAGACCCAAGACAGCCAAGAGATAATTCAATACTGACTGCTCTCCAACACTAATTACCTTCTTGGGCACGAGAGACTCTCTCGAGTTGTATCCCCATATATGTTATTACATTAATTTCAATATATAATTGGTGTACAAGCAATTATCAATTTTGACCAAGTAATATTATTAGACCTAAGTGTTTCGGGAATAAAAATCATGCAACGAACTAAACCGATTAGACCTCACGAGTTCAAACAAAGTAATTAGATTCAAATCATTTACTCTAATCCAAGCAAAGGAATTTAGCTAGACATAACAATTAAGAAAGCACAAAGGAAATTAAAGTAAACATACTTGAATAAATTCTGAAAAGAAAACTGATCAACAACGAAGTCAACAACGTAGATCTTGGTTAACTGCCAACAGCAGAAATCTAAAGTAAAATACTAAAAACGAATCTAATTAAAGATTTCTCGAAACTTAAATGTAAACTAACTAAGAACTAATAAAAGACAATATGAAAAATGGTGGTGGTCGTCGTGTGAGAGTCGTCCATATTTATAGGCCAAGGAATTAAGGTTAGGTTAGAATCCTTGTTGGTTAAGAACTCTTTCCATCCTTATCTACCACTTTCCTTGTATGGATTGCTTGGGATTTATTTCCTTCTCATGGTAGATATCTCCTAGATCACGTTCAATTAGAATAAGGAAAGAAAAGTTTCCATCCTTATCCTCTTTCTTGTAGAGAAAGAAATTCATCTGTTACGCATGTTGCCCAACAGCTTCCGCTCTGTGCCTGCTACGCCCCTCTTGCCCACGATCCACTATGATGTATTTCTTGCCCCAACATCATATAAACAAGTTTTCTGCCGGGTTTTTGCCCAACATCTATCCTGTAATGCCCTGCACATACTTTCTAGACTTTGTGTCCTCCTAAACACATATTGACTTGAAAAGACTCAAAACACAAGGCAAAAACATAAGAAAAATGAACACACATTTGTGTTCATCACTGACTCATCATTATTACAGTCAGACCAGATATATCTATACCTCTCTTGGTTTTTCTTTAGCTGTACTGCTAGTTTTCTTGTTCTGACTTTCAGGTGAGATCATAGCTTTAGATACTGCTTGGTTCACCATAGCACTGATTTGATCCATCGAAATCACACAAGTGACATTCTGTTGTGAGGGAGTTTGAAACTCATCTCTTTGATCTTCTGCTCCTTTGCGAGCTCTTTCTTTGTGAGGGCTCATTAATTTAGAGGACCCATCTTTCTAAGGTGTAGTGGGTTTATGCGCAAGCACCTTCGAGGCATCATGATTTCTTTCATCACTTTGCCCTTCGGGAGAGCTCTCATCGCGAACAGCTCCATCAAAGGGAGGTCCCAGGTTTCGGACCACCGTATCATCCATGACTGCAGCACAAGGTTATCAACGGTTAGTTAACCACCATATGGAATTGTCAAAATAATCGTCATAAGTGTTCAACACTATGTTTCTTTCAGAAAAGCTATGACTAAGCTTTCCTTAAGACCAGGAGTACCAGAGAGCATAATTCACCACGCTCCCCCTCCTGGAATTACTTCCTCAACTTTTCCTGAGGTTATGCGAAACCCACTTCAGGAGCTTCACACTTTTCTACGTTTTCTTTTCTCATATCATGAGATTCCTCAAAGTCCCTACCTCAGGACTGTCGAGTTCCTTTTAACATCAGTAAGGAGCAGATTCAGAATCAGAATCCGTACCCCTCTTCCCAAAATATTTGAGGGAACATAAAAAAGCAAAAATCAAAGAAGACCAAAGAACTACATCCAGTATGAAACTCGGATATTTTGAACCAAGCAGAGAAAAACTTTGGAAAACTAAAAATGGATGTCAAAGAGCTTTCGTGTTTCCTATTTTTCTACTTCAAAATATACTAAATATGAAACCGCTTACGGAGAAACCAGAAACTTTTTCTTCCACTAGATTCAACTAATTTCCAGAGGTAAATGGTAGAACGAAATTTTCCGATAACGTTTTAAGGAAAGAGGTTTTTAAAAAAAACGTCATTCTCACAGACGGCGCCAAATAATGTAACCAGAAAAGATACATCATAGAAATCAAAGTACACAAATGAATGAACACGGACATCTACCTAAACCACACTTTTCTTCCTTCTTGCACGGCTGGAATCTCTTCATGAAAGAATAACTCCGGCGGGATCTCTTCAAATAAAATGAGGGCCGGGGGTGTTTCCCGGCGCACCACCTCCGAAGCTTAAGTTAGTGTTCTGGGTTTGTTTTTGAGAAAAGGATGAATGTAACAGAAAATGAGCGAAAAGAGTTGGATCCGTATACTATAGATATTTTCGATATATATACCCGTGAAATTACTTAAGGATGAAGTTGCTTTATTCTGATATCTGCTACCATGGTCTTTTACACGCGTCTTTCCATTATTCGTGGTTATGGGGACGTACCATCCGACAAGTCTGAGTTTGTTAAGGTAAAGCATTCTGTACCTTTCAGATTCATTAAATGATGGGAGACCTGATTGGGTTTCTACTTCATGTCTTGATCTCAGACCTCAATAGGAGACCTTAGGGGGTATCTAACACCAGGACCTGATCCCGAGACCTCCACTAGGAGGACTATTCAGAGTATCAAGTTGCCCAAGATCACTAGAAATTGGGAACTAAAGTACTCATTGATCCAGATTTTGCCCAAGTTCAGCAATCATTCTGGGAAGGATCCGTTACGGCATCTTCAAGACTTTGAGATGTCATGTAGCACTGTTCGGAGCACTCAATCTCCTGTCCAAAATCAGGGTGAAAATGTTGATGCCCAAGACCGGGTTTTCAGACTATGTGAGGTTGCTCACGTTCCCTTTCTCTCTACATGATGGGGCGCGTGAGTGGCTATATACCATGCCCGAGGAGAGCATCGAAACATGAAAGCAATTGCAAAATAAATTCCTCGACAAGTACCTCCCTGTTGCCCGAATCCAAAGTGTAAGGAAGGCCATCACCACGATCAAGATGGGAGCTAATGAGTCACTCTACGACTATCATGAGAGGTTTAAGGAGATGATCGTGAAGTGTTCTCATCACCGTATTATGGATATTGACATCATTAATTATTTCATGATAGGTTTACGACCTTTCGAAAGAAGATGGACTAATGCGGCATGTGGAGGAGAAATCATTGATATGTTTTCCAAAGAAGCATTTAAGAAGATAGCTGCTATGGCTGAGGAGTCGAGAGATGATGCTGATATCCCGAGGAGTGCTTCATATAGGGGAGATGGAAATTCAGACTTGCTGGTCAACACCATGAAGGAGTTCATGACCAAGATGGATGCCAAAATAAAGTTGTTGAGCAAGAAGGTTGATGGCGAGAGAGAAGTCAAGAAGGCTGTTAAGAAGTGCGAGGTATGCCATGCCACGACCCATGCTACTGACCAATGCCCAAATTGGTTTAAACAAGAGGAAGTCAACGCTCTTGGGCTACTGCAAGGTTGTAATGGGCAACACAGGTTTGTGCCCAATCTGAGCGACAATTATGGATTTGGGCAAAATAGGAACTTAAGCAACAACTGTCCAGTACCTGCTCAACACCAGCGATCTCAGTAGACTGTTCAACACCTGCAACCTCCACAACTTGCTCAATAGCAACAACCATATGTACCCCCACATCGTGACCAAAACAGAGGATATTATGTGAAGGAGACCATTGATAGCATTGCCCAAGAGAATCAGAAGTTGCGTAAGGACTTTGAGGATTTCAAGACCGAGACCAAGGGCAACACGACCAACATCATGGCTCAATTATCACATATCTCTCAAGCATTAGCAAAGTTGGTGGAGGACAAAAGTGAGAGACTTCTTGCCCAAGAAGAGACCAATCGGGAGCCGACAAAAGAAGTTGTGGAGATTACTGAAGTAAGCATGGAGTCAGCTGATGCGGAGGAATTAAATGATAAACTCAATGCTGAAAGAGAAGAAGTGCTAGGCAAGAGGACTACTGCCTCGACCTATAGGCAACATGCTTTGTATCCTCTCAGACTTGCCCGAGATAAGGAGCAACAGAAGATGCCCAACATGTTTCAGAGCTTGAAGAAGGTGGAAATTAATCAACCTCGGCCAACTACATTTCGGTAACCGAACATCTCGGCAATAATGAACCAGTTCTTGCCCATGAAGTGTCGAGATCCGGGTATGTTCTCTATACCGTGCACAATTAGAACAACCAATATTCCAAGAGCCATGCTTGACTTGGGCGCATCCATTAACGTCATGCCCAAGTCAATGTACGATGAGATGATAATAGGACCGTTGACTCATACTCAAGTTGCGATTCAATTGGCGGACTTGTCAACGGTGTGGCCCGATGGATTATGGAAGATGTCTTGGTCAAGGTACGGGATCTCATATTCCCTGCAGATTTTTATGTCTTGGACACGAGAAGGCTGTCGGGCAAGAGCCCAATGATGCTTTTAGAGAGACCATTCTTAAAGACGGCCAAGACCAAGATCGATTGTGAGACAGGAAGATTATCATGTGAGTTTGCGGGAAAAGTTGTCACGTTCGATGCTTACAACATACGAAGGCAACACTATGATATTGAGATGGTCAGTTACATTGACATTATTGAGCCAACTGAGGAGGATCTTGAGCAACAGACTGGTATTGATGATCTTGATCAAGAGGGCGGAACCAAGAATTTTGCCCAAGATGAGTCTGTTCAAGATAATGAATTGAAGATCACTCGCAAGGCCAAAATTTTTTAGGTATGGAGCAACCCGGCTATGCTATGAAAAGTTGGATATGCAAGCATGGCCTCAAAAGAAGAAGATGCCGAAAAGCTCGTGACCGGATCATCAAGAAAAATGATTTATACTATGGGAACAATGTTGGTCAAAATGAGGCTTTAGATCTCCTTGACTTTGAGGAACACTAAATGAGTCCCACGTCGTGCCCACGATGTTAACCAAGGCGCTAACCAAGAGGCAACTTGGTATTATCTTTTTCCTTTTATTTATTTTATTTTAAGTTTTTATTATTTATTTATTTCCTAGATTAGGTAGTATTTTCGTAGAAGGTATGGTTTGTTCATGATGTGTAGGAGCTTGGGCAACAGAGCAAGATTAGGATGACAATCAAAAGCGAAGGCAATACCACCAGCACGACCTTCTTTCCCGGAATCATTGTCAAGAGCAAGAGGAAGTCTGCTGTCTCTGGACGACGTCTATGGCTGTAGCCTGGGCTAACTGAAGGGGATTGTTGTCGCACACAAGGAGTTCATTCTTGCTCAACGTGTCACCAAAAGAAGGCAAAACATGCATGCAACACTTTTTTTCCAAGAATTATGAGTGTTGGGCAGGATGTACACCTGTTTTGCCCAAGAAACAAGGAGTCACGAACCTTGGGATCTTGACCAAAATGGAAGAAGTTGAGCAACACATATGGTGACCGTCCAAGTGACTCATTTTGCTCGCAACATGTATTTTGTCCACGACACATCCAGGTGTTTTGTCATACTTTTTTCTTGATTCTTGTTTCCTCCTTTGTGTTTTAGTTTAGGTTTTGTTTTTTATTTTGTTTTATTGTGTCTTTTGATTTTATTGAGTTTTTTTTTTTGGTCAAAACCCTACCCACTTTGTCGAAAGCAAAGTGTGTGGATGGGTTCGCTGTTGGGTTATTGAGTCAAAATGTTTTTAGTGTCTGTTTTGCCCTACATTATACCACTTTACCGAAGGCAAAGTGTGTGGGTGTTAGGATGTTGGTCTGTTAAAATGTATTTTTAAAAGTTGTTGATCAACATGTTGATATGGTAGGTCAAGATAGGTATGTTGATATGTATGTCGAGATTGTCGTATGTAGATAGGTATGACAGAATGAGTTTTTGGGCAAAAACCGTGAGGATTTGAGCTGTTGACTGCCTTATGCATATGCAGTGTTTGTTTCTTTCTTGTGTGATAATGACTAACAAGACAAATTGATCTAGAACTTGCCTGCAACTCTTGTTGAAGCTTTATGTAATTTGGTTGAAATTGCTTTGATGAAATAGGCAATTTTTGTTCATATAGCCCATGGCCCAAAATTTCCTACCTAAACGTTTATCTTTTGTCTAGCTCCCTTGAGCTTGGATCGATTTCTTTCTGTTCACTTATATGAGCATGAATTTAATAGCCTTTCTAGTCAAGAACCCAGGTTTAGAGGAAGAAATGAATGAAAGGAAAATGTTGGGATAGCTGTTGTTGGGCAATAACACCTAGATTAGAGGTGTTGGGTTAACGTTTTTAAGTAAAAAAGAAAAAGAAAAGAAAAGAAAAAAAAAGAAAAAAAAGAAAAAAGGAAAAAATATATATGTGCTACTAAGTCCTAAATACAAAATAATAAGTGTACTAGGGCCAATGTTGTGTTTAAGGGGAGTAAGGAATCTAGGGCATCCTTGTTGCCCAAGAACTGAGTTCTTGACATAGCCAAATTCCAAATTATCCTACCTTTTGCCTTAAGTCACATTACAACCCAATAAAGTCCTAAGGATAAGTAATTTCAATTTTGTTCAAAAGAAGTAGAGATGTAGAGAGGGCAGGCAAGCCTATGGAAAAACGTTGTTGATGTTGGTCAAGAGCGTATGCACTTAACCCTATACACTTGAGAGATGAGTGCTGGTGAGGATTCCCTTGTTGCTCAATAACTCTATCTTGATTTATCTGATGGCAATATCTCTTTGCATATTTTGTACACTGTTTTTACTAACTTGCTGACTTGTGTTTTGAGTCTATGTTCTTGATTTGTCTTTTCCGTGTCTGAGTCTTAGCAAAATCATTGAAATTGCACACTTGAGGGAAAGTGTGATTCAAGTGTGTGGGTGTGATGAACCCAAATGTGTGTTCATTTTTCTTGTGTTTTTGCCTTGTGTTTTGAGTCTTTTCAAGTCTATATGTGTTTGGGAGGACACAAAGTCGAGAAAGTATCTGCAGGGCATTACAGGATAGATGTTGGGCAAAAACCCGGCAGAAAACTTGTTTATATGATGTTGGGGCAAGAAACACATCACAGTGGATCGTGGGCAAGACATGCGTAGTAGGCACAGAGCGGAAGCTGTTGGGCAACATGCGTAACAGATGGATTTATTTCTCTACAAGAAAGAGGATAAGGATGGTGCGATGCTACACCAATACACATAGGGGGTTAAGTGTAGAGTTTTTCTTACGACTCTGTCGAAAGTGGCTCAACAGTGGTTTTCTCAGTTGCCTTCCAATAGTATAAGCTCGTTCAATGAATTCAGATCTATGTTTCTCCACCAATTTGCTAGTGCAAGGAGGCATATAAAGACATCCTCCTCACTCATGGCACTAAGGCAAGGACCTTCAGAGAGTTTACGTCAATATGTGAGACGCTTTAACGCTAAAGCATTGTAAGTTCCTCTGACTTCAAATGATGTGAAAGTGCAAGCACTCATACAAGGGTTGGCCCCTGGGTTATTCTTTAATTCGCTGAACAAAAGAGCTCCTTAGTATTTCGAGGAGTTGCTGTAAAGAGATGAGAAATATGTTAATCTCGAGGAAGCTCAGGAAGCTCGAAGAGTGAAAGAACAATCTCCCGTTCACAAAAGAGAGACCTCAGAGAAAAGGTCGTCCACAGCCTCGAGAGCTGAAAGGGATAAAGGAGGGCAGAAGCTCAAGAGAGCTCCAGAGAGATTCGACCAGTATACGGCCCTCAACGTATGTTTGGTGGAAGTCATGGAAGCTGCAGCCAGATCTCCTCACTTCAAATTTCCAAGCACTTATAAGGAAGCTCCCCGCAACCCCAAATTTGAGTTGTACTGCAAATACCATAACGATTATGGACATGACACAAACTCCTGCAGACACCTCAAGGATGCTATTGAAAGATTGTTGAAGAAAGATGATACCCTGCTTCAGTTTGTCAAGAAGGAAATGGAGAAAAGGTACAGGAGAAAGGAACTAGAGCAGAGAAAGCCAGATCAAAGGGAGAGAACCCCCCCCCCCACGACGGGAAGATCCTCTCCCTAAAAGGGAAAACATTAATATGATTATGGGGGAAAATGTCAATGGAAATTCAGGTTGGGCTCGTAAAGCTCATGTGAGAGCTGCCAAGGCTTACGTAAGCAAGGAGGTACAAGAGCTGGCAGAGGCAGTTGGGATGGAGATTGATGTAGTGGACTCATTTCCTGGAGAGGAGACAAGTCCAAAAGCATGTGTGAGCTTTAGCCCAGGGGATCTAGTAAGTACAGAACCTCATAATGATGCTTTGGTGATTAGCGCTGAAGCAGCTAATTGGAGAGTAGCTGATGTGAGCACGGGTGGGCAACCAACGACTAGAAGTCAGATTTCAGGAACTAAATAAAGTATGCCGATTTCAAGTCCAATATCAAGATAAATCGGGCCAAATGGTGAATATTAATATGCTGAATTCGTCTTAAAAGGGCTTGTCAACAATCAGACTTCGAAGGCCCGAGAAGAAAAATAAATGGTTGATTTTCGTGCATATTTGAAGAGGCTAAATTAAGTGTCTAATTAGTTTCATTATTATGAGTTAAATAAGTGACTTTTGAAGTCTTGAGTCATAAGTAGTCATTAGTAGTTAATAAGTGATTTAATTAGTGTTAAATAAGTCTATTTATGAGTTTAATTAGTATCATAAGTACTATCATTATTGGTAGGCTACGAAGAGTCCTTTTCTAACCTATAAATAGGCTTGATATCCTTTGTAATCGAATAACATATACACCTTGAGTTATAAACGAAAATTGGCTTTGCCTTTGTGAGTTGAATTTCTCTCTTGTAGAGTTTTCACTTGTTCCGAACTTATCAAGACTGGTGAGCAAAGTCTTGTGGCGTTCAACCATACCGAGGTTCTTGGCTGATTATATAGCCAACGGGTCGAGGTTTTCTTCGCTCTAGGAGGTGATCAAACTGGATTCTCGATCTAGGGAGACCGCTGCCTACCTCTTATACGAAGGGTTCTTGGATCTATTATCCAACGGGTCCTCCGTCCGTATCATTTGGTATCAGAGCAATCTGGTATTGATCTGAACCTCTATCTTTTTATTTTCTATAAAAAAAAATACAAAAACATGAGCAAAACGTTGAAGGAGCGTCGAGAGCGTGCATATGTTCTTCGCATGGAAACTAAGCTAATGTTGGCGGAGATTAAGGCAGCCAATGAAGAGTTGAGGAAACTTGTGGAAGTAACAATGAGAAAGACCTTTTGTGACATGCCGATCCAAAGTTGTGATTCCACACCGCAATTGGAGGCCCAACCAAATGAAGAGAAAGAGAATGAGGATAAGGTGATTGATCCAAAGATTTTCGACAAGGTTGTTGCAAATACTGTTGAAGAACAAGCCGAAGATACCAATGAAAGTGAAAACGTGGCTACGTGTGACAAAGAAATCGTAAGAAGGAAACTCATTTTTGAAGAAAGTTGTGTGGATGTGGTTCGTGTTTCCTTGGTGACGCAGTTGGAAATACCTCCGTTGAGCCCCAAATCATCTATTTGGAAGCCGTTGAATGATCATGGCAATGCAAAATTGTACTCTCAAAAGAGGAGGGCTTTTGAAATAACCCATGGTATTGCATTTATGTTTGTTTTTCAGGTTGTTGTATTCGATGTGGTACCAAATGCAAACATCAGAATCATGGATGAAAATCACGTCTTCAAGCCGGGAGGAGTGGAGCCATTTCTACTCACTGACCTTTCTTTTGGAAATAAGATTCGGGACGAATCTTCTTGAAGAAGAAGGGAATGATGTGAGCACGGGTGGGCAACCAACGACTAGAAGTCAGATTTCAGGAACTAAATAAAGTATGCCGATTTCAAGTCCAATATCAAGATAAATCGGGCCAAATGGTGAATATTAATATGCTGAATTCGTCTTAAAAGGGCTTGTCAACAATCAGACTTCGAAGGCCCGAGAAGAAAAATAAATGGTTGATTTTCGTGCATATTGAAGAGGCTAAATTAAGTGTCTAATTAGTTTCATTATTATGAGTTAAATAAGTGACTTTTGAAGTCTTGAGTCATAAGTAGTCATTAGTAGTTAATAAGTGATTTAATTAGTGTTAAATAAGTCTATTTATGAGTTTAATTAGTATCATAAGTACTATCATTATTGGTAGGCTACGAAGAGTCCTTTTCTAACCTATAAATAGGCTTGATATCCTTTGTAATCGAATAACATATACACCTTGAGTTATAAACGAAAATTGGCTTTGCCTTTGTGAGTTGAATTTCTCTCTTGTAGAGTTTTCACTTGTTCCGAACTTATCAAGACTGGTGAGCAAAGTCTTGTGGCGTTCAACCATACCGAGGTTCTTGGCTGATTATATAGCCAACGGGTCGAGGTTTTCTTCGCTCTAGGAGGTGATCAAACTGGATTCTTGATCTAGGGAGACCGCTGCCTACCTCTTATACGAAGGGTTCTTGGATCTTTTATCCAACGGGTCCTCCGTCCGTATCATTTGGTATCAGAGCAATCTGGTATTGATCTGAACCTCTATCTTTTTATTTTCTATAAAAAAAAATACAAAAACATGAGCAAAACGTTGAAGGAGCGTCGAGAGCGTGCATATGTTCTTCGCATGGAAACTAAGCTAATGTTGGCGGAGATTAAGGCAGCCAATGAAGAGTTGAGGAAACTTGTGGAAGTAACAATGAGAAAGACCTTTTGTGACATGCCGATCCAAAGTTGTGATTCCACACCGCAATTGGAGGCCCAACCAAATGAAGAGAAAGAGAATGAGGATAAGGTGATTGATCCAAAGATTTTCGACAAGGTTGTTGCAAATACTGTTGAAGAACAAGCCGAAGATACCAATGAAAGTGAAAACGTGGCTACGTGTGACAAAGAAATCGTAAGAAGGAAACTCATTTTTGAAGAAAGTTGTGTGGATGTGGTTCGTGTTTCCTTGGTGACGCAGTTGGAAATACCTCCGTTGAGCCCCAAATCATCTATTTGGAAGCCGTTGAATGATCATGGCAATGCAAAATTGTACTCTCAAAAGAGGAGGGCTTTTGAAATAACCCATGGTATTGCATTTATGTTTGTTTTTCAGGTTGTTGTATTCGATGTGGTACCAAATGCAAACATCAGAATCATGGATGAAAATCACGTCTTCAAGCCGGGAGGAGTGGAGCCATTTCTAATCACTGACCTTTCTTTTGGAAATAAGATTCGGGACGAATCTTCTTGAAGAAGAAGGGAATGATGTGAGCACGGGTGGGCAACCAACGACTAGAAGTCAGATTTCAGGAACTAAATAAAGTATGCCGATTTCAAGTCCAATATCAAGATAAATCGGGCCAAATGGTGAATATTAATATGCTGAATTCGTCTTAAAAGGGCTTGTCAACAATCAGACTTCGTAGGCCCGAGAAGAAAAATAAATGGTTGATTTTCGTGCATATTGAAGAGGCTAAATTAAGTGTCTAATTAGTTTCATTATTATGAGTTAAATAAGTGACTTTTGAAGTCTTGAGTCATAAGTAGTCATTAGTAGTTAATAAGTGATTTAATTAGTGTTAAATAAGTCTATTTATGAGTTTAATTAGTATCATAAGTACTATCATTATTGGTAGGCTACGAAGAGTCCTTTTCTAACCTATAAATTGGCTTGATATCCTTTGTAATCGAATAACATATACACCTTGAGTTATAAACGAAAATTGGCTTTGCCTTTGTGAGTTGAATTTCTCTCTTGTAGAGTTTTCACTTGTTCCGAACTTATCAAGTTAGTGAGCAAAGTCTTGTGGCGTTCAACCATACCGAGGTTCTTGGCTGATTATATAGCCAACGGGTCGAGGTTTTCTTCGCTCTAGGAGGTGATCAAACTGGATTCTCGATCTAGGGAGACCGCTGCCTACCTCTTATACGAAGGGTTCTTGGATCTATTATCCAACGGGTCCTCCGTCCGTATCAGTAGCGCGAATATTTATGGATACGGAAAGTGCCGTGAATGTGCTCTTCTGGGACTGCTTCCAGAAAATGAAAATTAATGCTGAGTTGGCATCGGTGAACACTGCGCTGTATGGTTTTGCTGGAGGCGAAATACAATCTAAAGGAGAGGTAACCCTTCAAGTAACTCTGGGGAGTGGTGAGACGTTGAACACTCGAATGGTGAAGTTTTTGGTGGTAGACACAACTTCAGCTTATAACATAATATTGGGAAGACCTGCGCTGAATGACTTTCAAGTGGTGGTCTCAACATACCACATGAAAATGAAATTTCCATCTCAAAAGGAGGGGCTGATGGGAGAGGTCGCTGGAGACCAGGAGATGTCAAAGGAATCCTATATAAAGTCTATTAAGCATGCCACGCAGAAAGTAAAGGGAACCCTTACAGCAGAGCGCTCATCACAGAACAAAGATGTGAAGATGAGAGGTGTGGAAGAGGATCTGGAACCTTGTATGCAGCCAGCTGAGGAAGAATTAATGATGGTGGAGTTATTCCCGAAAAAGATAGGTTTTACTACGAAGATGGGAAATCTGATGACTGAAGAATAGAAAGAAGCCATAATTCAGTGTTTGCAGAAGAATGTGGATTTATTTGCATTTAGCCCAGGGGATATGGTAGGGGTAGACCCATCTGTAGCTCTACATCATTTGAATGTAGACCCAAGAGCAAAACAAGTAAGACAGAAAAAGAGATCCTTTGGGCCTGAAAAGGAAAATGTGATTAGGGAAGAGATAAAGCGGTTATTAGACGCTGGCCATATCGTTAGTATTCAGTACTCTGAGTGGCTATCAAATGCAGTAATGGTAGCTAAAAGTAATGGCAGTTGGCGGATGTGCATAGATTTCAGAGACCTGAACAAGGCATGCCCAAAAGACCACTATCCATTGCCATGCATTGATCAGCTAGTAGACTCAACTTCAGGATGTGAGTTATTATCTATGCTGGATGCGTATCAGGGGTATCACCAGATACAGCTAGCCCCTAAAGACGTGGTTAAAATAACTTTCGTAACCGTATGTGGCACGTTTGATTATATAAGGATTCCTTTCGGCTTAAAAAATGCAGGGGCCACCTATCAAAGAATGATGGATGCAGTATTTGAGGATCAGATAAGATGGATCCTGGAAGTGTACGTGGACGATATCCTTGTAAAAAGCATGAAAGCGAAGCACCATGCTGAAGACCTGGAGGAGGTCCTGACGGTAGTAAGAAGGTATAATCTGAGGCTGAATCCCGCAAAGTGCATGTTCGAGGTCAAGTCGAGAAAATTCCTGGGATACCTAGTGACCCTAAGAGGAATCGAGGTGAATCAAGATAAGGTTTGGGTTGTGCTGGAGATGACTGCTCCCACCAATGTAAGAGAGGTGCAACGCCTAAATGGTAGGATTACTGCGCTTAGCCGATTCATATCAACTTCAGCTGAGAGGAGTTTTCCATTTTTTAAAAGACTAAAGAAGGCCAGCAAGTTCGATTGGGACGAGAATTGCAAGAAAGCATTTGAGGAATTGAAAACTCATTTAGCAGGTCTCCCAGTGTTAACTAAGCCAATACCGGAAGAAACTTTGTATTTGTACATCTCTGTAGGCAACCATTCATTGAGTGCAGTGCTCATAAGGGAGGAGAACTTGGTGCAGAAGCCCATCTATTATATCAGCAAAGCTTTACAAGAAGCTGAATATAGATACTCAGATGTGGAGAGAGCTGCTCTGGCTGCGATGACAGCAGCAAGGAGGCTGAGGCTATATTTCCTAGCCCACAAAGTGGTAGTAAGAACTAATTTCCCTTTCAAGCAAGTACTAAGCAAACCGGACCTCTCAGGACGGATGGTGAACTGGAGCATGGAGCTTGGAGAATATGATGTGGAATTTGAGCCGCGTACAGCCATTAAGGCGCAAGCCCTGGCAAATTTTATTCAGGAGACTACTCAGCCTACGCAGTGGCCTGAGTGGAAAGTCTTTGTAGATGGATCGGTGACAGTTGAGGGGTGTGGTGCAGAAATTGTCATAATAACACCGGACCAGAATGAGCTTAACTTCGCGCTGAAATTCAAATTCAGAGTCTCTAATAATGAAGCTGAGTATGAGGCATTCGTCATGGGACTAGAGATGGTAGCTGAGCTGGGAGCTCAGAAGGTCACCATCCACTCTGATTCTCAATTGGTAACTCAACAGGTCTCAGGGAATTATGAGGTCAAAGACGAGAGAATGGTCAAATATGTGGAATAGGTCAAGAGTCTGGGTAAAAATTTCCAACATCTGAAGATAGAATTGATACCCAGGGATCTCAACATACAGGCAGATCGCCTTGCTAGGCTAGCCGACTCATTAAATGGGATGATGACAGAAAAAGTAACATTATTGAGAATGACGAATTGCCGAATAGAGAATAGCGTCCACGAGATAGAAGAGAATGATGATTGGAGAGCTCTCATTCTACACTACCTAAGAACGGGAGAACTGTCAGAAGAAGAAAGATCTGGAAAGAGGAAAATTTACGCAAAATACTGCGTAATTGGAGGATATCTATTTAAAAGAGCTTACTGACAACCATTACTTAGATGTGTAACTGAGGCCGAGGGCTTGCAAATGATTAAGGAAGTGCATCAGGGAATAGCAGGATGCTGTACAGGATTTCGAGATCTGATTCGGCAAGTGTTGAGAGCTGGATACTATTGGCCTTCTTTGAAAAAAGATGTTGAGGCTTTTGTAAGAAGATGTCCTAATTGCCAGAAACATGGTCTATTGATTCATAGGCCTGTAGAGGAGTTGGGAGTTCAATATGCAGAATGCCCATTTGACAAATGGGGCATAGATTTAGTGGGCAAACTTCCCATGGCAATCGGGAAATAATGCCATGTTATAGTAGCAGTGGATTACTTTAGTAAGTGGGTAGAGGCGGAGCCTCTATCTTCAATAACAGAGGAAAGTATTATAAAGTTTATATGAAAGAATATTTGTTGCAGGTATGGCCTGTCGAGAGTGTTGATATATGATAATGGAACGCAGTTCTTTGGGAATAAAACACAAGCTTGGTGTAAAGCCAAAGGAATAGAACAGAGGTTCGCTGCTGTTGCTCACTCTGAGACCTGCGGGCAGGTAGAGGTCACTAATAAAACTATAATTAACGGTATCAAAGCAGGGCTAGAAAATGAGAGGTCTCAGTGGGTGGAAGAATTAAGTTCGGTGTGGGCATACAGAACCGGGCGAAGGACAGCTACAGGGTAATTGCCTTTCTATCTAGTATATGGTGCTGATGCCGTTATGCCAGTAGAGGTGAAGACCCCAACGCACAGAATCTTGACCTACAATGAAGATCTAAAAGACTTGAGTGCTGACATCTTAGACCTGATTGACGAGGTACGAGAGAAAGCTCACCAGTGAGCTTTGGCCTACAAAGCTCGCATAAAGGCAGCATACTATGTGAAAGTGAAGGTCAGGAAGTTCGAAGAAGGAGATCTTGTGCTCAAGAGAGCTGATGCAATGCACCCAGTAAGGAAGTTTGAGCCAAACTGGGAGGGACCTTTTGTGGTGTCTAAAGTGCTCCCTGGTGGAGCATATGAGCTCATGAGTTATAAGGGATACGTGGAGCCGAGGCTGTGGAACATAAGTAATCTGAAAAAATACTATGTTTAGGTAGGCTTCGGTAAAAAGCATTTTGAAAATTTAGGCTGAGGGGGAAGAGGTCTACTCGCCAGGTCTCTTTTCATCCCCGTTTTTGGTAGAATACTTGTTCAGTTAGATGAGCATTCCTGTAATAGTGCGAAGAGAGCTCGTTGCAAGTAAATAAAAATTGAGAAGTTCCTATTTTTGTTTTTGTTTACAATTCTTTGGCATGACAATGCACGATATTGTGAAATAAAAAGTAAATAATAAGTAAAATATCTGATGAAAAGCAGTAAGACAATTATTCTAAATGGTATGACAATAAGCCAAAACCATCTAGAATAGGGGGAGTAGGGGTGTACTCTATAGCCTCAAGGGGTCTAAAAATACGACATGAAAATGCATGGCCATGTGCAGAAAAAGAGGCGGATAAACAAGAACATGGTAGCAAAATAGTCACAACTGTTCAAGCTGGTAGATAAGTAATGCAGCACAGGCAAGTCACAAACAGAAAGAAGAAATTGTTCAAATACTTAAACACATAAAGAGTTGTTCAAAGGTAAATATAAATGAAGACTAAGCCAGGTAGGATCGCTAGAGGCTGCTTTATCCTTGCCAGAAGTTTTTGATGGAACACCTCGGCTCAATGATTTCGTAGCTGTAGGCTTGATGATAACATTGGTGCAAGGAGATGGAGCTTGCTGTGACTGTGAAGTTGGAGGCAGAGCAGGGGAAGCCTGGTGAGAGGCTTGTGAAGGAGTAATATCCTCGGACTCCCTTCGAGCTTGCTCCTCCAACAAAATAGCAAAGTCAAACTCGCTGTCATCAGGCAATTTCACGTCTTGAACCCAACTCATCTCTGTAGAAGGTAAGACAAGAGCATAATGTTAAGTTAACTGGAAGGTAGGAACAAATAATGAGTATGGAGGAAGATGAAACCCACCCTCAAGCAAGAAGGAATGATTCCCACGAAGTGCTAATCCAAAAAAGGAAAGCGCACAAGGGTCAGATAAGAAAGAGTTAAATTGAAAAGCTGCAGCTTGAGCTTTGTCCGTGAGCTTGGACAACACCTTGAGGTTAATAGCAGGGATGGTAACGATGGAAGGACGAGGTTGTTTCAATCAAAGTACTTGCCATGGACGATAACTAAGAGGCCAACCGCCCTGTTTTGGAGTAACCACAAAATATCTCTCCCCCCATTCTTTACCAAGGCTACGAGGGGTGCACAAATTTTGAGCGGGACCCTTTAGTCTGGCACTAGCATAGTAGAATGCACCCATGGGCTTTACATCGTATACAGTTTGAAACAAAGAAGGAGAAGGATAACCCCCATTGCCGCGAAGTAAAATGAAGAAGGCAAAGAGTATTTTAATGGAAGAAGGGTGGAATTGATTAGGCCACAAATTATAAAGATCTCAAACTTGCACTACAAAATCAGGGAGCGGGAACCTTAAACCTGATTCTATTTGGTTATAGCAAAAAGCTACGGAGGGATAAGTTAGAAGGTGGGGCCGCTCATATGGATAGGGCAACCAAAAATCAAAAAGATCATCACAGTTTAGCCAAGATTTTACTATCTCTAACTCTGGAAGGGTTAGAGTGGATTCACCTGCTATGGCATTAGGAGCGAAAACTTGAACAGTGGAGTCTTGCGCTAGAGGAGAAGCCCGAGTAGAATGGGTAGGAGAGTTGGTTTCTTTCGTCTCCTAGCCGGAATGGGAAGATCCGTCAGCCACATCTATAACCTCCTTGGGGTTCGTGGAGGTAGCAGAGCTTTTCAGAATTTTGAAAGCTATGCGGCATGAGCGACGAGTAGAACACTGCTTGTCTTCCTACGGAGCGTATGAGGAGGTGTCCAACTGGGAATCCCCACGATAAGGGGAAGGTTGATGGACATCGGAAGCCTGAAACTTAGAGTGATTGGAAATGGTGTCTTCTTCGGAACGTGAAGAAGAGTGAGTCATGATGAAAATTACAGTAAAAAAAGGTGAAATAAGATGAGTAGGGAAGAAGAGGAGTAAAATCCCTAATATACAAGAGAGAGAAGACGGTTGAGTAAAAGTAGGGGGGAAACTGCAGAGTCCCCCCATCATTCAATAAAATAATGATAAAAGGACAACTCACTCGAAAAATTCAAAAGATACAGGTCTCTCCCCGAGATCACAGACAGAAGCTTCTGGAGAACTCCTATTTAAAAAATTTAACAACAAACCTAGCAGATAAAAAACATTCGCAATACTCTAGATTTGCAAAGAAGCGATCTTTCAGAATCTAGAGTAGGGGGAGTAGATATTGTATCACAAAAATACCTTCGAGACCTGAATTCCCTACTTAATCATAATAATGTCAACCTGAGGGGATAATTAGAACATTATGGATAGTTAACTAGTCCCAAAAGGTCAACGAGTCCAAAAAGATTTTATTGATATACATATTTCTATTTTAATCTCTTTCCTATATATATATATGGATGCATTCTACTGAAAAACTTCCTTATTCCAAATAATGTGTATTAATCTCAACCACACATCTATGAATGATGAATGATCAAGATTTGATCATGATCAAAGTGGGTCAACCCGGGTTAAACCGGATCAACCCGTTGATTTTTTTATTTTTTTTTATTTTTTTATGGTCAGGCTATATTCACCACACCATGTATTCATATGCACCACACTATATAATGAAATGCACCACTAAGTGCATTGAGATGCACTGAATATTCGTTTATTTTTTTTTGTTTTCGTTTTTTTTACGGTTAGGTCATATGCACCACATCATGTATTCATATGCACCACACTATATAATGAGATGCACCACTAAGTGCATTGAGATGCATATGGTCTTTTTTACATATTTTTTCCTCGGCTCTGCCTTCGGCTACGATTTTAGGGCTCCGCCTTCGCTTCGATTACTAATATAAGGATAATTGTCGGACAACAATTTGGATTTTTCAGCTCGCTCCGAGACCTTCGGATCTCTTCGCTCGAATCTTGACCAAAGAAGAAGGGTCAAACAAAAAAAAGGGGAAAATAAATCTGAAAAGAAAAAAAAGAACAGAAAAAAAACCGAAAAATAATTGAAAAAAAAAATCAACGGATTGATCCGAGTTAACCCAGTCCAATCTTGACCATCCATTCCTTCTACAGTGGATAGGATCATTTCACATTATTTAGGATAAGATGTATTTTTATATGAACATAACTATATATATATATATATATATAGGGAGTGATTCCCATGCAAATAGCCCTTAAAGTGAGATAGGAATTAATCTCCACCATTGATCTTATCTACATGAAGGGTCAAAATTTAGCTTGGTCAAAGCGAGTCAAACCCGGGTCAACCCGTTGACTCTTTTTTTTTTATTATAAACTGTCACACAAGATGCACAACTTCACATATTCAGATGCACCAATTCACATATTCGGATGCACAACTAAGTGTATTGAGATGCACAAGATTTTAAAATTTTTTTTTATGTTTTTTTTTTTCGTTTTTTTAATGTTAGGTCACATGCACCACATCATGTATTCATATGCACCACACTATATAATGAGATGCACCACTAAGTGCATTAAGATGCACTAGTTTTGTTTTCGTTTTTTTTTTCGTAAAACATTGTGCATCTAGTTACACTGTGTGGTGCATCTAGTTACGCATTGTGGTGCATCTAATTTTTTTCAGTTTTTTTTTTTTTTTTTTACAAATTCGATGCATCTCACTACACATAGTGGTGCATCTCATTATGTATAGTGCTGCATCCGAATATGTGAAGTGGTGCATCTTGGGTGACTGTTTTAAAAAAAAGATTGAAAAAAAAAACTGAAAATCTTGTGCATCTAAATGCGCTTAGTGGTGCATCTAGTTATATTGAGTGGTGCATCCGAATATGTGAAGTTGTGCATCTTGGGTGACAGTTTAAAAAAAAAAAGTCAACGGTTTGACCCGGGTTTGACCCGCTTTGACTTGGCCAAATCTTGATCCTTCATCACCAATAGATCTATGGTGGAAATCTATTCTCATTTCTTAGGATAATATTTATTCTCATATGATCTATCTCATATATATATATATATATATATATATATATATATATATGTATTTCAAATCAAATAAGCCTCACATGGAGATAGGTAACGAAGGAATATAGTTTAGATTAAAGGACTAGCCCTTCCACATGGGAGTGTAAAAGATGATTAAATCACAGATTAGTCATTTCTCCACTTTATTATACTTATTTATATTTTGCATAAAAAGAAAGTTCTTCCGGTATTTCTATAGTGGTATAATTATTAATTTTATTATTATATAATATTAAAATTAAATTATATTTTTATAATATAATGAAATATAATTAAATTTATATACAATAACTGTAGAATAATCAGTCTCATTAATCAATCATTTTCCCTCTTATCCTTCTGTAATATGGTAAGAAATATGTTGTTGAAAAAAAAAATCTAGCGCGAGATCAGATGCCAAGTGTTTTCAACACTATTTTTTTTAGACTTAATAATAAATTTATGTTGAGCTTGTTAAACTTGGGCATAATACACATGTTATGTCAGGCAAAACCACGAGCTCCATGCGCACCAGAAACTCTCGCCTCACCATCTTTTACAGTTTTACAAATTCAGTAATTAATCGCTCTAACTAGTAGCAAGAGAATCTTCATTTCTCATCCCCACAAATTTCATTCATCTTCGAATTGAATTAAATCGTGTTCGAAATATGATAAATAATACTCAGAAAACAAGAGCTGGTCTTGTGTTATTAGCTCTACTGATTCTGCATTTACATAGTTGTTCTAGTCATATGGAAGTAGAGAATCATGAGATACATAGAGGCGGGATTATCGGGTCGAGAAAGCTTCTTGTTGCTGTTAATAAAGGAAAGCTAAGAGGAGTGATGGTTGAGCCTCAGAAAGCAGTGGTTAATGGGTTGAGGAAAAGGCCCCCAACTTCTTCAAATCCTAGTCATAACAAATAACGTACAATCAGGTGTCTTCGTTCCCGATCTCGTGTTCGTGTAAGTTTGGTGGAAGAGAGGATAAAAGTTCCTTCTCTTTCCATAATTTTGCAGATATTGCTCAAGTATTATCCCAGTTTAGTTTTATAGGACTGGCAGACACCATTGTATTTTATCATAGGTATTACTTCTATATCAGTTTTCATATATATAAGTATTGTATCACAAAAACACGCAGGTCTCCTCGAGGAGACCTGAATTCCCTACTTAATCATAATAATGTCTACCTGAGGGGATAATTAGAATATTATAGACAGTTAGCTAGTTCCAAAAGGTCAACGAGTTCTCTGGGGAAGAAAGCATGTAGAGAAGTTTAGAATAGTCCTCCTAGTGGAGGTCTCGGGATCATGTCCTGGTGTTAGATACCCCTAAGGTCTCCTATTGAGGTCTGAGATCAAGACATGAAGTAGAAACCCAATCAGGTCTCCCATCATTTAATGAATCTGACAGGTACACAATGCTTTACCTTAACAAACTCAGACTTGTCGGATGGTACGTCCCCATAACCACGAATAATGGAAAGACGCGTGTAAAAGACCATGGTAGCAGATATCAGAATAAAGCAACTTCATCCTCAAGTAATTTCATGGGTATATATATCGAAAATATCTATGGTATACAGATCCAACTCTTTTCGCTCATTTTCTATTACATTCATCATTTTCTCAAAAACAAACCCAGAACACTAACTTAAGCTTCGGAGGTGGTGCGCCGGGAAACACCCCTGACCCTTTTTTTATTTGCAGAGATCCCGCCGGAGTTATTCTTTCCTGAAGAGATTCCAGCTGTGCAAGAAGGAAGAAAAGTGTGGTTTAGGTAGATGTCCGTGTTCATTCATTTGTGTACTTTGATTTCTATGATGTATCTTTTCCGATTACTTCAAATTTGTAAATTGTTTGTAATTGTCATGTTGCTGTTCGGCACGATGATTAAGAATAAGGGTAAAAAGATAGAAAGTGGGTAGGCCTCATTACTTTTGAAGGATTTTGAAGGGTAAAATCTTTCCTGATTTGGAAGATGACAATATGAATGAGACACCTAAATAAGGAATGATAACAATATGAGTGGGTTGGAGGGAGTATATGTTGTTAATGCGTGCAACACTTTATGTTTATTTTCACTTGAAGAGTCATTTAGTTCACAGTTACAGTTATCATATATAGAGTAACACTCTTGTGAGATGCGTCTTATAGCGTGAGACTGCGCATGACGCATGTCGTGCACACGCCCTTTTTTTTATTTTTTATTTTGTTTTATGGTCAGATCATATGCACCACAACGTAATTTTATATGCACTGCACTGTATAATGAGATGCAATGTCACATCCCCAAATCCCGAGGGACGGCAGAAGCCGGGGTGCGACTGGGGTTGGATTAAAGAAACGGGGAAGAAGGGGGCTAACTGACTAAACATACATAAAAGACATCAAACAATCAATGAACAAGACTTGAATATTATAAAGAAAGAGTTAATCGCTAAGGATTACTCGACAAAAGTACACGGAAGTAACTAAGTTCAAGTTTACAGACTTATGCTACAGTGGTTTGTTCAATATACATATTCTCAAAAGACTTAGAGTATTGCAGCGGAAGTAAGTCGTAAGCTAAAGCATCCTATCTTTTCAACTCAACTTCAACCACCGCCGCTATCGTCGCTTCAACCTGCACATTTAGAAAACAATGCAGGGCTAAGTACAAAAGTACTTAGTGGGCACGATGCCAAAAATATAATCATAGGTATAGATAAATATGGCATTTCATAATTTGTAGCACATCGGGGGGTTTTATTAAAAAGGGCCCGTGTCTACTAAACATTTTCTGACTCGTTTTTCTCAATTTAGCTTGCAAGCATTTTTCTGGTATGTTACGTTCAAATCTTGACCAATTCTCATTCACCGTGGCTGGTACCCCTCAACAGCGTATCACATACACCACAGGTTACAAAGTGCACTAACTCTGGAAAGCACTTAGCAGCTAACTCAGAGCCGATCGTTAGTTAACCTAGTTAGATTAACTCTAAATCTGGAAAACACGAATGTTAACTCAGATAGGTACAAGAGAACTCACATAAAACATAAAACAGTTCATGCCATAATTATCACTTTGAAAACACAGATATCAAAGCGATAAAGAAAGGTTTTCCGAGCATTGCTCATTTTATTTCATATATAAAAGCTCACCTTTGTTTTACAGAACTACTAAGTACTAGCTTCCGATCTTCTGATCTTCCGTCCTTTCCTTACTGTTGGCTTCCTCCTTCATCGTAAAATAATAACACTTAAAAATCGGATCGTAAAAGATAATCGATCATTGAAAATCGAAAAAGGTTTTAGTCGTTTCATTTCTTTAGGCAATTGCACGCTTACTAGATTCATTTTAATTAAACGGGAACGAGACTTGAACAAATCTCGTTTAGAACTCGAAAGGTCTCATACTCGACTCTTGGGTCAGTAGAGAGGGTAGTCGATAGCTTAATACGACTTAAAAGATCAAAGGAACTAAGTTGGAAAGGAAATCAACTTAGGAAATAAGTTTTAGTTCTTTAGACGATTTAGGCATTTTCACGCTTAACTAAATTTCTTTACTTTAACGGATACGAGATACAAACTCGTCTCGTTTAGCACTCAAGGTTCCGAACTTGACACTGAGTTCAGTGGGAAGAAAGTCGTCAAGTTATTACGGCTTAAACGATCGAAAGAAACTAAGTTGCGAACGAAACAACTTAGAAGAATGAATTCTGAAAAATCACTGCGCAAGGCAGTAACTCTGGGGACTGCCCAGAACAGAGAAACTAGAAACAGGGGATGAGCCTTGTATCGTTCGAAAGCTTGGGATGTCTAGTTTACGCTCCAATTTACGGATCTCAAATCCGATAAACGAGCTAAAAGATATTACAGTTTCCGGCAAGGGTCGCAAAACTACCGCGCTAACCCTAGTTGCTCGATAGAATCGACGTATAACTTCTTAGGTTCGTTCTAAGTTCTCGTATTCGATTTCTCATGAAACTTGACCCTCAAGGCAGTCAACACATACCCCCGTACGTGATGAACTCCTTCTCAAAACTCGTCCAATAGCACGACGTTCTAAACGTCGGCTTTCAACTGACATGTACTAAACCAAAAATCAAGTTAACCAATTCTCGACTATAACTACAACTCATATTATAATAGCTCGAAAGCTCATGACGTCAACTACAAAGTTATACCTTAGTTCATCATAAAAAATAATATCAAGTTAGAATTCTTATTCGACTTCTCGGTTATTAATTACGACTAATTGTTCGTCTCTTATGCGATTTTAAAAGTTATCGGATTTCGTTCATTTTCTACGTCATCAAACAACATCTAACGAGATTCATTTTCATGCATATCATTACTTCATATCATTACTACATCTCAACTTAAATTGAGTTCTTCGTCTCTTATGACTCACGAAATATTTTTAGAAAATTTCTAAATAAATTCATATCAACAACTAATATTAATAACAACATTATTTCATCAACAAAACATCATCTAAATCAACTACATGAAAACCCCTATTTTTCTAATAATTTTCGGTATTTACAAACAATTAAAGAGGGTGTTTTTCTTCATCAATTAACATCATTTTTCTCTTAATCATACTATTATATCATCCTTTAAACAATTGAAGTCCAATTGCAACATGAAATTGAAAATCCCCAATTTCAAACCCTAAACCCTAGAACTCGGTTTCAACATACTTGGGGATTTCGATTTCTCTTGGTTCTAATCACTAATTAAACACTTCCTAAGCATGATTATAACATCAATTGAAGAATTCCATCATCTCACCTAAAAGCCCTAATTTTCGGTAATGTCATAGTAGTTAGGTTTCTTGATTTCAATCAATTTTAATCCCTAATTATCACATCTAACACATCTAATTTCACTAATCGAAGATCAAACATCTAATTCCATCACCCATAAAACTCGATCCAAAGAAGAAATAAAAAGAAATGGATTTTGGATGGATAGAAATATAGAGGAGACAATTACCTTGAAGATTAGTGAAGGAAGAAATGAAGTTCGATGGATGAATGAAGACTTGTGTGAAAACTTTTGCTCCAAGCTTGAGGTTTCTTCAATGGTGATGGAAGAACAAAGAGAGAGAGGAGATGTGTGTGTGTGTTGCGGTTTTGGGGAGGGAGGGAGTGAGGTGGAAGATGACTTAATATGATATAACATAAATCTAAACTTAGGTGTAAAGTATAAAAATTAAGAGGACAATAGTCACCAAGTTTATACTATATAAAAATGAAATATCTAGTGTATGAGAGTGAGGTGAGGTCGGTCATGAGGGAGAGAAAAAGAGAATTATGCGCTTTTCCGGCGCGATACGACGTTACGGAAATCGAACGACGAAAAACTTAGCTCGGCACAAAATCGTCACAATCCGATTCGTCCAAAAATTCTAAGGTATAAAACTTAATCGGAAAATAATATTTAAAATTTTAATTTCGACAAAAAACTCGGAATGACACAGTCCGAGTTTCGTCCGGAAAATCATAAAAATGAACTTTCTCGGGTGAGTTCGTATCGCGATTTCGTGAATGTAAAAATCAGACGGTTTTCCGTTCTGAGTTCACGAACTAAAAACTTTTCGTATGCGATAACCCTAAATACAGTAGTCGTCTAGCTGACTTCCGTAATTTATTTTCGGAAACGGATTTGACCGTTAGTCTTAGAATTCAAAATCGTAAACTTAGGCGTGCAAAGCCATTATTATTATTAACTTTAAAATTTTGAGATCGTAAGGAATTTCCGGGGTATTACATCCTACCCCCTTACGAAAAATTTCGTCCCGAAATTTGCATACCTTCTACAAAAAGATGAGGATATCTCTCCTTCATCTTCTCCTCGAGTTCCCACGTGGCTTCTTCTTGCCCGTGGTGGTTCCATAGCACTTTAACGATTAGTATCGATTTGGTTCTTAACTCTTGGACTTTTCTATCCAGAATCGATATCGGTTTCTCTTCATAACTTAGGTCAGATTCAAGAACTACGTCTTGCTGACTAATGACGTGCTTAGGATCATAGACGTATTTTCTCAATTGAGAAACGTGAAAAATGTTGTGAACACTTCCTAGACTTGGCGGTAAGGCCAATCTATAAGCGACGGGTCCTATCCTCTCGAGGATTTCGTAAGGTCCTATAAACTTGGGTCTTAGTTTACCCTTAACTCCGAATCTCATGATTCCTCTGGTTGGTGATATCTTAAGAAAGACTTTATCTCCTATTTCAAACTCAAGATTGGTTCGATGATCATCGGCATAAGACTTCTGTTGGCTCTGGGCTTCTTTCATTCTATCTCGTATCCGCCGAACTATCTCAATCATCTCATGAATCGCATCTGGGCCTAGATTCTTCCTCTCACCTACTTCATCCAAATACAGTGGCGATCTACATTTCCTCCCATACGAAGCCTCATACGGCGCCATTCCTATCGTGGCCTGATAGCTGTTATTGTAAGCGAATTCGACTAAGTGTAGAATTTCTTCCCAATTCGCGCCTCGGTCCAATACCACTGTTCTTAACATGTCGACTAAAATCTGAATCGTCCTTTCGGACTGTCCATCTGTCTGTGGGTGAAACGCTGTACTGAAATTAAGCTCTGTTCCCAATTCTTTCTGCATCGAAATCCAAAATCTCGAGGTAAATTTGGCGTCTCTATCTGATATTATGACCTTCGGTACTCCATGCAGACGTACAATCTCTCTAACGTATAATTGAGCTAGTTTCTCTGATCCGTAGGTAATCTTAATCGGCAAAAAATGTGCTCTCTTTATAAGCCTATCGATTATCACCCAAATTGCTGTGTTTCCTCTTCTCGACTTAGGCAAGCCTGTGACAAAGTCCATAGCTATGCCTTTCCATTTCCATTCTGGGACATCCAATGGTTGTAGCAATCCATACGGTCGTCTGTGTAAAGCCTTAACTTGCTAACATGCTAGGCATCTTTCTACAAATGAGGCAACGTCTCGTTTCATTCCATTCCACCAAAAGTTTCTTCTCAAATCTTGGTACATTTTCGTACTTCCCGGATGTGCTGTATAAGGTGTGTCGTGAGCCTCACTCAAGATCTCGTTCTTCAGTTCGCTGTCGTCATCAAGAATACAAATTCTGCCTTCAAAAAGTATCGCATTGTCTGGTGCTTCGGAATATCCATCTGGTTTCTCTGTTCTTATCATTAATCGCAACTTTTCCATTGACTCGCCTTTTCTCTGAGCACTGATGATTCTCTCTCGTAAATCTGGTGTCGCTTCTAGTGCTGCTATCTGACTTGATATGGTAGCTGGCGTGTCAAGCACTCTGATATCCATCTTCTCGAATTCTCGTACTAAAGTTTCTTCCTCTACAAAAAGGCATCCTAACTTCGTTGGAGCCTTGCGACTCAAAGCGTCTGCTACCACATTAGCCTTTCCTGGATGATAATTGATTCCGCAGTCGTAATCCTTGACTAATTCGAGCCATCTTCTTTGTCTCATGTTCAGTTCTTTTTGCTCGAAAAAGTACTTCAGGCTCTTGTGATCGGTGAATATCTCAACCCTTACACCATAGAGATGGTGTCTCCAAATCTTTAACGCATGCACCACGGCTGCGAGTTCTAAATCGTGGGTTGGATACCCAACTTCGTGAGGTCGAAGTTGTCGTGAAGCATAAGCTATCACTCGTCCATCTTGCATTAAGACACAACCTAATCCATTTTTCGATGCGTCGGTGTAAACCACATACTCTTTGTTTGTGTCTGGAAGTGCTAGTACTGGCGCTGTGGTTAACTTTTCCTTAAGCGTTTGGAAACTCTTCTCGCACTCGTCCGTCCATTTAAATTTGGTCTCTTTCCTGAGTAACTGCGTCATCGGACGGGCGATAGTAGAAAATCCCTCAATAAACCTTCTGTAGTAACCAGCTAAACCCAAGAAACTTCTAATCTCGTTCTGACTCGTCGGTGACTTCTAGTTGTGCACTGCTTCTACCTTAGCTGGATCCACTTTGATTCCTTCCGCCGACACTATATGTCCAAGGAACATAACTTCCTTTGGCCAAAATTCGCATTTACTGAATTTGGCATAGAGTTTCTCAGTTCTTAGTGTTTCCAACACTATCCGTAGATGTTCCTCGTGCTCCTTTTCATTCTTAGAGTAAACGAGGATGTCGTCGATGAGTACTAAAATGAATTTGTCCAAGTAAGGGTGGAAAACTCTATTCATAAGATCCATGAATACAGCTGGAGCGTTGGTTAAACCAAATGGCATTACTAGGAATTTGTAATGGCCATATCGGGTTCTAAAAGCGGTCTTTGGTACGTCTTCAGGTTTGATCTTGAGCTGATGGTACCCTGACCTTAAATCTATCTTGGAGAAGACTCCTGCACCCTTGAGCTGATCGAACAGATCCTCGATCCTTGGCAAAGGATATTTGTTCTTGAGCGTGATCTTGTTCAGTTCTCGGTAATCTATGCACATTCTCATCGATCCGTCCTTTTTTCTAACAAATAACACTGGTGCTCCCCAAGGTGAGACGCTTGGCCTGATAAAATCAAGGTCTAGCAATTCTTGTAACTGGATTTTGAGCTCTTCTAGTTCTTTCGGTGCCATCCTATATGGGGCTTTAGATTTAGGTGCGGCTCCTGGTTCTAAGTCGATTGTGAAGTCCACATGACGATCCGGTGGCAATCCTGGTAATACTTCTGGAAAGACGTCTTTGTATTCATTCACAACTTTTACGTCTTGGATGGTCTTCTCGGCTCCTGGCTCTCCGACTAGGTACACAAGATAAGCTGTGGTACCTTTTTTCTTTATGAGTTTCGTGGCTTGAAGGGATGATATAATTGGTACGCCTCTACCCATTGAAATTCCGTGGAATTCGGTTGGTTCTTTACCCGGCGGTTGAAAAGAGATTTTTCTCTCGTTGCAGAGAATTGTAGCATAATTCTCTGACAACCAATCCATTCCTAGGATTATATCTACGTCCCACTTTATCATAACATTTAAGTTGTTCACTATAACCTTATGAGTTCCGATTTCTAGTTCTAGGTTAGAGCAAACATGAGTAGAAGTAGTGATTTCTCCTGAAGGTGTAGCTACTCTCATATAATGTGCAGCTCTTACAGGTCTGATGTCTAAGTTATCGGCATACGAGCCAGCAATGAAAGAATGCGATGCGCCAGTATCAAACAGTATCTTAATGGGGATGTTGTGGAGTTTTCCCATACCTGCGAGATTGCCTTTTCCCTTGCGCTGACCACCCTGTTTGATAGCGCATGCCCTCGCATTCTGTTGCTGCTGAAACTGATGTTGGTTCATTGGCGGCTGCTGCGGCTGTGCTTGTATGGCTCGGAGAGATACGGCTTGGAGCGGCTTCGGGCAATCCTTTTTCATGTGCCCCTTCTATCCACAGTTGAAACAGTTGGGGGTGCCTATCTGACAGACTCCGGGATGGGCTCTGTTGCACTTCGGGCATACGGGGATGGTAACCCTCCCTGGGTTAACTGCTCCCTGGTTGAAATTTCTCTGCTGCCCTTGCGGCTGGTTCTGTTGTCCATTGCCTCTCCACGGTGTGTTCTGCTTATTTCCTTGAATAAACAACCCCGATTGGTTGTTTCCCTGCCACGGCCTCTTATTGCTGTTGTTGTTGTTGTTGTTGTTGTTGTTGTTGTTGTTGTTGCTGTTCTGTCCAGGCTGCTGATAGCCCTGCCGATTTCCGTTTCTCTGACCTCCTTGGTTGTTGAATTCTGATTGTAGCCTCCGCTACCTCCTCCGTTCCATTTTCTCTTTCCCTGATAGTTGCTACTATTGTTGTTATAGTAGCCTCGGTTCTGGTTCTGTGCTGGTGCTGACGCAGTTGGTACAATCTTCTTCTCATCAGGCACGACGGCCTCCATTTCCAGTGCTCTTCCCAAAATATCTGTGTAGCCTAGTCCCCCATGACTAGCTAACGCGATTCCTAGCTTATGTCGTAATCCTCCTTGGAATTTCTTCGATAACTTTTCCTCGGTATCAACCAGAGTCGGTACATACCTAGACAGCTCGCAAAACTTGGCATCATACTCAGTCACGGTCAGCTTTCCTTGCTTCAAGTTGTAAAACTCGGCTTCCTTCTGCGCCCTATACGTCTTGGGTACGTACTTATCAAACAGTATTTCCTTAAACTCATCCCACGTGAAACGAGCCAGATGCTCTGCGGGTATCACCTTTTGTCTTGCTTCCCACCAGTAATCTGCCGATCCAGTCAGCTGGAATGCGACACAAAGCATTCTCTCCTCATCAGTACATCTGAGGAGTTTGAATATCTTCTCGGTAGATTTCACCCATAGCTCAGCATCGCTAGGGCTGCCCGTTCCATTAAACATCGGAGGGTTTCTCTTGAGGAAGAGATCCTCAATATCTCTACGGGGCGGTGGTGGAGGTGGTGGTGATGGGGGTGGTGATGGGGATGGTGATGGTGATGGTGATGGGGTAGCATTCTGCTCATACTCCTGTTCTCTGTTGTTTTCCGATTGACGTCTCCCACGTCCTCTAGGCCTTCCAGGTCCTCGACCTCTCCTATTGTTAACGTTTCTCGGCGGCATTTTCTTTGGTCTAAGAAAAAATTTAAATTCTCATTAGTCATTTCTGTTGATTACTCTTAGTACTTACTAACTCGTTCTCAACTCAATCAAGTTCACGGGACGATAAATCGAACATAGCTTCGATATTAACTTCATAATCTTTTAACTTTCAAGGTCAACTTAATTCTCGTTACACGAGTTTATTCGACATTCTGATTTTAATTACACGATTCATAGGGAATTTTTCTTGATTAAAAACACTCTTATGGGTCATATATATATATATATATACATTAAAAAGAATATTAATTCTGCCTCCAACGAGGACTTATAACAAAAGGTTAGACTACTACTAGTCTAAACTAGGCTGACTGCCTACTATTTACCGGGTACACTAACAAGCTGCAACTCCGTATCTACTAATGTAATGCCCCGTAAATTCCTTACGTTCTTAAAAATTTTAAAGTTAATTAAATAAATGGCTTTGCACGCCTAAGTTTACAATTTTTGAATTCTAAGGCTAACGGTCGAATCCGTTTCTGAAAATAAATTACAGAAGTCAGCTAGATGACTACTGTATATAGAGTTAGCGCGTACGAAAAGTTTTTAGTTCGTAATCTTAGAACGGAAAACCGTCTAATTTTTATAATCACGAAATTGCGATACGAACACGCCCAAGAAAGTTCGTTTTTATGTTTTTCCGGACGAAACTCGGACTGTGTCGTCCCGAGTTTTTGTCAAAATAAATTTTGTAAATTTATTTTCCAATTAAGTTCATACGTTAGAATTTGTAAGTCAAATCGAATCGCGACGATTTTGTACCGAGCAACGTTTTTTGTCGTTCGTTTTTCCGTAACGTCGGATCGCGCCGGAAAAACCCGTAACCCTTCAAAAATCTGCATGGCAGCCGACACATCACCTTATTAGGTGGGAGACATGCATATTGACCTTGTTTAATTAAATGACACCTAAATCTACACTTTTCATATTTTTCAACCTTTTCATCATGTCAAACACTTAAACAAAACATTTTCCTCCCATCACTCTCTCACTCTCTCGGCTGCACTCTCTCTCAATCTTCATCTTCTTCACTTCATTCTCTTCCATCCACCATTGAAGACACCTCCAAGAACAAGAAGAAAGAACACAAGTCAATCCATCCATTCAAACTCTACACTTCTTCATTAATTCTTAAGGTAATGATCTCCTCTTTAATTCTATCCAATTGAATTTCTTTTCTTTTCTTTTTCTTCTTGATCGAAATTTTGGAGTTTTGGAATAGATGTTTTGATCTTGGAATAATGAAATTGGATGTGTTAGATAGATTAATTAGGGATTAAAATGGAACAAAAATAAGAACCCTAAAACCTATATGAATACCGAAATTTTTGGCATGTTTGTAGGATTTTTATTTTTCTTTTTTTGATGGTTGATTCTTGTTTAATAGATGTTTAATTAGTGATTAGAATGAAAAGGAATTGAAAGCCCTATGTTTTTGTGAAAGTCAATTAGGGTTTGAATTATGAATTTAGGGGTTTTTTGTATGTTAATTGATAATTGATTTGCAATTGATTAATTGATAATAAAAGAGGTTGATTAGTAAATAAATGTAGTTAATTGGAGAAGAAAATCATCCCCTTAACATGTGTATGAAAACCGAAAGTTATAGAATAATTAGGAGTTTCCACATGTTTGATATAAGTGATGATTTGTTAGTTGAATTATGTTGCAAATAATGTTAGTTAATTATAGAATTTAATTGAGAATTTTCTAAAAATGTTTAATGAAATATAAGAGATAAAGATCACCTTATAAGTTGAAGTATAATGATGTTATGATATGTTTGCATGCATGAAAATGATTCACGTTAGACGTAGTTTAACGTCGTAAAATTTGAATAGAATCCGACAACCTTTGAAAAATCGCGTAAGAGACGAACATTTAGTCGTAACTAATAATCGAGAAGTTGGATGAAAATTCTAATTTAATATTATTGTTTATGATGGAATGTAGAACAACTTTCTAGTTGACGTCATAAGATTTCGAGTTGATATAATATGGGCTATAGTTATAGTCGAGAACTAGAACGCGTTTGAAATTCTTGTTGGTTTAGTAATTGTTAGTTGAAATCCGACGTTTAGAACGTCATGCTTTTGAGCAAGTTTTGAGAAGGAGTTTGTCACGTACGGAAGTACGTGATGACTGCCTTGAGAGTCCAGTTTCTAAAAAAAATTGAATACGAGAGCTTAGAACGAACCTAAGACGTTATACGTCGAACCTATCAAGCAATTAGGGTTTTCGCGGCAGTTTTGCGACCCTCGCCGGAAACTGTAATAACTTCCAGCTCGTTTATCGGATTTGTGATCCGTAAATTGGAGCGCGAACTAGACTTCCTAAGCTTTCTAGTGGTACAGGGCTCACCCCCTGTTTCTAAATCCTCTGTTCTGGACAGCCTCCAGAGTTACTGGATTGCACAGTGAAAATTTCAGTTTCTTGTTCTCTAAGTTGTTTAGTTCACAACTTAGTTTCTTTCGATCGTTTAAGCCGTTTTTATCTAACGAATATATCTCTTCTGACCCTAAAGTCAAGTATAGGACCTTGAGTGATGAAAACCAGTCGAAATCTTATTTATTTTTTATCCTTTCATTAAAGAAGTAATAAACGAGAAATTTCATAAATCGTTCAATGAACTAAAACGTAAATCGCCTAAGTTGATTCTTTCCAACTTAGTTTCTTTTAATCTTTAAAGTCGTATTAAGATATCGACTACCTTCTCTACTGACCCGAGAGTCGAGTATGAGATCTTCCGAGTTCTAAACGAGATTGGTACGAGTCTCGTTTCCCGTTTAAATAAAACGAATCTAGTAAGCGTGCAAATGCCTAAAGAATGAAACAAATAAAACTTCTTCGATTCTATTTAATCGATTATCTTTTACAACCCGTTTTTAAGTATGTTTATTTTTACGATGAAGGAGGAAGCCAACTGTAGAGAAAGGACAGAAGATCCGAAGTTGGAAGTTTTGCTTTAAGTTCTGTAAATCAAGGTGGGCTTTTATATACAAAATAAAACGAGCAATGCTCGGAAAATCTTTCTTTATCGCTTTGATATCTGTGTTTTCAAAGTGATATTATGGCATGAACTGTTTTATGTTTTATGTGAGTTCTCTTGTACCTATCTGAGTCAACATTCGTGTTTTCCAGTTTTAGAGTTAGTCTATTTAGATTAACTAACGATCGGCTCTGAGTTAGCTGCTAAGTGCTTTCTAGAGTTAGTGCACTTTGTAACCTGTGGTGTATGTGATATCCTGTTGAGGGGTACCAGCCACGGTGAATTAGAATTGGTCAAGATTGAACGTAACATTAGTCAGAAAATGCTCGCGCGAGTGATTTATGAGAAAAAGTCAGAAAATGTTTAGTAGACACGGATTCTTTCAATAAAACTCCGATGTGCTACGCTTATGAAATGCCATATTTATCTATATTTATGATTATGATTTCGGCATTGTGCCCACTAAGTACATTTGTACTTAGCCCTGCATTGTTTTCTAAATGTGCAGGTTGAAGCGACGGTGAGCGGCGACGGTTGATGTTGAGTTAAAGGATAGGATGCTTAGTTAGAACCCTTCCGCTGCCAAACTCTGAATTTCTTTTTGAGATGTACTTTTTGAACAATACTCTATAGTCTAAGTCTGTACATATGAACTTAGCTTATTTATTGTACTTTTGTCGAGTAATCCTTAGGGATTAACTCTTTCTTATTTATATTCAAGTCTTGTTCATGGTTTATCGATGTTTTTCATGTATGTTTAGTCAATTAGCCGCCTTCTTCCCCGCTTCTTTAATCCAACCCCAGTCGCACCCCGGCTTCTGCCGTCCCTCGGGATTTGGGGCTGTGACAACTAAAGTACTAGAATTGAAACGATTCATAAAATTTTGTATCCGCTAGAGTACTACAAAAACTAGTTACTGATCCGACTCTATACAGGATAAAAGAAACTACCACTACTACTGATATTTACCCGCGTCTACGATGCTCTGCTCAACTAAACTGCAGTCGAGTCCAAAAACTACCCCCTATGGTCTGCAAAAACCTAACAGTCCTCCTCTGGGTCCTCCTCCGGGTCCTCGTCCGGATCCTCGTCCGGGTCATCCTCCTCGGACTCTGAACCAAAAACAAGCTGATGTGCCTCGTCCTCCCTCAGAGTGGAGCCGTCAGCAAGTGTAAGCAAAACGGGTGACGGTGCCTCTGAAACTGTCTCCTCCAGGTCGGAAACCAAGTAGTCCTCGCTGATCTCTACTGCACGCTTCTTCAGGGGAAGAAGGTGCTTGGGAACTGAACCTGAACTTGAACCTGACTCGAACTCCTCCCTAGAACGGACCCTGGACGGTCCTGCCTCCATCTGCTCTCTGACTACTCCCCACTTCGCACAGATCTCCTCGAGCGGTGTAAGTGGAGATGGTAACTCTAACAAGGCCGCAAGCTTCGCGTCGATCTCTCGGTGGTCAGACTCCTCCCTAAACAGTCTCGTCTCTAACGGTCCTCTGACTCTAACACAGACGTCAGGTAAGAACGGCAAAGATAGTCCTAACAACGCGGCTGTCTCAGCGTCGATCTCTACGAATCCCGGCCCTGGGATCAACTCCTCGATCTGTGTCCCAACTGGCGGTAGCTCCGGTGTAACAGTGGCCTCCTCGTCCTCTTCTAACTGCTCGGACTCTACGTCCTCCTCTAACTGCTCGGACTCTGCATCCTCCTCTTCACTCGGTACACCGTCTGGTGGTAACTCCAGCAGGGCGGAAAACTCTGGGTCTAAGTCGAGGTGCTCTAGCTCTGTCTCTGCTGGAAACTGACTGTAGGGAAGGTGCAGCTCTAATGGGATTGGAAGCATGAATCTGCTTTCAAAGAAGCGCCTGTGTACAAACAGGGCGAATCCGGTGTAGTTGCCGGTCGGCTCAGTGTCGTCGCCGAAGATCCCTAGGAAGTACCATGCCGCACGGTGCGCCCAACTGCGCCACTCGTCCGGTAGGTGTACAATCAGGTCTAGTATTGCCTGACTCTCCGGGATCAAGTGTCGCACTGGAAAGTAAGCTGAAGAAAAGTTGTTAACAATCTGCCCCACGTCTTCCTTGCCGTAGTCTGCCTCAAACTCGTAATACTCGTCTTGAATCATGTCTAGTATGGTGCGCTCGCACTCGACCAAAGGCTGGCTCTTCCGAGCCGTAACACGAGTCCTAGCCATCCTACAAAAGTTGTAAGGAAACACAGATCAGTAACAGGTAGGGAAAATAACTTATCTTAAAGAAAAACTTAAATTACAAAATGAATATTCCTTATTCAATTGTAACATCATCATCACTTAAGACAACCACTTATCAAGACTTCTAGCAATTCAAGAAATTGCACTCAATAACATATATATATATATATATATATATATATATATAAATTAGAAATTTCACGACTTTTTATTTCCATTTTTATCTTACTATGTTTTTACTTTAATTCTTTAGTATTTTCTAAAAAACAATTCTTAACGACTCTCATTTATCAAAACAAAGTACGTTTACTTTGTCCATGTTACTTATTCAAAAGTAACATCCATTCACAAAAGAATCTGCCGTTTACGACTCTTGATATTCATACTAGTTGTAATCATAGCTCAAAGACGAAATATGGAATAAATTCCAAAAGAAAATGGAATTTAACTTAGAGAATAACTTTTTTGGAAACTAAGTTCCAGTTGTCGTCGCTAGAATCGGGCGATCGATGGAAAAATTTAATCAAGCTTCGTGCTCGACTTCTAATAATTTATACGATTTTTCTTTGTAAAGTTCGTTCAAGATGAAACCCTACTGAAACACAAAACGAATAGAAAACGGAATGACGTGACACGAATGACGTCTTTTACGTGACTTACACGTAAGTAGCGTTCACTTATTTTATTAAGCTTTGATTCTCTTTATTCTGCCTTCATCGTCTTGTTCATATCTTTCTTAATTCGAAGCCGAAAGCTTCTCAAACGTCTAATCGTTCCCTTCGTTTACTAACACGATTTACCGAATCACTTTTTTTTTTCATTTCACTTTCCTCGCAGGAAATCTTATTTGGATTTTTAAAACAAAGTTCGACTTTGCCGAATCTTCATTCATGTCACTTAACGCACGTGACATTTGTCAGTAGAAGTTCTTCTCGTGTCGGGGATCTCCTTTCGAAATCATTTCAAAAAAATAACGTTTCTTAAAAACGTCTAAATTCTCGAAGAACCGGAAAGATCTTAGGTTTCGAGTCTACGTTCTCATTGAATCGGGAAAAATCCCTAAAATCCAACTATATTCTTGTGTCCAAAATTTTTCAAAAGAAAGAAATTATTGCGCAAATAATTTCACATAAGATAGTACTTGTACTATCACATAATCACATAAAGTATAAAAATTTTACTTCCATAAAATTCTTAAATTCGGAACACAACTCATTCTCATTCTCAATTTCATTGCATACTTGTTCATAAAATTTCTTATTTAAAAGAAATTACATAATTGAAATTCTTTCCTTTTCCTCGTTGAGTCGACGTAGCGGGAGGTTGAGTTGACATCTACATTCTCAATCTTAGTGTTCTAGTCTAACTCTTATCTTCTACTTGACGGAAGACTCTGATCTAGAGTATATACAAATACTCTGTTCTACGACTCGAAAGAAGACTCGATATAGAGTACGGATGAATACTCTATATTATTACTCGAAGGAAGACTTGTATATAAATACCATTCTGTGATATTACTAGAAGGAATGACTCGTACTAGAAAAAGATGACTCATAACCAGAGCAGGAAACAACTTACTGCTCCGTTACCACTTTGTGGTATTACTGAAAGAATGACTCAGTCTAAAAGACTGACTCGCAACCAGAGCAGAAAATGAACTTCTGCTCTGATACCACTCTGTGGTATTACTAAAAGAATAACTCATACTAGGGAAATGACTCGAACTAGAAGATTGACTCATAGTCAGAGCAAGAGATGAACCTCTGCTCTGATACCACTCTGTCACAGCCCCAAATCCCGAGGGACGGCAGAAGCCGGGGTGCGACTGGGGTTGGATTAAAGAAGTGGGGAAGAAGGGGGCTAACTGACTAAACATACATAAAAGACATCAAACAATCAATGAACAAGACTTGAATATTATAAAGAAAGAGTTAATCGCTAAGGATTACTTGACAAAAGTACACGGAAGTAACTAAGTTCAAGTTTACAGACTTATGCTACAGTGGTTTGTTCAATATATATATTCTCAAAAGACTTAGAGTATTGCAGCGGAAGTAAGTCGTAAGCTAAAGCATCCTATCTTTTCAACTCAACTTCAACCACCGCCGCTATCGTCGCTTCAACCTGCACATTTAGAAAATAATGCAGGGCTAAGTACAAAAGTACTTAGTGGGCACGATGCCGAAAACATAATCATAGTTATAGATAAATATGGAATTTCATAATTTGTAGCACATCGGGGGTTTTATTAAAAAGGGCCCGTGTCTACTAAACATTTTCTGACTCGTTTTTCTCAATTTAGCTTGCAAGCATTTTTCTGGTATGTTACGTTCAAATCTTGACCAATTCTCATTCACTGTGGTTGGTACCCCTCAACAGGGTATCACATACACCACAGGTTACAAAGTGCACTAACTCTGGAAAGCACTTAGCAGCTAACTCAGAGCCGATCGTTAGTTAACCTAGTTAGATTAACTCTAAATCTGGAAAATACGAATGTTAACTCAGATAGGTACAAGAGAACTCACATAAAACATAAAACAGTTCATGCCATAATTATCACTTTGAAAACAAAGATATCAAAGCGATAAAGAAAGGTTTTCCGAGCATTGCTCGTTTTATTTCATATATAAAAGCCCAACTTTGTTTTACAGAACTACTAAGTACTAGCTTCCGATCTTCTGATCTTCCTTCCTTTCCTTACTGTTGGCTTCCTCCTTCCTCTTAAAATAATAACACTTAAAAATCGGATCGTAAAAGATAATCGATCATTAAAAATCGAAAAAGGTTTTAGTCGTTTCATTTCTTTAGGCAATTGCACGCTTACTAGATTCATTTTAATTAAACGGGAACGAGACTTGAACAAATCTTGTTTAGAACTCGAAAGGTCTCATACTCGACTCTTGGGTCAGTAGAGAGGGTAGTCGATAGCTTAATACGACTTAAAAGATCACAGGAACTAAGTTGGAAAGGAAATCAACTTAGGAAATAAGTTTTAGTTCTTTAGACGATTTAGGCATTTTCACGCTTAACTAAATTTCTTTACTTTAACGGATACGAGATACAAACTCGTCTCGTTTAGCACTCAAGGTTCCGAACTTGACACTGAGGTCAGTGGGAAGATAGTCGTCAAGTTATTACGGCTTAAACGATCGAAAGAAACTAAGTTGCGAACGAAACAACTTAGAAGAATGAATTCTGAAAAATCACTGCGCAAGGCAGTAACTCTGGGGACTGCCCAGAACAGAGGAACTGGAAACAGGGGATGAGCCTTATACCGTTCGAAAGCTTGGGATGTCTAGTTTACGCTCCAATTTACAGATCTCAAATCCGATAAAGGAGCTAAAAGATATTACAGTGTCCGGCAAGGGTCGCAAAACTGCCGCGCTAACCCTAGTTGCTCGATAGAATCGATGTATAACTTCTTAGGTTCGTTCTAAGTTCTCGTATTTGATTTCTCATGAAACTTGACCCTCAAGAAAGTCAACACGTACCCCCGTACGTGATGAACTCCTTCTCAAAACTCGTCCAATAGCACGACGTTCTAAACGTCGGCTTTCAACTAACATATACTAAACCAAAAATCAAGTTAACCAATTCTCATTCTAATTCTCGACTATAACTACAACTCATATTATAATAGCTCGAAAGCTCATGATGTCAACTACAAAGTTATACCTTAGTCCATCATAAACAATAATATCAAGTTAGAATTCTTATTCGACTTTTCGGTTATTAATTACGACTAATTGTTCGTCTCTTATGTGATTTTAAAAGTTATCGGATTTCGTTCATTTTCTACGTCATCAAACAACATCTAACGAGATTTATTTTCATGCATATCATTACTTCATATCATTACTACATCTCAACTTAAATTGAGTTCTTTGTCTCTTACGAATCACGAAATATTTTTAGAAAATTTCTAAATAAATTCATATCAACAACTAATATTAATAACAACATTATTTCATCAACAAAACATCATCTAAATCAACTACATGAAAATCCCTATTTTTCTAATAATTTTCGGTATTTACAAACAATTAAAGAGGGTGTTTTTCTTCATCAATTAACATCATTTATCTCTTAATCATACTATTATATCATCCTTTAAACAATTGAAGTCCAATTGCAACATGAAATTAAAAATCCCCAATTTCAAACCCTAAACCCTAGAACTCGGTTTCAACATACTTGGGGGTTTCGATTTCTCTTGGTTCTAATCACTAATTAAACACTTCCTAAGCATGATTATAACATCAATTGAAGAATTCCATCATCTCACCTAAAAGCCCTAATTTTCAGTAATGTCATAGTAGTTAGGGTTCTTGATTTCAATCAATTTTAATCCCTAATTATCATATCTAACACATCTAATTTCACTAATCGAAGATCAAACATCTAATTCCATCACCCATAAAACTCGATCCAAAGAAGAAATAAAAAGAAATGGATTTTGGATGGATAGAAATATAGAGGAAACAATTACCTTGAAGATTAGTGAAGGAAGAAATGAAGTTCGATGGATGAATGAAGACTTGTGTGAAAACTTTTGCTCCAAGCTTGAGGTTTCTTCAATGGTGATGGAAGAACAAAGAGAGAGAAGATGTGTGTATGTGTTGCGGTTTTGGGGAGGGAGGGAGTGAGGTGGAAGATGACTTAATATGATATAACATAAATCTAAACTTAGGTGTAAAGTATAAAAATTAAAAGGACAATAGTCACCAAGTTTATACTATATAAAAATGAAATATCTAGTGTAAGAGAGTGAGGTGAGGTCGGTCATGAGGGAGAGAAAAAGAGAATTACGCGCTTTTCCGGCGCAATACGACGTTACGGAAATCGAACGACGAAAAACTTAGCTCGGCACAAAATCGTCACAATCCGATTCGTTCAAAAATTATAACGTATAAAACTTAATCGGAAAATAATATTTAAAATTTTAATTTCGACAAGAAACTCAGGACGACACAGTCCGAGTTTTGTCTGGAAAATCATAAAAATGAACTTTCTTGGGCGAGTTCGTATCGCGATTTCGTGAATGTAAAAATCAGACGATTTTCCGTTCTGAGTTCACGAACTAAAAACTTTTCGTATGCGATAACCCTAAATACAGTAGTCATCTAGCTGACTTCCGTAATTTATTTTCGGAAACAGATTCGACCGTTAGTTTTAGAATTCAAAATCGTAAACTTAGGCGTGCAAAGCCATTATTATTATTAACTTTAAAATTTTGAGATCGTAAGGAATTTCCGGGGTATTACATGCACTACTAAGTGTATTGAGATGCAACAGTTTTTTTTTTTAATTTTTGCTCTTTTTTCCGACTCCGCCTTCGAGTTTGATTTTAATTTATAGATAATAGCAATGAGATCATTCATGTCCTTTAGCTCGGTCCGAGGCCTTCGGCTCCCCTCGCTCGACTCTTAAAATAAAAGGAAAAAAAATACATTGTAGTGCATTTCGGTACACATGGTTGTGCATCTCATTATACATGGTGGTGCATCTAAAAGAAAAGGGGAAAAAATATTACTCCATCTGTCCACGAAATAGTTGCCATTTTTACCATTTAAGTCTGTCCACGAATTGATTGCCACTTCCATTTATAATAGTAGGGCCCACATAATACATTATATTTAACTTTATATTTCTCACTACTTCACTCATATTTATTGTGAGACTCTTACTCCACTCAAAACAATACCTACTATTATCCACTACTATCTACCATTTTCTTAAAACTCGTATCGTCCATAATATGACAACCATTTCATGGACGGAGAGAGTAATAAAAATTAAAAATTGGTGCATCTCAATACACTTAGTGGTGCATCTCATTATAGAGTGTAGTTTATATAAGTACACGTTGTGGTGCATATGATCTGACCGTAAAAAATAACAAAAAAAAAACTAAAATTTAACACATTGACCAGGTCAACCTGGGTTTGACCCGGTGAATTTGCCTCATATATATTGGCTAGCTTGCACAAACCGTAATATATTTACTAAATTATTTACGAGGATAAATTATTTTTTATCACCAACAAACAAACCGTAATATCTATACATATATAAAAAGAGTATTGTTTTACAAAATTTGAATAGTCTAGAATGTACTTACTATAAAACAAAATTAAGGGTAATAGCATTATACAATAATATTAATATAAAAACATACTCCAAATATAAATTTACCTTATTGATAATTTATTATTTACCTTATACTATGATTTGAAAGAAATATATTAATTTATTGAAAATCAAATTTAACTTATTAATATTTAAATGATACAACTATCTCTATCAATATGATTATAAGTTTATATGTGAATTTCCTATAAAAAATCATATGCATGTATGTGTTTTCTCTTCCAAGAGATTCCTCTTAACAATTTTAAATATTTTTTAGATTCAACCATCTATGTTTAATTTATTTAATCTTTTTGAGACATTGTTTATCATTCTCATCCCCACTTTTTACCGGTTATTGTCGCTGAATTTTTGTTCTATTCTCATTCATGGTTCATCAAAAGGTATACTACTGCATATTTCAAAACATATATTGCATATTCGTGATGAATTGTATGAAGGTTATTTCTCTATGCATATACTTGTGCTTATACTTATCATTTTTTTTTTGTTAAGAAATATAATTGTCCGACTCTGTTACTCTTTAATTTATGGTTATATAGGATTCTTTTGTTCTTTTTATTCTCAACCGAAGCAACAAGAAGTCACCTTCTTTATGCAAAGGAGTTCAATTTTTTTCGGTGGTGCACTATAAGATTAAATTCGACAAGAAACCACAATTTGTTAACATGATTTTTAATGCAAAGAGAACAATGAATTGTAAAGTTTCATTTTTTTATGATAAATTGTTTTTTTTTCTTTTACCGGTTTGGTTTGCTTTGACAACTTTTTCTCTTTCGGAGTTTAGGATGTACGGCCGTTCAAAATTTAATTTTTAATGAGTTAAATTTTGAAAGAAAAAAAGTGAAAATCAATCGCATTTGTTTTTTGATATTTAGTGTATGACGATGGACGATTTACTTATGTTTATATATAGATTATGAAGATGGCTGCAATTTTTCTTTTTGTTCAATGTTATTAGAAGTTGACAATATGTGATATGTAATTATCATATTTTTGTTGTTTTACATAACTACATGATGGTCCCGAAACGAGTTACTGCTGTATGGGGGGGGGGGAATACACCAGTTAGGATTTTAAAACTTAACCCTGAAAAATACTTCAACCGAGTAAAAAGACTCAGTTGGAATCTCACAGCTGAGTAAGCAACCTCAGCTAGAAGAGTGAGGCTGTGCGGAATGTGGTGGAAATTAAACTCGTAAAACAACTCACGCTTTTATGCTCGGTTGGTCAAAAACCAAAACAGTTGAGAATGTGCAAATGAGGTTTGTATGCTGGTTAGTCAGACAGTTAAGAATGCAAGAAATAACTGAATAAAGAAAAACACTAGCACACAGAGATTTAACATGGTTCGGAGATAACCCTTCTACGTCCATGGGGAGTTGTGAGTCCACACAACTCTGGCCAAGTTCTTCTGGACAAACCACTCAGCTTACGCAGGCTGAGCAACCGTTATGGATAAGTTTGCGGGTATTTATCAACCTTACACTTTAGTTTACGGGTACTAAACGAGCTAACTACTCAGTTGCATAAAGAGTAGGATCCTAAACCTCTTCAGGTGAAAGAAAAATGTGTTTCCAACTAAAAGCTCGAACGGGATGTGAGCTATGATCTAACTCTCTCTATGAACTCTCACTAAGTGATGTTCTCAAGGTTCGATCTAAAGACACAAAACTAACTAACTCTAGAACTCTCAACAAGTGATGTTCTAAGAGATTAACTTCAGTTCAGCTCGTGAAGAATATTGCTCTTTCTTTTGCTCTCTGGTTTCTTCTCGCGTGTGTGTCTTGTTATTTCTTCGAATGAATGAAGGCCTCTATTTATAGGCGGAGAGTATCAACTAGCCGTTGGAGGAGCTGTTGATCTCTGTTCTTTGAAAGCGATGGCTTGTCTCTGATCTCTGCAGACTTTCCTGATATGGCATCTGTGCTCTTCTGCTTTCCATCTGAGATAGCCTTGTGTTGGGTCAAATGGGGTAATGACTGAACGGTCAAACCCTCACGTGACTTCCTTTTTGAAATTTAAATATTAACAACAGACTTCCAACAAGGAGTGGTCGGTTAAGACTTTCGATCTTCAGCTAGCTTGTTCTTCAGCCGATGTTCTATCTGACAACTAACAGTTGAACTCTCAGCTGACTTCGTCTTCAAGCTGTTGATCTTCTTGGTTGAGTTCTACAACTGATGTTCTGAAACTGAACACTCAGTTGTCTTCCTTGTATCTGGTCAGTTGGGTTCGAACGCTCAAATGGCTTTCTTTCATCTGATGTTCTCTTCCCCTTTACTGCTTCTCATCTGATGAACGCTCAGTTGTTTTCCTTACAACTTATGTTCTATCTCTTGAATGTGAGTTCCCCCCTTTTGCATCTGATCATATGAGCTCTCAGTTGTATTTCTTGACAACTGATGTTCTGTCTGAGTGATGCCTTGTTGCCATCTTCAGCTAGAGACCTGTAAAGATAAAATCTTAACTTTGCTCAAACAGCGAGCCTAACTTCTAACATTAGGTTCTGGCAACATCTACTCGGTTGGGGTCAGTCGGTTTTGGAATTCATCAAAACTTTTACTAATAAATTTCCCAACAATTTTCCCCTTTTTGATGATGCCAAAACCACTTACAACTTCAAACCACTACTGATCTAAATCTTACTAACTGACCTAAAATCTCAGCTGAAATTCTAGACAGTCTATAAGATAAAACATCAAAGGGTTAGCACAGTTATAACATAGTATTAAAAAGACTGCGATTCATAGCTTGGACAATGAGATATTGTACGTCAAGTTGAATCGTATATATACTTGAAGTTTTCATTACAACTGATGATTACAGGAATAAGTACAAAACAGTTAAAGATACATCAGTTGCTCAAAAACTACATCAACTCAAAAATACTCTTGACCGTACTTGCTGAAGATACGGTCAAAGATCTCTCTCTTCGTAGCTGACTCGATCCCAGTGTTAACACCATGTTCCTTGCATACTTGTCTCGCCTCAGCCATGATCGCATTTCTATTTGGAGTATTTGTGCCTTTGATCATCTGAGGACGATATCTGACCTTCTGCGGAATCGGAACAGTGTTGGGATCGAGCTGAGCTTTCACCATGGCTCTTTGAAACTGACTGAACATTCCAGGATCCCCAGATCTGAGCTCCCACAAGGCTTCCTTGAAGGCTTGCCTTGGGTCTTCAGTTGAGTAGACCTTCATGTAGTAAAAGTCATTGATGAACTCGTGCTTGAACTGCTCTCAGTCATCGTTCCACTCAGCCTTCATCCACTTGTCAGTATGTGGGAACCGTGACTGGAGCGGGGCATTTCTCTACAGCTGCTGAGTCTTCTTCCTAGCCTCAGCCTTCATCTGGTGTTTGTTTATTCTTCGAACGCTCTGGCTGGCTTTATTTCTGTCGACATTCTTTTCAATTTTGGCCAGTTCCTTCTCGAACTTGGCCACCTTCTTGGCTTGATCAGCAGCGAACTTCTTGATCCAAAAGGGATTCAAGTAGTTCTCCTTGGACTCCCCCATAGCTTTTGCAGCTTCGATGCAATCTTCAACTGAGATTCCGTCAAGATCAGCATCAAGCTCAGCTGTAAGCTCGGCTACGAGGTCGTGAGAGACCAAGTTCCTGCTCTTGCTCTTTTGCAGACTCCTTCAGCTCCGATCCTTCAGCTTCTTCCCTTTGAGTTTCAGCTGACCCTCCTTCTTCCCCCTGCTGTAGGTGAACACCTTTCCCCTGTCCAGCAACAGCTGCTGGCTCCTTTCCTTCCCCCTTTTTGGCATCATCCAAAAGGGTGGCAACTGAGCCATCCAGGGAGGTCAGCTTGGCCTCAGTTTGTTGAACTCGGGAGAAGAGTTCGTCCACAACATCTTTCTCTTCAACCTTCTTCGCCAGCTCCAGGTCCTGGCGTTCTTGCTCAGCTTTCTTCAAGGCGGCAAAGGTTGCAGAGACATCTTTGTGAAGGGTGACGAACTCATCTAAAAAATTTTCAAACTGAGACATCCACTCCTGGTCTTGGGTCTGCTGGGACTTTGCCAGATTGGATTTAGCAACAGACTTGACGACGTTAAAGTCCGAGCTGAGTCCTTGTACCGCCTTCTTCAAATCTTTGACGTCCGAGCTGGTAGAAGTGGAGAGGCCTTCCAACTTTTGCTGTAGGGAGGAGGAGAGTTGTTCCAGCTGATTTTTCAAGGATGCATTTTCCTCCATCAGCTGATTCATCTTGTCAGCTTGCTCTTCCTTGTTGTGCTCGATTTTGGACAACAACTCATGCCTCAGCTGGTTGACCCTCTCAGTGATCAGCTCACAGATAGCATCGGTGGAGTGAGCTGGCTGATCAGAGGGTCCAGGCAGTTGTTGCTGTTGTGCCTGGGCTGTTGGATCCACTACAACCAGGGCTGTTCGGCTAGCCAGGTAATCCTTAAGCTTTGCTTCTTCCCTCTTGGCAGCCAAGTCAGCTTCATCGACATCCTCCATATGGTCGGCATTCTTGACTAACATGTTTTCAAGAAATTGTACAGCTCCAAGATTGTCGCACAACTCTCTGGTGTCTTTTCCTTCTGCTTTACTCAGATCCAGCCGACGACGGAGCAAAGCCACCTTCTGGTTGTAGGCAACCTCGAGGTTCTGGTAGTCGAAGTACACCCTCAGGTTGGATTCATCAATCTTCAACCTGTCCCATCCGTGGATCCTCAGGGTTTCCTCCTTGACGTACCAGTAGCTGAATATCACGCTGAACTGATAGAGCAGTTCAGTTCCGAACATGGCGAAGATGGGCATCGAGCTTGCCTCTGGGAACATGCCGATCAGTTTGCGAAAGCAGTAGTCCAATCTGCCTTCATACTCAGCCAAGATCGCCTGGCGGTTGGCCTCTTCATCAATTTAGGGTGGGTCTATATCGAAGGAGATGGGTTCAACGGTGTCATCAACGTTGGCCAAAGGAACGGTCTCAATGTTGGCATCGAGCAGAGTGCTCGGAATTTCTGGCTCGATTTGGTTAGAAAGAGCAAGAGGCTCTGGGGGCGGTACGACATTCTCTCCTGCCGTGGGGAGGTGGTAACATCTTCGAGGTCCTCAGATGAGGATGATGTATCCGACGTCTCCATGCCCTCAACCTCATCAGCTCCGGGGGCTCGAGGTACGATCTTGAATGATGCGGCCTCAGCTGAGCGGCTGGATTCGGAACGCTCCTCAGCAGGAGTTGACTCAACCTGCACTCCCTCCTTGGTTGGAGCTTGCTCCTCAGCTGGCTCCTCAGCTGGAACCTTAACTGGCTCATCAGCTGACTCATCAGCTGGAACATCAGTTGGCTCATCAGCTGGCACCTCAGCTGCCTTCTTGGTAGACTTCTTAAACCTTACCCTTAACTTTTTCTGGGCAGGTTCGTCAGCCGACTCCTTTTCAGCCTCAGCTCGGCGACGTGAAGTTTTGGATTTGGCGGGGCGAGCAGCGGCTTGTTCCCCCTTAGCTGTTGACTCAGCTGGCTTTCCCGACTCCCTCTTGTCCTTAGGAGTGTAGACACTCCTTAGCACCTCCTGTGCTTTCTTGGCTATCGGGAACAGCAGCAGCTTCTTCAGCGGCGTCTCCTCGCAGTCAGCCCAGACCATGTTGCGGTCCTTTGTTGCGAGGAGGATGAGGGCGGAAATCTTGTAGCCGAAGTTGAGTGTGCCCTTCACACTCAGTAGCTTCTCTCCAGACTCGGTTGTAGTCTCGGAGATCTTCGACTTTTCCACCATCAACTAGTTCAAGAAATATTGGAACCAGTTGATTTGGTGTTGGTGCTCCAGGGCCACCAGCTGCTTCAGTTTGGGTCGGCTGATGTCGCCGAATGCGCCACTGTATCCGAACACTACCTTCAACATGGCGTCGAACAGCAGGCGGTGTTCCGGCTTCAGCTTTGTCCGTTGTATGTTGCTCTTCAACCGCTCCGGCTCGATCAAAGCCACCTGTAGAAATTCATCCGCCTGTTCGTCGGTAATATTCTCCAGGAACTCGGTGGCGGTGTGGTTGATTGGTATGATGTACCGGAGGACATCGGACACGTCAATGGGGAAGGAGACACGACGTATCGTCCTTGCCGGAACATCTCTTTGACGGCATGACACCTCCGTAGTGACTCCCTCCGAACTGTCAAGGGGGCGAACAAGATTGACGTAGAATTCTCCGACTTGGCGCCTGAGCAAGTGGGAGGGACAGAGCTTGGCCCATTCCAGGAGTCCGTTCTCACGGAGAGTGTTGGCGAGCGGAGCTAGGACCAGCGACTCCAGATCCTCATCGGAGAGGATCTGCTCGAAGTGTATCTTCGATACCAACATATCCAATGATTCTTCATAAGTGGTGGGGACGAGGGAAGGTCCGGATGAAGTCATCTTCTTACTTTTTGGGGCCATTTAAGATCACTGCAATGAGAATATATATAGGAGAGAAAAAAAGATCTTTTTGTAGAAACGGGTTAGGCAAAAACTGGAAGACGATGAATAGTTATATTTGATAAGCACAAATGAGGAAAGTAGGAGATATCTTCCTGATTTTTTGCCTTATATAGGTCTTTGACTCGGATGAGATCGACGGCTGGGGTTAAATGGCGCGAATCCATCGACGCGACTGTTGACTAACTTTGACTTGACGTTTTGATCCGAGTTCCAACCAGCGCGTGAGAAGGTGTACAGTTTCATGTCAGCCTAGTCGCACTGTAAAGTACGCTATGGATGTTTTAGCCGTACTTTACATTTAATGTGACATGATGGCTATTTCATGTCAGGAATGTTTGAATTTATTTCAAACATTCTCATTTAAGAACATAACACCTTCAGTCATAAATGTTACCTGCCAGCTGATGTCGAGATCAGCTGTATACCTCAGTTGAGTTCCTCAGTTGCCGCATACCATCAGCTGACTCGAGTTCGTCTGTTCAGCTGATGTCTGATGTCTTCAGTTTGCAATCCGTATCTGACATTCCCCCTTCATCTAAGCTTCCCCCTCAGATAGATGTCTGTCTCTTTACCTCAGCCGGTTCCTTATCAGGTGGATCTAACAATCCAAGTAAATCACATAGCATTTTGAACCGCGCTTCGGCTAGAGGTTTAGTGAAGATATCAACCCTTTGAATCTCAGTTGGGATCTTCTCCATGGACACATCCTTCTTCTCAATATGATCTCGGATGAAATGATAACGGATGTCGATATGCTTTGTCCGAGAATGGTGAACAGGATTCAGAGAGATAGCTATGGCACTCGAGCTATCGCAATGAATGGGAACCTGTCCAGTTGCAACTTCATAATCTCTCAGCTGTTGCTTCAGCCACAACGCTTGCATGCAACAGCTTCCAGCAGCCATATATTCTGATTCGGTTGTAGAAGTAGCAACACATGCTTGTTTCTTGGAGAACCATGAAACCAACTTGCTTCCCATGAACTGACAGTGTCCAGAAGTAGACTTCCTGTCCAATCGATCTCCGGCTAGGTCCGCATCTGAGTATCCAGTCAGTTGGATATTGTCGTCAGTTGGATACCACAACCCAATATTGACAGTACCCTTCAGATACTTGATGATGTTCTTTGCTGCCAACATGTGTGCTTCTCTTGGTTGAACTTGGAATCGAGCACACACTCCAACTGCGTATGATATGTCGGGACGGCTGGCAGTTAGATATAGCAAAGAACCGATGATCCCTCTATACTTGCTGGCATCCACGAGCTTTCCTTCAGATCCAGGTTCAATCTTCCAGTTAGTATTCATTGGGATACTTGTTGTCTTACTTGTCTGCAATCCGAACTTGGTGATGAGCTCCTTTGTATACTTGGACTGATTGATGAAAATTCCTTCTGGTGACTGCTTCACTTGTAATCCAAGGAAATAATTCATCTCGCCCATCATTGACATCTCGAACTTCTCCTTCATGAGATCTGAAAACTTTTTGCACAGCTTCTCTGACTTGGAACCGAATATGATGTCATCCACGTAGATTTGCACTACAAGTATATCATCTCCAACTTTGATGGTGAATAGGGTTTTGTCAACTGATCCTCGTTTGAATCCCGAGTCCAGTAGAAAGCCACAAAGAGTGTCATACCAGGCCCTTGGTGCTTGTTTCAGTCCATAGATAACTTTCTTCAACTTGTACACTCTTCCATCTCCAGTCTAAAAACCAGGAGGCTGTTCAACATATACATCTTCCTTGGTATCTCCGTTGAGGAATGCACACTTCACATCCATCTGATACACTTTGAACTTGTGATGTGCGGCATAAGCTAGAAAGATTCGGATGGCTTCCAGCCTTGCAACTGGCACGAAAGAGTCTTCAAAGTCGATTCCTTCTTGTTGGCAGTATCCTTGAGCTACCAACCTTTCTTTATTCCTCACAATGAATCCAATGGCGTCTCTCTTATTTTTGAAAATCCACTTCAATCCAATCACCTTGACACCATTTGGTCTTTCTACCAACTCCCATACACAGTTGCGTAGAAACTCATTCAGTTCTTCTTGCATGGCTGTTGTCCAGTGGACACAGTTGAGAGCTTCCCCAACATTCTTCGGTTCTGGTACATCAACTACAAAGCAAGAAATCATGGAAACATCTCCAGCTTGCTCGAATTCCTCTAGAACTGCCAACTCCTCAGCATATTGGGCATAAGTGTTGGAATTTTCTTCGGTTGATTCTGAATTTGCAACTCGGCTCCTTGTACGCACACCCTTGGTTGGATCGCCGATGATGTTGTCAGTGGAATGAACTTCATACCATCTTCGATTGCATCTTCCTTCTTCTTCCAACTGTGGCTGTTCCGTAATCTGAGTTGGAGTCTTCAGAGCTGGTGAATGATCAGCTGTTGAGTCTGGATCCTCAACATTGACATTAGTTTGAACTGGACTTGGTTGGGCTTCGGATGCTGATGCAGTTGGATGAGCATCAGCTGAGGTTCCCTCTTGGGATGAGCTGGGGTCTTCGCATTCATCTTCAGAGGAGTATGGATCCTCATCCTCAGTTGTCCAAACCAGTGGTTCAGCTAGGTTTTCCCTTAGAACTTGCGATCTGGTGAGAACAGGTGGAGCTTGTATATCTGCCTGTTGTTCTTTGACCTGTTCCCTGTACTCAAAAGTAGATTCATCAAAACTAACATGAGGTGTTATTTCTACAACACGAGAGCTGTTGTTGAAAACTCTGTATGCCTTGATCCGAGCAGCATATCCAAGAAATATGCCCTTCGAAGCTTTGGCATCAAAAGTTTTCAACTGAGTCTTCCCATTGTTGTGAATATAACACTTAGAACCAAAAACGCAAAAATAAGAAATATCTGGCTTTCTGCGTCTTCATAGCTCATATGGTGTTTTTCCCAACCGCTTGGTTAGAAGAGATCGGTTCTGAGTGTAGCATGCAGTGTTGATCGCTTCAGCCCAAAATCTCTTTGGCAGAGCTGAGCTGGCTAACATGGATGTGGCTGCATCCTTAAGCATTCTGTTCCTTCGCTCAGCTACTCCATTCTGTTGCGGAGTACGCGCGACTGATGTCTGATGGGTAATTCCATTCTTCTCGCAATACTCGATGATGCTTTCATTTAGAAACTCCGTTCCACGATCTGATCGGATAGACATGATCTTCATCTCTTGTTGGTTCGATATCCGATCCATCAGCTTGGGCAGCTCATCTCGGGTTTCACTCTTGTGACGCATGAAAATGGTCCATGTGTACCTCGAGTAATCATCAGTTACAACCAGTGTATATTCGTTGCCATTTATGCTCTTTAGTGTAACTGGCCCGAAGAGATCCATATGGATCAGCTGTAACACTCGGTCGGTTGAGGGAGTTGACTTCAATCGGAAGGAGGATCTAGCGAGCTTTCCCAGCTGGCATGCACTGCAGATGTGTCTTGTTGAAAACACTCGGTTTGGTATGCCTCTTGCATGTTCTTGTCTGGCGAGTCGGTTCATCGTCTTGAAGTTCAGATGGTTGAGCCTTTTGTGCCACAACCAGCTCACATAAGAACTGCTCTTTGATAATAGGCAGGTGTCAGGGAGGCTGCTGTTCCAATCAGCGTAGTAGACATTCCCTGTTGGTGATCGATTTCTCAACAATATCACCTGCTTTGATCCGACATCTTTAACCCTGCAACCCTGTGCATCAAACTTGACAGAGAAACCATTATCACAGAATTGGCTGATGGAGAGCAAGTTATGCTTCAATCCATCAACATAAGAGACATTAGAAGTTGAAACATGATTGGTTTCAAGGGTACCGTAACCTCTGGTGTAACCTTTTGAGTTATCGCCAAAAGTAACTGATGGACCTTCTTTCTCCACGAAACTTCCAAGCAAATCCTTTAGATTCATCATGTGTTTCGAGCATCCACTGTCCATTACCCATTTTGTTGCAGACGCTTTCTTCTTCCTCAGCTGTTTCTCCTGTACCTGCAAAGAGAAATTCGCTTAGGTCCCCAATTTCAGTTGGGTCCTGGAGGGTTAGAACTAGTTCCACCTGGAACTGTGCGTCGCTTTTCCCTGTAAACTCGGATAGATTTATCATTCCAGATCACTTTTCCTTCATCATCAACTATAACAACACCTCAGTTATCCTTAGGCTTGTTGTTAATAGAGATGTTTTGTTTCCTGGGAGGAGTTGGATTTCTCTCATTCTGAGCTTTCGGAGGAGAGGCTTTTCCCCTGTTTTGATGGTGATTCTTATCCTGTTGAATGTCTGTGAGGTCGGACGCCATGTTGGAATCTTTGTGGCTGATTCTGATTCCAACTTTTTGAGTGTTGTTGATAGGTGTTCATGCCCTGTTGATGATTCATGTTGTGGCATGAGTATCTCCAACTGTTCGACCTGTTCCTTATCGGTTGACTCGGTTGGAACCTTTGGTTGAACTGGGGATGGAACCGCTGTTGATTCAAATGATTTAACCCTTGTCGGTTCTGCGGTCGGTTCCATTCTTTCTGTTGTTGACTCTGAGGTTGATGCAAAGGTCGGTTCTGATTCTGAGTTCGGTTGCGATTATGTCTTTGACGCCTCTGATTCCTCTTCTGACTTTTGGAACATTCCCCCTCGGTTGATGTCCCAACCGATGGAATATTCTGTCCTTCATCTACTGTTCCTTTTCCCTTCTCAATTGTGGTTGCATTGGTCGGTTGAGCTTGCTGAGAAGCGGAGGTTGAAATATTTTGTGGTGACTGTTTCGCCTGTTTTTGGTTGTTTTTAGTTGGGATTATTTAGTGCATTTTGTTCGTTTGCCGTTGTGTTTTGTGTTGTTTTTATATTCGGAATGCTCTAATGCCTTGGGTCGAGTTTTTGTTGGGAAAATGCAGTATTTGTGTTTTAGGTGTTGGATCACAAGAGAAATGGCTGAAAAGTGTATGTTCTACGATCGTTCACATCTCGACGAGCGTCCAACAGTTATGTGAAGTATCAGAGAATCACCTTGGACGATCGTCCAAGGTCAGCTGTCGTTCAATAAATTTACAAGTTGGCGACTAGGCTTTCAGAGAGGACACCCCAGCGATCGTTCAGCCTCAACGATCGTCCACTTGGTCGAGAAGAGTTTCAGAGAGGACACCCCAGCGATCGTTCAGCCTCAACGATCGTCCACTTGGTCGAGAAGAGTTTCAGAGAGGACACCCCAGCGATCGTTCATCTTCAGCGATCGTCCAGTAGTTCTATGTGATGGCGAGCAGGTTTCAGAGAACTCACCTCAGCGATCGTCCAGTCTCAACGCTCGTCCAGCATGGACGAGAAAACTTCAGAGCGCGATCTCCAACGCTTGTGGAAGCCTGACGCTCGCTCATATCTTCATGAAGTTATGATGTTCAACGATCGCCCACGTTGGGCGATAGCCCGTACTGAGGCGGCGATAATATTAGCTATAAATAGAGCCTCAGATTTTATTTCCTTTCATACGTTATTGCTTTCGTTTTTTTCTTTCTTCCGACACAGAGAATTTTTCCAGGGGGTTCTTTTACAGTTTTTCGCTATTTTCTTGTTCATCAAAACACTAGGGTAGATTACTTTCAATTCGTACGGATTTTGTGACAGACTTCTACTACGAATTAATCACCGTAAGTTTCTTTTATTTCACATCTCAATTATGTTCATGATTTACTTTGTTTTTAGAACTAGGGTTTATATTACTGTCTAGATTAATTGTCTTTTTAATTCCTTAGAGTAATCAAAATCCCAACCCAATCAATCTTTATTGCTTTCTTTTTACTTTTCTGTTCTTTTCGTAATGCAACAATCACCCTGTTAAGCCTTCCTTGTGAGACGATATTCGGGACAACTTATCTAATCTATAACAACCACGTTTAATTGCGTGCAACTTAGATTAATTTAGGTTGAACAAATTTGGCGCCGTTGACGGGGAAGGCTTTAGGCGATTTTTTGTGTTATAATTTTCATTTTAATTTTTGTTTGGTTATTTTTCTCCCTCCGGTGCATTTAATCTGTGTGCTAGTGTTGTGTATGCGAGGTCGCAGAAGTCAGAAACAACCGTTAGCACCGTATATTGACAACATACACAGGAGAAATGCAGTTTTGGAAGAATTAAGGGAGGTAATTGAACTGCTTCCTGACAAGGTTGAAGACGGAGCTTTGTTTGCGAATTTGTGTTGTGATTCTGAGGGACAGTGTCTATTGAATTTTCAAGGAAATATGGCTACCGAGGAAAACCAGCTCATGAGAGAATACTCCCGACCAGTTATTGAGGCCACGACATCGGCCATTGTTCTGCCTGCCGGGGTCAGAAATTATGATTTGAAGCATAACTACTCTAGCATGCTTCCAGCTTTCCATGTAATGCCCAATGAGGATGCACTCCAATTCGTCCGAGAGTTCTGTTTTATAGTGCAGACTTTCCCTCTGTCGGACCTTACAGAGGATCAATTAAGGCTCAAGTTCCTGCCTTACACCTTAAAGGATCGGGCTCGGGCGTGGCTGCTATCACTCCCGTCAAATTCTATTAATTCGTGGAAGGATGCTTGTGAGAAGTTTATGTTGAAGTTTTATCCAAACCACAAGACACAGGAGATTCGTACGCAGATTATGAATTTCACACAAGGAACTGACGAGCCTTTCCATGAGGCTTGGGAGAGATTTCAAGAGCTCTTCCGACAATGCCCACATCATCAGTTATCCGCGATTATGATTAGTCAGTTCTTTTATGATGGACTTCTTACTACTACTCAGTTCATGGTGGACAGCACGGCAGGGGGTAACATCGCTAAGAAGACCCCCATGGAACTCAACCAGATCTTCCAGACCTTGGCGGACAGTTCACAACAGAAGTCGATCCGAGGGAGAAGAGTTGATACCAATGCGGTAACACCAAATTATGAGCTGCAGAAACAACTCGCAGGGATGATGAGGGAGTTGCAAGAATTGAAGATGAATAAGTCTGTGGCATCTCCTCCTCGGTCAGCACCTGTTAGGCATGAGATTACTCCTGAAACCTGTGGTATTTGTGGTGAATTGGGGCATCATCCTGAGGAGTGCCAGAGAATGGGGGAGTTGACCTATGAAGGAGGCGCAGAAGTGTATGCGGCACAGGGATTTCCTCCTCGACAGCAGTTTGACCAGGGCCAAGGATCTAATCCGAATCAGCGACAGCAGAACTCGGGATGGCAAAATCAGTCTACCACTGGATGGAGGAATCAGACCCCAGGCCAGGCATATGGAGGCAATTTTCAAAATCGCCGTCCTCCACAGCAGTTCACGCAGTATCCTCCTCAGCAATTCAATCAGTTTTCTAATCAGCAACAGTGGTACCCACAGCAGCAGCAGCAGCAGTGGTACCCGCAGCAGCAGCAGAATTTTAATTCTCAGTGGCAGAATCCAGCTCAGCAGAGTCAGTTCCAGCAAGGGCCACCCCAATTTCAGCGCGCATCGCCACCACCTGCTCAGAAGAACTTGTTTGAAGATAATCTCAATGCATTCATGCAAGAAAGCAGGCAGGCGAGAGAAGCTCAAGATGCAACCATCAAGCGCCTTGAGACGGCGGTGGGACAAGTGTCTGGTACCGTTAACCAGATGCAGCAGCAGCAGCAGCCGGGAAAGATTCCGAGCCAAGGTCAACAGCCACATCAAGCGTCAGCCGTCACTGTGTTGAGAAATGGGAAGATGGTTGATAATAAAGTGGGAGACACATCATCAGAGATCTTACAGCCTCGAGTTGAGGAAGAGCAAGCAGAAATCCGACTACATAAGGCTGAAAAGCCTTATCGCCCACCGGTACCCTTTCCTAGCAGATTGCGGAATGAGAAGCAGGACCAGCAATTTTCAGACTTTTATAAGATGCTATCCAAGGTGAATGTGAATTTACCTTTGCTCGATGTGATCCGAAACGTGCCTGCTTATGTGAAGTTCTTCAAGGAGTTAGCATCCAAGAAGAGAAAGTTTGATGAACCGGAACAAGTTCTAGTATCAGAAAGTGCCAACTCCATTATGCAGCACTCTCTTCCCCAAAAGCAACGAGATCCTGGGAGCTTTGTGATTAAAATAGCTATGGGGAATGGAAAGGAAGCTTCTGGAATGCTGGATTTAGGAGCCGGGATCAATCTGATGCCTTATTCCATTTTTAAGCAGTTGGAATTGGGAGAGTTGAAGCCGACAAGGATGTGCTTGCAATTAGCAGACAGATCGGTTCGTCACCCTCGCGGAGTTATTGAAGATGTCCTAGTACGAGTGGGGAAACTTATTGTGCCGGTGGATTTTGTCGTGCTAGAGATTGGTGACGTCAAGGAAGATGGACGAGAGCACACTTTACTATTGGGGAGGTCTTTCATGGCTACAACCAATACTCTCATTGATGTAAAGAACGGCATAATTAAGATGTCAGTTTTGGGTGAGTCAGTTTCTTACGACGTCAGAGCCAACAAGGGGATTCCGTCGGCCAATAGTGTTGATAATTGCTCTTATATTGATGCTATCGACACACTTGCCGAGGCCTGCTTTATGGAAGAGCAGCAGCTCGAGGAGGTTTTTGAAGGCTCCGCCGACTTGGAGGAGAGATTTAGAGAGGAAGCAGCTATGGAAGCCTTGCTGCCAACTGACCTGCCTGTTAATGAGCCACTCATAATAGAAGTTCCTAAAGACGAGAAGAAGATCGAGCTTGAACTTAAGAACCTTCCGGCCAACTTGAAGTACGTGTTCCTTGAAAAAGAAAAAAAGAAACCTGTCATAATCTCTGCAGAGCTCAAGGCAGCCGAAGAAGAAGAATTGGTCGAGGTGCTCACAAGGTTCAAGGCTGCTTTTGGATGGTGTTTGTCCGACATTAAAGGGATCAGCCCTGCAACATGTATGCACCGGATAAACTTGGTGGATGGAGCGACTCCAAAGAGAGATGGCCAAAGAAGATTGAATCCTGTACTAATGGAAGTGGTGCGGAAGGAGATCTACAAGCAGTTGGCCGAAGGGATCATCTTTCCCATTGCTGACAGTGAATGGCTCAGCCCCGTTCATGTGGTTTCAAAGAAAGGAGGAATCACGGTGGTCTTGAATGATAATGAAGAGTTGGTGCCCATGAGGCCGGTTACAGGTTGGCGGATGTGCATAGACTTCAGGAAACTCAATGCGGCCACTAAGAAGGATCATTTTCCATTGCCTTTCATTGATCAGATGCTCGATAGATTGGCGGGCCATGAGTTCTATTGTTTTCTGGATGGACTGTCAGGCTACTACCAGATCGCGATCGCGCCCGAGGATCAAGCGAAGACAGCCTTCACATGCCCCTTTGGCACATATGCCTGCAAGAGAATGCCGTTCGGACTCTGCAACGCACCAGGTACCTTTCAAAGGTGTATGATGTCCATATTTTCTGAGATGCTTAATGATTTTGTTGAGATCTTCATGGATGATTTTTCTGTGTTTGGATCATCTTTTAATGATTGTCTTAGAAAAATTGAACGGGTGTTAGCAAGGTGTGTCGAGAGTGGTTTGACTCTCAGTTGGGAAAAAAGTCATTTTATGGTACGGAGGGGGAACGTGTTAGGTCACATCGTCTCTAAGAGGGGTGTAGAGGTCGACAAAGCGAAAGTGGATGTGATCGAAAGATTGCCTCCACCTCGTGATGTTAAAGGAATTAGGAGCTTTCTGGGGCATGCCGGGTTTTATCGACGTTTCATTAAGGACTTTTCAAAAATCAGTCAACCTCTATGTCGTTTGCTTTCTCAAGATGTGCCTTTCATTTTTGATGATGCTTGTCTTAATGCGTTTAACTTGCTTAAGGAGAAGTTGAGTACTGCCCCTGTAGTGATTGGTCCTATTTGGTCCGAACCGTTTGAGATTATGTGTGATGCTTCTAATTCTGCGGCGGGTGCTGTGTTGGGTCAACGTATTGATAAAATGCTTCGTGTTATTTATTATGCGAGTCTGACTCTTACTTCTGCTCAAGTGAATTACACCACTACAGAAAAAGAGATGTTTGCTGTTGTGTTTGCATTAGACAAGTTTCGTGCATACATCATAGGGTCTAAGGTCATCATTCATAGTGATCATGCTGCATTGCGTTATTTATTGACCAAGTCTCAGGCTAAGCCAAGACTTATTCGTTGGGTGCTCTTACTCCAAGAATTCGACTTAGAGATTCGGGATAGGAAAGGTAGTGAGAATGCTGTAGCGGACCATTTATCCCGTCTTGATAATCTTCATTCTCCTGTTATTTGTGATAATTTGCTTGAGTCGTTCCCGTTTGAACAAGCCTTGAGTACCAACATAGTCCCTTGGTATGCTGACATTGTTAATTTTCTCGCATGTGATGAATTGAGGTCTGACCTTACTTCCCAAGAAAGGAAGCGTTTTCTATCTGTGTGCAGGCAATACTTTTGGGAAGACCCTTACCTATTTAAGATTGGTAAGGACGATGTGATCAGAAGGTGTATTCCAGATGATGAGCAAGCTAAGGTGCTCCAATTTTGCCATGAGTCGCATTGTGGAGGCCACTTTGGAGGGCAGAAAACGGCTCACAAGGTGCTCCAATCCGGTTTATTCTGGCCTTCATTATTTAAGGACGCACATGTTTTTTATCTTGCATGTGATCGTTGCCAAAGGGTAGGGTCTATTGGTCGTAGGAATGAGATGCCTCTTAATAATATTCTTGTGGTTGAGATTTTCGATGTGTGGGGTATCGATTTCATGGGACCGTTTCCCAAATCCTTTGGTAACGAGTACATTCTTTTAGCTATTGATTATGTGTCCAAGTGGGTCGAGGCCATCCCCACTAGGACTTGTGACTCTCATGTTGTGCTCAAGTTTGTACAGGAAAATATTCTTTGTCGGTTCGGATTTCCTAAGGCAATCATAAGTGATAGAGGGAAGCATTTTTGCAATAAGCTGTTTGAGAAGCTTATGAAGAAGAATGGAGTCACCCACAAGGTTGCTACCCCTTATCACCCTCAAACATCGGGCCAAGCAGAGACGAGCAACCGACAAATCAAGGGAGTTTTGGAGAAGACGGTGCAGCCGTCTCGTAAAGATTGGTCTTCAAAGCTCAATGATGCCCTTTGGGCGTACCGGACAGCGTACAAGAGCATTCTGGGGATGAGCCCATATAGGCTTGTATATGGAAAGAATTGTCACTTGCCTGTTGAAGTCGAGCATAAGGCGTATTGGGCAATCCGAGCAACAAATTTCGATCTTGAGGCCGCCGGAAAGCAAAGACTGCTGCAAATGTCCGAGTTGGATGAACTCCGGAACGAGGCTTATGACAATGCCAAGATCTACAAAGATCGAGTGAAGCGGTTGCATGATAATCGGATTCTATCCAAAGAGTTGAAGCCCGGGATGAAAGTCCTTTTGTTCAATTCACGGTTGAAGTTATTTCCAGGCAAGTTGAAGTCCCGTTGGAGTGGGCCGTATCTCATTGAAGAAGTTCTACCTTTTGGAGCTGTTCGGTTGTTAAATGAACAGACTCGCGAATCCTTCCAAGCCAACGGACATCGAGTGAAACCGTACTATGAAGGAGAACCTGTTGTGGAAAGAGTCGAGTCAATTTGGCTCATGGATTCCGAATACGTTTAGTTTTTGTATGTCGAGCTAACGACATTAAACAAGCGCTTCGTGGGAGGCAACCCACCAAAAAAAAAAAAAAAAAAAAAAAAAGATACTGTGGCGCAGGTTCGACGCTCGTTCACCTTGAGCGAGCGTCCAGTGTGCGTTGCTTCGACTACAGAGACGAGGGTGCGACGATCGTTCACCTTGAGCGATCGTCCAGCGGGTTTTGCTTCGACTTCAGAGACGAGGGTGCGACGATCGTTCACCCTGGGCGAGCGTCCAGCGCGCGTTGCTTCGACTTCAGAGAAGGGGGTGCGACGATCGTTCACCTTGAGCGAGCGTCCAGTGGGTTTTAGTTCGACTTCAGAGAAGGGGGTGCGACGATCGTTCACCCCGGGCGATCGTCCAACACGACTCATTCCTCGGCCCATTTGTTCTACGGCCCAATTCTGGGCGATCGCTCATTGCCAACGAGCGCCCACTTCCTGGGCTATAAATATGTCGGCCCTAATTTCAGAGCAGCCGCCTCCTTCGTTTTTGTTTACTCTCAGTCGCTCTTCGTGTGTGTTGTGGAGGTTTTCTCTCTTTTGGTTTTGTTTTCGTCCTTGTTCCCGACCGGCGCCTTCTCTATCATCCCATTCAATGATTCCTTGTGGCGGTTTTCTCTCTCCGCCGGTGAATTCGACCACCCCACAGGCGACGAGTGCTCAGTTTTTCCGATCGGCGAGCATCTGCTATTTTCGCCGACCACGCACCTGGCGAGCGTCGACTTCAGACGAGCGCCCAGTCTCTTCCCCTTGCCGTCCTTGCTGAGCGAGCGTTCACTGTCGACGAACGCTGATTTTTCATACCCGGCGACCGCTTAGTTTTTCTTCCTCGTCGTCAGCGACCGCCAGCTTCGTGGGTTCATTTTGGCCAAGTATTCGTATCCAGCAACGTCTCATTCACTATGGTCCGCACTAAGAACGTCGGAGGGAGTTCTTCTTCCCATACTACTGGCTCTGAGGCTATGGACATCGATGCGGCTGCACCACAGAATATTTCAGCGACCTATGCTGCTCCTTTCCCCATTTACTCGCTCCCTGAAGGTAAACTTTTCCTTCGCCTCAAGAGTAAATCTGTTACGGTACCTCGTTTCATTGATTGGGAGGTTATTGAGTCTTTGGGGGTGAAGGATGAATTGAATAAGTATTTAAAGGTCCTAGGATTATTTCAATATGCTCGCTCAGAATGGCCTTCATTTACTCCTTTATGTTTGGAATTTCTCGTTTCTATGGATTTTGAAGATGATCTCAAGGGTATCACTTTTCGGTTGATGGGCAATACATATCGTGTGGGGTATTCTGTTTTGCATACGGTTTTTGGGTTTCGGAAAGCTCATGGGGAATTGTCTGTTTCTCCGACATTTGATGCCAAAGCGGCTTGGTATGAGTTGTCAGGATGTGACAATTGGGGGAATGGTGGTGTTCCTAGTGGCTTAATTCGTGATCCAGTTTTGTGCATTTTACACAAGTTCCTTGTCTATCACATTAAAGGTCGGGCAGAGGCTAATAAGGTGTACAATGTTGAGTTATTTTTGTTGGATTGTGCTGTGAAGAAGCGGAAGGTTTGTCCGGCTCCGTTTATCTTTGACACTTTGCAGAGCATTGTGCGCACTTCGACATATAAGGCTGCTTTGCCACATCTTGCTACTGCTTTGGCATATCATTTCAATGTTATGCGGGCAAATTCCACTCCTTCTAATCAAGTGCTGTTGCGATGCAAGTATTTGGGCTTTACTGAATTGAAACATGGATTTATTGCCCGTGATTTGGTGTCCTTTGCTCCTTATGAGTCGCGCCTAGCAGTTAAGCGCCAGCGTGGTGCTGAGTTCGTTGGTCCTCGTGCGCCCCCACCCCTACCTCTGGTTCTTCCGATGCTGAGTCGGATGGAGCCAATGATGATGCCACACCGGTGGGGAGTGATGAGGAGTTTCCTCCTCAGGATGGGGTTATTCGTCAGATTGAACAAGCTTCCCACTCTTCCGGCCCCAGTTCTGTGCCTTATGACTTTTCGACGTTTCAGCAGGATTTTACTTCTTTCCGTGGGGAGATGAGTTCCCAGTTTGGGCACTTGCAGCAGCAGATGATTCTACATAATGCCCAATTGTTCCGTCAAGATCAACGGTGGGAGCAGAATGATCAACGGTGGGCGCAAAATGATCAGCGTTGGGCAGTTAATGAGCAGCGATGGGAGGCACAGGAGCAGTATTGGGCGGCTCAGCATACACATTGGGCGGAGCAAGAACGCAATTGGGCCTCGAATTCTCAGTATTGGACCCAGCATCAACAGCAAATGGCTTCTCAGGGTCGTCAACTGGATTCATTGGAACAGCAATTTGCTCGTTGGCATTTCGCTCCAGGTGGTTCGTCTGATCCACCGCTAGATCCGTAGTGATTCTCGTTGTTGCTGTGTACGCCGTTCTTTTCTTCTTTTTCTTGTTGCTTTCTTGTTTTTGTTTTGTTTTTGTTTTGTTTTTGTTTTTTTGTGTTTGGTTGGTTTTTGTGTTTGGTTGTTTTGAGAATTGCTAGGTTGTTCGTGTTTATGTTAGTTTCGATTCCTTCGTTGGTTGTTTTGTGTTAATCCCTTCCTTGTTCTCTTGTGTTTCGGTTGACAATGGGGACATTGTCGTGCTTTTTCGTGGGGGAGGGGGGGGGGTGTGTTGATATTATGATATTGTGAGTCCTCGGGTTTTTCTTATTTGGAATTAAGATGTTGAAGTTGGGTTTGAAGTTTATGACTCATGTTTTGATAGATTTTATTGATCAAGGTGGTTCTATTATGAATCGATTGGTGCGGTTTTTGCATGTCATTTGTGGGGTGATTCACATTTGAATTATTGACACTTAAATTTTGAGTATGGTGAACGGTTTGGAGACGGTGTTTTAGAATTGTATCCCAATTTAAACGAGTTTAAAAAAAAAAAAAAAAAAAAAAAAAAAAAAAAAAAAACGCGTCATAAAGGGATCAAAAAGATCTTGTTTAGTAAGTTGAGTCATTTTGGGAGGTCTCTGCTCTTCTGGGAACCATGAGCATGGGAAACCACATGAGGATACTTTAGATGACCTCTAAATGTCTTCACCTCATGAAATATGGCCATATAACCCAATTTGACTTGACGTTTGGTTATTTCGTTGTTTAAGTTGGTTGTGTTGTGAAGGGCTCTACCCCTCTTTCTCATTACCTTGAATTCGTTTTTAAAGGTGGGGAATGGGTATGGGAAACCACGCTAGGAGGCCGGATTTTCCGTGATTTCACCTAGTGAAGATTGCCCGGTTTTTGCATTTTTATTAGTATAGTTTAATAAGTGGTTTGAGTTGGGATACTCTTTGATGTCATTGTTTCCTTTCTGTGATCTTGTGCTTGGATGTTGAGTGGATTGAGGTCTTGTGTGGAAGGCCACTCATTGGTGTTGTGATTACTGTTTTCGATTGATGAGTGATGAATTGCTTTGTGATTGAGAGTTTATTGCGATATGTGTTATTTAGTTCAAATTTCACTTTCTTCGTTTTAATTTTTATTAAGGTTTGCTTGAGGACAAGCAAGGTTTTGTGTGTGGAGGGGTTGTTTCGCCTGTTTTTGGTTGTTTTTAGTTGGGATTATTTAGTGCATTTTGTTCGTTTGCCGTTGTGTTTTGTGTTGTTTTATATTCGGAATGCTCTAATGCTTTGGGTCGAGTTTTTGTTGGGAAAATGCAGTATTTGTGTTTTAGGTGTTGGATCACAAGAGAAATGGCTGAAAAGTGTATGTTCGACTATCGTTCACATCTCGACGAGCGTCCAACAGTTATGTGAAGTATCAGAGAATCACCTTGGACGATCGTCCAAGGTCAGCTGTCGTTCAATAAATTTACAAGTTGGCGACTAGGCTTTCAGAGAGGACACCCCAGCGATCGTTCAGCCTCAACGATCGTCCACTTGGTCGAGAAGAGTTTCAGAGAGGACACCCCAGCGATCGTTCAGCCTCAACGATCGTCCACTTGGTCGAGAAGAGTTTCAGAGAGGACACCCCAGCGATCGTTCATCTTCAGCGATCGTCCAGTAGTTCTATGTGATGGCGAGCAGGTTTCAGAGAACTCACCTCAGCGATCGTCCAGTCTCAACGCTCGTCCAGCATGGACGAGAAAACTTCAGAGCGCGATCTCCAACGCTTGTGGAAGCCTGACGCTCGCTCATATCTTCATGAAGTTATGATGTTCAACGATCGCCCACGTTGGGCGATCGCCCGTACTGAGGCGGCGATAATATTAGCTATAAATAGAGCCTCAGATTTTATTTTTTTTCATACGTTATTGCTTTCGTTTTTTTGTTTCTTCCGACACAGAGAATTTTTCCAGGGGGTTCTTTTACAGTTTTTCGCTATTTTCTTGTTCATCAAAACACTAGGGTAGATTACTTTCAATTCGTACGGATTTTGTGACAGACTTCTACTACGAATTAATCACCGTAAGTTTCTTTTATTTCACATCTCAATTATGTTCATGATTTACTTTGTTTTTAGAACTAGGGTTTATATTACTGTCTAGATTAATTGTCTTTTTAATTCCTTTGAGTAATCAAAATCCCAACCCAATCAATCTTTATTGCTTTCTTTTTACTTTTCTGTTCTTTTCGTAATGCAACAATCACCCTGTTAAGCCTTCCTTGTGAGACGATATTCGGGACAACTTATCTAATCTATAACAACCACGTTTAATTGCGTGCAACTTAGATTAATTTAGGTTGAACAGTGACTCAGGTTCCACTGTGTTCGGTTCAACAGCTTTAACCTTGACAGCTTTGATGAAGGTTGCTGGAGGAATTCCACTATCTTTAATCACATCATAATCGAGTCCTGACACGTCATCCATCTGTCTGCTGTAACTGATAAGATTCTCTATGATCTTGGATGACTGATACAGCTTGATTAGATTGTCCTTCTCAGTTTGCAACTCCTTGAGGAGGACAGTTATCTGCTCGGTTTATCCATCTGACTTCTTTATCAGCTGCTCAATCTGAGCCTCTTGATTTTTCAACTGATCTTGTTGTTCCTTGATCTGCTTTATCAACTCTTTATCAGTTGGAGCCTTAGCCTCGTTCAGTTGACTCTTGAGATTCTCAATCTCCTCGGTTTGACTCTTGATCAGATCGTCCTTTTCGGTTAAGGAATCTTCAAGTTTGGCGAACTGAGCTTGAAGACTCTTAAACTCAACCGATTGGTGATGCAGTTCCTCACTGAGTTCTTGAAAATCACTCCAGGAAGGTTCCACCTCTTCATCCAGTGATTCCTGCATGTTAGAAATATTTGAAGAATTTAACTTAGCAGGATTAGAGTGTACCTCAGTATCATCCTGGTCGATTCCAAGAGCCATGAGGCATTGATCCTGATCGGTAGCGTTGTTGGTGGAAGTCAGCTCATCCTCATCTTCAGTGTCAGTGAAGATGTCCATGTCATCAGCTGCTTCTTCTGCAACCATGGCCTTGTTCTTTCCAGCTTGTTTGGCCCTTAATGCATCTCTCTCTTTCTTTGATAGATCTGGGCAGTCAGCCTTGAAATGACCTTCCTTCCCGCATTCAAAGCAACCGTTGGTGATAGGCTTTGAACTGTCTCGAGTTCGGTTTGATTTGTAGAATCGTTTGTATTTCCCGAACCGAGTGTCCATGTCGGCTAGTTTCTTTGACAGGGCTGCAATGTTCTGTTGCAGTTCCTCTCTGCTTGGCTCTTTTGCAGTCGTGTCAGCCGATCTGGTTGGCCTCGATGTTCTTGATTTTGAGTAGTCAGCTTGGAGAGCAGCTGACTTTGAGGCTGAACCAACATCCTCAAGTCGACTCGTCTGAACCGAGGACTGAGATCTTCTTCGGTTCACCTTATACTCATTTCCCTTTAAGATTGAGAACAATCTTTCAGTTCCCATTTCACCAAGGTCAGCTCGACTCTCGTGGATATTGGTGAAAGTATCCCACTCAGCCGGTAGAGCTTGTAACACTTTTAGATTGATTTCTCTTAGTGTGTATTTTCCTCTTCGGATGAAGTGGATTGTTCTGAGGATGTCCATAAACCGGAGCTCTAGCTGATCAATTGTTTCATCTGTCTTCAGACAAAAATTGTCGAAGTCTTGGCATGCATGTGAGAATTTGTTCTCCTTCGTCTCATCACTTCCTTCACTCAGCGATGCCAGGATGTCCCACATCTCTTTTGCAGTCTCACACTCCTCTATCCAAGGCAGATAATCTTGTCCAACTGTGGACATTATTGTGCTCTGTGCCCAGATGTCTAACTGGCTCACCTTGGCTTCCTCTGGAGTGTAGTCTTCCGGCTGCTTCTCCACAAACTCCACAACTGTATCCTCATCGTTGGGATTTGTAGGAGTGCGAGCTATTCTTTCTTTGATGATGATCGGTCTGGAAGAAAGAACTTGTTGCATCCTATGATGCTTTGACAGAAGGATCTTCTTCATCCGTGTTCTCCATGATGTATAATTGACTACTGAGAACATGACTACTATCTTGTCCTTGACGTCCATCTGCACACAACAACAGAACAAATATGCAAGAAGATATGCACTAGCGTGAAAAGATCTATTCAGTTGACCACTGAAGAAACTTTCTCGAATTCACACCTTGTGAAACAGAGTCAGCAGTCTTTTGAACCACTGTTCTGATACCACTTGATGGTCCCGAAACGAGTTACTGGTGTATGGGGGGGGGGAATACACCAGTTAGGATTTTAAAACTTAACCCTGAAAAATACTTCAACCGAGTAAAAAGACTCAGTTGGAATCTCACAGCTAAGTAAGCAACCTCAGCTGGAAGAGTGAGGCTGTGCGGAATGTGGTGGAAATTAAACTCGTAAAACAACTTACGCTTTTATGCTCGGTTGGTCAAAAATCAAAACAGTTGAGAATGTGCAAATGAGGTTTGTATGCTGGTTAGTCAGACAGTCAAGAATGCAAGAAATAACTGAATAAAGAAAAACACTAGCACACAGAGATTTAACATGGTTCGGAGATAACCCTCCTACGTCCACGGGGAGTTGTGAGTCCACACAACTCTGTCCAAGTTCTTCTGGACAAACCACTCAGCTTACGCGGGCTGAGCAACCGTTATGGATAAGTTTGCGGGTACTTATCAACCTTACAGTTTAGTTTACGGGTACTAAACGACCTAACTACTCAGTTGCAGGAAGAGTAGGATCCTAAACCTTTTCAGGTGAAAGAAAGATATGTTTCCAACTAAAAGCTCGAACGGGATGTGAGCTATGATCTAACTTTCTATGAACTCTCACTAAGTGATGTTCTCAAGGTTCGATCTAAAGACACAAAACTAACTAACTCTAGAACTCTCAACAAGTGATGTTCTAAGAGATTAACTTCAGTTCAGCTCGTGAAGAATATTGCTCTTTCTTTTGCTCTCTGGTTTCTTCTCGCGTGTGTGTCTTGTTATTTCTTCGAATGAATGAAGGCCTCTATTTATAGGTGGAGAGTATCAACTAGCCGTTGGAGGAGCTATTGATCTCTGTTCTTTGAAAGCGATGGCTTGTCTCTGATCTCTGCAGACTTTCCTGATATGGCATCTGTGCTCTTCTACTTTCCATCTGAGATAGCCTTGTGTTGGGTCAAATGGGGTAATGACTGAACGGTCAAACCCTCACGTGACTTCCTTTTTGAAATTTAAATCTTAACAACAGACTTCTAACAAGGAGTGGTCGGTTAAGACTTTCGATCTTCAGCTAGCTTGTTCTTCAGCTGATGTTCTATGTGACAACTAACAGTTGAACTCTCAGCTGACTTCGTCTTCAAGCTGTTGATCTTCTTGGTTGAGTTCTACAACTGATGTTCTGGAACTGAACACTCAGTTGTCTTCCTTGTATTTAGTCAGTTGGGTTCGAACGCTCAGATGGCTTTCTTTCATCTGATGTTCTCTTCCCCTTTACTGCTTCTCATCTGATGAACGCTCAGTTGTTTTCCTTACAACTGATGTTCTATCTCTTGAATGTGACTTCCCCCTTTTTGCATCTGATCATATGAGCTCTCAGTTGTATTTCTTGACAACTGATGTTCTGTCTGAGTGATGCCTTGTTGCCATCTTCAGCTGGAGACCTGTAAAGATAAAATCTTAACTTTGCTTAAACAGCGAGCCTAACTTTTAACATTAGGTTCTGGAAACATCTACTCGGTTGGGGTCAGTCGGTTTTGAAATTCATCAAAACTTTTACTAATAAATTTCTCAACACTACAAAATTCTAAAGTTTCTTATTAGCACATGTTATAATAAAATAATTGTGTTACCATAAATTGGTAACAAGTATATATTCCCTTTGTCCACGATAAGTGTGACCCGAGTATCAGGTTTTAAGAAATAAAGGAGAGTGAGTGACAGTGAGGAAGAATAAAGGAGAATGAGTGAGAGTGGGAAATGTACTTGTGTTAATTTTAGTGGAATAAAGCAAAGTGTGTGAGAGTGAGAAAAATAAAAGGATAATATATTAAGTGAGAAAAGAAAAGAAGGTCACGCTTATCGTGACGGAGAGAGTATTTTGCCATATTGGGGTCGTGCTTATCCAATATGTCGTTTTATTCCCTATAGGTGAAGAACGAGTATTATCACTACTCTTATTAGAATAGCTAATACACTTGGATAGATTGATAGAGGAGATCATTACCTTGATTTATTATGAACGAAGGAATGAATTTTGATGGTTAATGGATGATCTTGGAGAGAAAAAAAAAAAAAAACTTGAAGAACCTTGATGAATAACAATGGTGTTTGGAAGAAATTGTGGAAGATGATTATGTGTGTGTGCGCGTGAGTTATGAGAGAGAGAGAGAGAAAGTGATGACCAATTTATGTGATAATTAGTTTATGCAATAGGTGTCCAATAGTTTAATATTAGAACATTGGTAGAAATGAGTCATAAAGTAGGAATAATATAAAAAATGAAATATCTATGGTTAAATATATATGTATGTCGGCCATAGAGGAAAAATTCCTCCAAATACCGCATTTTCCGGCTCGTTACGATGTTATGATAAATCGAGAATATAAAAACGTAATTCGGCTCATTTGCGGCGAATTCCGATTTTACCATTAAATTCGAAATAGCTAATATACTTAAAAAGTATATTTTAAACTTAAAAATTAAATAAAATTAAATAAAATTTTGAGACATCACAGTCCAAAATTTATCCGGAAAAATCATAAAAACAAACTTTCTAGGGCGAACTCGTATCGAAATTTCGTGAGTGTAAAAATCAGACGGTTTCCCGATCTGAGTTATCAAACTAAAAAGTTATCGTACGCGATAACCCTAATACAGTAGTCATTTAACTGACCTCCGTAATATATTTTCGGAAATGGATTTCACCGTTAGTCTTAGAATTAAATTTTATGAACTTAGGCGTGCAAAGCCGTAATTATTAATAACTTTGAATTTTTAACCCAGTAGAAATTTTCCGGGGTATTACATCCTACCCCCCTTACGAAAAATTTCGTCCCGAAATTCGCATATCTCCTTGAAACCGTTCGGGGTACTTCTTCCTCAAATTCCCTCCTAATTCCCACGTGGCTTCTTTTTGCTCGGTGAAGATCTTATATCACTTTTACTAGTCGAATCGACTTGCTTACTTAAATTTTTGCGTTGTTCGATCCAAAATCGATTATGGTTTTCTTCATAACTTAAGTCAGATTCAAGAACTACGTCTTGCTGACTAATTATAAGCTTAGGATTATAGACGTGTTTTTCTTAATTGTGAAACGCGAAAATATGTTAGGGACACTTCCTAGATTTGGCGGTAAGGCCAATCTATAAGTAACGGTCCTATTTTCTCGAGAATCTTGTAAGGTCCTGAGAACCTTGGTATTAGTTTACCCTTACGTTGAATCTAATGATTTCTTTTGAAGGCGTAAACTTGAGGAAAACTTATCTCCAATTTCAAATTTAAAAAAAAAAATCACAATGGTCGTTGGCGTATGATTTCTATCGGCCTTGAGCTTCATTCATTCTCACTCTGATCTGCCGAACGTTCTCGATCATTTCATTAACCTCATTTGATCCTAAATTCTTTCTTTCCCTTAACTTACGATAATAGTGCAGTTATTTAAAGCTTATTCTTAGACAAGACCTCGTACGGCGCAAAATTTATCGAAGCTCGATAACTATTGTTGTATGCGAATTTAATTTGATATAAAATTTTTCCAACTTGCGCTTGGATCTAATACTATCGTTCTTAGCATACTAACGAGTATTTCAATCGTTTCTCTCGGATTATCGATTCGTCTGAGGGTGAAAAGCTTTACTGAAGTTAAACTTAGCACCTAGCTTCTTCTGCGTCGTGATCCAAAATCGCAAGTAAATTGGCATCTTTATCCGATGTTATCGTCTTTAGTACTCTATGCGGGCATACATCTCGCGGTCGTATGACTGTGCTGACTTCCCTGACTCATAAGTAAACTTAATCGGTAGAAGGTGAGCTGATTCTGTGAGTCCATCAATTACTACCCAGACGGCAGTGTTTCCTTTTCTGGACTTAGGCAAGCCTGTCACAAAATCCCTAGCTCTACCTTTCCCATTCCATTCTGGAACATCCAATGGCTGCGACAATCCATACGGTCGTCGATGTAAAGCCTTAACTTGTTGATAAGTTAAACATCCTTCCACAAAACGAGGCAACGTTTCGTTTTAGTCCATTTCACCAGAGATCTCTTCTTAACTCTTAATATGTTTTCGTATTCTCCGGGTGCGCGGCATATGACATATCGGGAGTTTTACTGATAATATCGTATTACGTTGTTTTATAATAATCCTCTGGTACCTCTGTTCCTATCCTCAGTCGTAGCTCTTTGATCATCTCGTTCTTCCTCTGTCTCTCATCACTCTTTCTAATAATTTGGTGTTGTTACCAGTGCCGCTATTCGACCTGTGATCGTTGCTGACGTATCGAGAACTTCTATATCCATCATCTCGAATTCTCGCACAAGCGTTTCTTCTCCGATGAAGAGATACCTAAACTTAGTCGGAGCCTTGCGACTACGCATGATTGCTGTTACGCTCAGCTTATCCGGAATGGTAATTAATACCAAAATCTTAAAACTCAACTAATTTGGGCCATCCTCTTTGTCTTATGTTGTTTTCTTCTGCTCGAATAAGTACTTCAACTCCTTATGATCTGTGAAGGTCTTAACCCTTATACCATAACGATAATGTCTCCAAATCCTCAATGCGTGTCCAACGGCTGTAAGTTCTAGGTAATAGGTTGGATACTCGATTTTTGTGGGGTTTAAAATTGTCGTGAGACGGAGGCTATCACCTTTCCTTCTTACATCCAAAATACATCCCAATCCATTCTTCGATGCGCCAATATATACAATGCATTCCTTGTTTGTTTTTTGAAAGGCAAAAATTGGTGCGATAATCCATTTTCTTATGCGTCTATAAAAATTATCTCGCACTCGTCGGTCCATTCGGAAGTATTTTCCTTCCGAAGTAGTTACGTCGTAGTTCTAGGACTTGTGAAAATTAAATTCTTCGTGTTCTTTCTCATTCTTGGAGTGAATGAGAATGTCGTTGATGAATACTCTGGCAAATTTATCTAATATACGAGTGAAATAACCCTATTCATGAGATCCATGAATACCGCAGGGCGTTGGTCCAATCAAATGGCATTACTAGGAATTCGTAATAGCCATATCGGGTTCTAAAAACTATCTTAGGTACGTCCTCGAGTTCGATTCCTAGCTGATGATACTCTGATCTCAAATCTATATTCGAAAAGACTCCTGCACCCTTAAGCTGCTTCCGGCTCTAAGTCGATCGTGAAATCTGCGTGACGATCTGGTGGCAAATCCTGGCAAAACTTCTGGGAAAACATCATCATATGCATTCACTATCTTCACGTCCTGAACGGTCTTCTTAGATCCTGGTTCTCCATCTAGGTACACAAGGTAGGTTGTGGTACCCTTCTTCCTTTTCAACTTCGTGGCTTGTAGCGCTGATATTGTTGGTACTCCTCTACCCATCGAAAACCCGTGAAAAGTCGGTCGGCTCTCTACCCGGCGGTTAAAAAGAGATTTCTCTCTCGTTGCAGAGAATCGTGGCATAATTCTCTGACAACTAGTCCATCCTAGGATTAAATCCATGTCGAACATTTATCACGTTCCAATTGTTTGCTATGACCTTATAAAGACCCTAAATAAATTTTACGTTCGAGCAAAACTAAGGGAAATAATTCTCTGAGATTATCGTCACTCTCTCAAACGTAGTTGTTCTTATTTCATGATTAGCGCGTCCTAGCTCTACTCCTAAATGTTAACAGATACTAATAACAACTGAATATAAGGCTCTAAAAGAAGTAAAAAAATTATGACGGGTGAAATTCTTAAGAAATTCGTCCAATACCTGTCACGTTTTCCTTGTCCTCACTTCGCTTCTCCTGGCAAACCACGCATGCCCATTCATTTTGTTGTGGTGTCAGTTGTTGTTGTGATTGGGTTTGGATGGTCCCTAAGGGTTGGGGTTGACTATACTGGTTTGGTTCCACCGTTGGAAACAACATTGGGCATTTCCTCTTCTTATGCCCTGTCTGTCCACATTGAAAACAATTTCCCGTTCCTGCTAGACAAACACCGTAATGTTCCTTATTATAGTTGGGACACGTAGGAACATCCTGCTTCTGGTCCACTGCTTGCTGCTATCCTAGGCAATCCCTCTTAAAGTGCCCCTCCTGTCCACAGTTGAAGCAGACACCTAGGTTCTCTAGTCAAACACCGTAGTGTACACGATTGCACGTAGGACATGCTGGGATAGCATTCTTTCTTTGGTTAAGCCGATCATACTGATTGGTTTCAACTGTTGGTAACGGTTTCGGGCAATTTCTTTTCACATGTCCCTTCTGCCCACAGCTACAGCATCCGTTAATGTTTACTGGACATTTTCCAAAGTGCATCCAATTGCACCTAAGACAAGTAGGTACCATGATTTCTCCTTGGTTGTTCCCTCCCTGATTATAGTGATGATGATAGCAGTCATGACTGCTTTCTCCTCCCCACTTCTTTTTTCCTTTACAGTCGTTATTATTATTGGAAAGGTCTTGGGTTGAAATCTGGGTCGGTATTGGTGGGAACGCTGGAATCCTTCTCTGATCTGGCATCACTGCCTCTATCTCATGAATTCGTTCCAATAATTCTGTATAGCTTAGTCCCTTTTGGCTAGCTAATGCTATCTCCAGTTTACGTTTGAGTTCTCCTTGAAATTCCTTTGCCATTTCTTCTTCAGCAGCCACCTGATTGAATACATACCTACCGTAAAATGCTCTCTTAAAGTTATTCCAGGTAATTTGAGTCGTTTACCCCATCGCCATAGCTTCCTATCTAGCCTTCCACCAGTAGTTAGCCGGTCCGGCTAGTTGAAACGCAACACAAGCAAGGCGTTCCTCATCCGTACATCCTAGAAGCTCAAATATCCCTTCGATTGATCGTACCCAAAACTCAGCGTCGTTCGGGTTACTAGATCCCTTAAAAACCGGCGGATTTCTTCTGAAGAATAAATCCTCAATTTTACGTTGTTGTGGGGGTGGCGGAAGAAATTGGTCTTCTTGATGATTACGTTCTCCTATGTTTTCTCGCTGTCCTTGACCTCCACTGTACCCTCTAGGATTACCAAATCCTCCTTGATTGTTACTTACTTTCGGCGGCATTTTGGTTCTATAAGAAACGAGAATTCTCATTAGCGCTTGCGCTTAAGTCTTTTATTTACCTACTAGACCCCTTTCCAAACTTAACAAGTTCACGTAGAAGAGAAATCAGTAATGATTTTGATATTAACCTTTGTAAACTTTCAACTTTCGGAGTTAAATTAAACTCTCGTTACGCGAGTTTTTTCAACGCTCTGGTTTTCATTAAACGATTTGGAGGGATTTTTTTTTTGTGATAAAAAAAACCCTTGCACGGGTCGTATATATATATATATATACATTTAAAAAGAATATTTATTTTACCTCCGACGAGGACTTATACAGAAAGTAGACTACTACGAGTCTAAACTAGGCTGACTGCCTATCTGTACAGTAAACCTTATACCTACTAGAAGTGCTAGAACGGAAATGAATCATAAAATTTCGTATCCGTGGAAGTACTACAAAGGAACTAGTTACTGATCCAACTATGCACAAGGCGAGGAAAATCTACTAAGAATACTATTACGCGTCTGGTATGCTCCGCTCATCTAACTGTGGTTGTGTCAAACACTTTTCTCTGCGGCCGGTAAATCGTCAAGGTTCTCATCCGGATCCTCCTCTGGATCCTCCTCCTCGGACTCTAAACTGAAGACGAGCTGTAGTGCATCGTCTATCCTTAAGGTGGTACCATCTAGAAGTGTAAGTGGGGGTGGTGAAGGTATCTCTGAACCAATCTTCTCTGCGTCTGAATCCCAATAATCGTCACCGATCACTACATACGTTTCTTCAGGGGAAGATGGTGTTCAGGAAAAGAACCGGACTCGTACTCATCCCTGGAACGGACCCTGAACGGTCCTGCCTCATACTCAGCTCTAACTCTGGCCAACTCTAAACAAATCTCGTTAAGGGGTCTGTATGGATATGGTAATTGTAATAGGGTGGTAAGCTCTGCGTCTACCTGCTGGTACTCTGACCCCGTCCTAAACGGCTCTGTCTCAAATAGTCCCTGAATCCTCACAGTAGGCTCGGGTATGAAAGGAGTGGATAACCCTAGTATGGCAGCCGTCTCTGTATCTATCTCAATTAATCCCGGTCCTGGAACCAACTCCTCAAGCGGTCTAGGTGAAAGCGGTAACTGTGGTACAACTGCAGTCTTCTCGTCTGTCTCTAAAAACTCTAACACTGAATCCCACTCCTCGCTAGATACAAAATCTGTCGGGACCTCCAATAAATTGACCATCTCTGGGTCTAAGTCAAGAGACTCAGGCTCGGTAATCGCTGGGAAATGACGGTAGGAAAAATGTGGCATGCGGGGATCTGCCATCATGAACTTGTTATGGAAGAAGTGCCTATGGATAGCTAAGGCAAAACCCTGGTAATCCTCCGTTGGCTCAATGTCGTCGTCGAACAATCCTAGGTAATATCATGCGATGTCGTGTGCCCAACTATGTCACTGGTCTGGTAGCTAATAAATCAAATCGGACACGGCCTGGTTCGCTGAAATGAATGCCGTGCTGCATAGTATATGGTCGAGAAGTTGCTCACTATCTGCCCGACATCCTCCTTATCCTAGTTTGACACGTAATTATGGTACTTATCCAGTATCACATCCACTAAGGTACGTTGAGGTAAGGGTTGGCTCTTCCGGGTGGTAACCATCCACCCGGCCATCTTATAGAAACACGGATCAGTAACGGTTAAGGTAATAACTTATCTTATAGAAAATCTTAAATCACAATAGAACATTCCTTATTCAATTGTAATATCGCCGACACTTAAGATAATAAACTTATCTTAGATACCTTAGAAATTTTTAAGAAGCATTGCTCTCAAACAAAATATATAGAAATAAGATTTCAAGATCTTATTTCCATCCTGTATATTATTATTCTTTGATATATATATATATATTTTATTTCTTTCATAAGGGAAATTTCTGAATGATTTTTACTTTATTAAAACAAAGTATGGTTCTACTTTGTTCATGTCACCTACGCATTTATGACATTCGTTTATAGGAGACTTTGTCGTCCTCAACATTTGATGCTCGTACTCGTCGCATTCTTCGTTTAAAGACGAAGTATGAAATAAATTTCATAAGAAAAAGAAATAATAATTAGAAAATAATTCTTAGAACCCAAGTTCTAATCGTCGTTAGGATCAATCGATCGTTAGGAATTCAGCTAAGATTCGTACTCGATCTTAGTGATAATACAAATCTCCGATTAAAGATTAAACGGAGCAACTCCATTTGAAAGACGACTTCGTTCGTGTAACTTGTACGGAAGTAACACTTATTTCTTCATTCCCTTTGATTCCCTTTATTCTGTCCTCTTCGTCTCGATCGTATCTTTCTTGTTTTGAAGTCTTCTTTTCTTCTCGTTCCGATCATTTCTCGAATGATTTGAAGCCATGTTTCTTAAACGTCTAAGTTTTCAAAGGATCGGAAAGTCCTTAGAACAAAGTCTATGTTTTTCATGAATAGGGAAAATCCTTAGGGTTTGTCTAGATTCTCATGCCCAAAATATTTTCAAACATAAGAAATTATTGCACAAATAATTTTACATAAGGCACATAACATAACCAAAGTATAATTTAATATACTTCCAAAATAATTCTGTATTTGGCACTTTGTTTTCATCCTTAACTTAAAAACACTTATTCAAAATTTCTTATTAAAACGAAATCGCATTACTGAAATTCTTTCCTCGTTGAGTCGACGTAGCGGGAGGTTGAGTTGTCATCTATATTTTTAATCTTATTTTATTGTTCTGACTTAACTTTACTTGAAAGAAGACTCAGGTATAGAGTATATACAAATACTCTATCCTACGACTCGAAAGAAGACTGGTACCACTCGGTGGTATCACTAGAAAACAACTTTAGGCCAGAGCAGAAACGAATGCTCTGTCGTACTACTCGAAGGAAGACTTGTATACAGAGCAGAAACGATTGCTCTGATGCCACTCTGTCACAGCCCCAAATCCCGAGGGACGGCAGAAGCCGGGGTGCGACTGGGATTGGATTAAAGAAGTGGGGAAGAAAGGGGCTGATTGAATAAACATACGTAAAAGACATCATAAATTCTATCAACAAGACTTCATTACCAAAAGATAGAGTTAATCACGATGGATTACTCGACGAAGTTCTCAAAAGGAATACTAAGTTATAATTACAGAACTTAGTCTACAGTGATTAAACATAAATAATAAGGTTTAGAGTTATGCAGCAGAATAGTGAACTAAGTACATAAGTCTTCTCTAACTCTATTCGACCTCAACTCAACCATCCACCGCTGCCGTCGCTTCAACCTGCACATTTAGAAAACATATGCAGGGCTAAGTACGAAATTACTTAGTTAACACATTGCCGAAAACGTATTCATAGATATAGATAAACAGACATCTAATTTTATAGCGCATCGGGGTTTTTATTGAAAGGAGCCCGTGCCTATTAAACATTTGCATTTTTATTCATAAAGTAGCTCGCGAGCATTTTTAATGTATGTTACGTTCAAATCTTGACCAAATCCTCATTCACCGTGGCTGGTTACCGCTCAACAGGATACCATATACACCACAGGTTACAAAGTGCACTAACTCTGGAAAGCGCTTAATAGCTAACTCAGAGCCGATCGATAGTTAACATCCTAGCGGTTAACTAATAAATCTGGAAAACACAAATGTTAACTCAGATAGGTACAAGAGAACTCACATAAAATATTTAAACAGTTTATGCCATGATTATCACTTTGAAAACACGGTTATCAAAGAGATAAAGAAATACTTTCGAGTTGTGGAAAAACCCACATTTTATTTGTTATATAATAGAAAGCCCACCTTATAAGTTACAGAACTATTAAACGAGTTTTCTGTCGTCGATCCTTTGACTTATCCCGAGTGCTGACTTCCTCCTTCATCGTAAATAATCATAACTTCGATAAGTCATCGAATCGATAAAAGAAAACGGAAATTGAAATCGAATTCGAATTAGTTCTCATATGTTCTTAAGCTTTTAGGCTTTTGCACGCTACTCTAGATTCTTTTAATTAAATGGGAACGAGAATCGAACATTTCTCATTTAGAACTCTTACTTGACGCTAAGGTCAGTAAATTATGATAGTCGATACTTGGAACGACTTAAAAGATCGAATGAAATTAAGTTGAGAAGAAATCAACTTAAAAAATTAAGTTTTGAAACTTCACTGCACAAGGCAGAGCTTCTAAGGACTGCCCAGAACAGAGTACCCTGAAACAAGGGAGGTGCTCTGTACCAAATGAAAGCCAAGGAAGTCTAGTTTACTCTCCAATTTACGGATCTCAATTCCGATAAACGAGCTAAGAGATAAGGCAGTTTCCGGAAAGGGTCGCAAAACTGCCGAAGTTAACCCTAAGTTTTGATAAAAATCGACGTATGACTTCCTAGGTTCGTTTTATGTTCTCATACTTAAATTCTCACGAAAATTATACAACAGGGCAGTCAACACGTATTCCATTCGCGACGAACTCCATTTTATTTTTCCGTCTATGAATACGACGATCAAAACCTCGTCGATCAATCTAACCAATTACTAAACCAATTCAAGTTCCTAATTCAAATTCCAACTTCTCAAATTCAACTAAAACCTATCATTCCAATATTCGGATTATTTATGGATTTTCGTCTCTTACATTTTACTTAATATTTTTATAATAATTTCCATTAATTCACATAGTCATTAACAACCAACTAGAGTACTAATCCATCATCAATTTCTTAATTAAAAACAAATTAAAACCAGCCCCTAAAACCAAATAATTTTCGGTACTTAAGTAATATTAGGGGAAATGATTTCCTTTCTCAATTCAATTCATTAAACCCTTCCTAGTCTTACTACAACAATTATTAATCAAAGATTAGTACTACTACATCATTAATTAAATTTTCCAACTCAAACCCTAGCCCTAAAAATCGGTCTTCACTTAAATCTTAGGGGAATTAATTTCTTTTTGTTTCTATCATCAATTAAACCTCTCCTAAGTCTAATTATCCATTTAATTTATGAATTAAAACATCCTAACATAAAGCCCTAATTTTCGGCTACAACTAATATTTAGGGTTCTTGATTTTTCTTTCAATTAAACCATAGGGATTACTTTCTATCCAATTAATTAAATGATTTAAGACTTAAATCATTATCCTAACTAATCTAATAAAATCGGTCAAGAGAAAAAAATAAAGGATTGAAATTCCACTTGGATAGATTGATAGATGAGATCATTACCTTGATTTATTATGAACGAAGGAATGAATTTTGATGGTTAATGGATGATCTTGGAGGAAAAAAAAAAAAACTTGAAGAACCTTGATGAATAACAATGGTGTTTGGAAGAAATTGTGGAAGATGATTATGTGTGTGTGCGCGTGAGTTATGAGAGAGGGAGAGAAAGTGATGACCAATTTATGTGATAATTAGTTTATGCAATAGGTGTCCAATAGTTTAATATTAGAACATTGGTAGAAATGAGTCATAAAGTAGGAATAATATAAAAAATGAAATATCTATGGTTAAATATATATGTATGTCGGCCATAGAGGAAAAATTCCTCCAAATACCGCATTTTCCGGCTCGTTACGATGTTATGATAAATCGAGAATATAAAAACGTAATTCGGCTCATTTTCGGCGAATTCCGATTTGACCATTAAATTCAAAATAATTAATATACTTAAAAAGTATATTTTAAACTTAAAAATTAAATAAAATTTTGAGATATCACAGTCCAAAATTTATCCGGAAAAATCATAAAAACGAACTTTCTCAGGCGAACTCGTATCGAAATTTCGTGAATGTAAAAATCAGACGGTTTCCCGATCTGAGTTATCGAACTAAAAAGTTATCGTACGCGATAACCCTAATACAGTAGTCATTTAACTGACCTCCGTAATTTATTTTCGGAAACGAATTTCACCGTTAGTCTTAGAATTAAATTTTATGAACTTAGGCGTGCAAAGCCGTAATTATTAATAACTTTGAATTTTTAACGCAGTAGAAATTTTCCGGGGTATTACACTTTGTGGTGTATCTTGTGTCATAGTTTAAGCATTAGCTACAACGACCGAAAGAATAAATCAATTAAATGTAAATAATAGTTAGTATTATATTTGGATATACATAAAACTTTATCACTTATACTATTTCTGTAATTCGTGGAATGTCAATAATGCAAGAAATAACGAGAGTGTTGAGTGCTCTTTGCAATAAAATATTTTTACACAAAAACTTGGTGTGTAATCAATTGCATTGTATGCAACCGATTTGACCCGACCCACATTTCATAGCCCGGGTGCGTGAGCTACACGCGCCATTCATGGCGCGTCCACGCTCTACCAATATATTTTTTTAATTCAGCATTTATGTTTATATATTTAATGTCAACTGTTATGTACCACATGGGTTTCTAGCCTAGTGGAAACAACGTTCTATTCTGTCTTTAGAGGCCAAGTTTCGAATTTTACTGTAAGCAATCTTTGATTTTTTTTTTATTTCTTTCTCTTTTCTTTTCTGTTTTTTTTTTTCTTCTTTTTTGTTTTTTCCCTTGATTTTCTTTCCTTTATTTTTTCCTATATCTTCTCTTCTCTTCTTTTTTTTCGTTTCTTTCCTTCAACATTTTATTTCCTTTTTCTTCTTTTTTTCTTTTCTTTTTATCTTTATTTAAAATTCAAATAATTCAAAATAATTATTATCATGATTAAAAGTAATTAATAAACTAAAATCAATTAAGGGTAATTATTGATATAAATAAAAATAATGTTTCTGTAATACCCCAGAAATTCCGTACAGTCTTAAAATTTTAAAGTTAATAATAAAAATGGCTTTGCACGCCTAAGTTTAGGATTTTGAATTCTAAAACTAACGGTGAAATCCGTTTCCGAAAATAAATTACGGAAGTCAGTCAGATGACTACTGTATTTAGGGTTATCGCGTACGAAAACTTTTTAGTTCTAGAACTCAGAACGGAAAACCGTCTGATTTTTACATTCGCGAAATCGCGATACGAACTCGCCCGAGAAAGTTCGTTTTTTTTATTTTCCGGACGAAACTCGGACTGTGACGTCCCGAGTTTTTGTTGGAAATTAGATTTTAATTATTACTTTCCGAATAAGTTAAATATGTTGGAATTTATGGTAGAATCGGATTTTGACGATAATGTGCCGAGTTACGTTTTTCGTCTTTCGATTTCCGTAACGTCGTATCGCGCCGGAAAAACGCGTATTTTTCCTTTTTCTTCCCCTCTTAGCCGACATCACCCTCTCTCTAAGCTTGATATTTCATTACTTTATAGTATTAATCTAATGACTCACCACTTAGATATTTCTAATTAAACTTTACACCTATGTTGTTACTATTCTAATTAACTTAGTCATCACCATCATCTCCCTCACTTCTCTCTCCCTCATTTTCGAAACACACACATACAATATCTCTCTCTCAATTTTCTTCCATCTTCCATTGAAGAAAGCTTCAAGTTCTTGACAAGAAATCTTCACAAGTTCATCATCCAACCATCAATCTTCTAACTTCCTTCACTAAAGTTCAAGGTATTCATCTCCTCTACATTTCTATCCAAATGGATTCCATTTCTTTTAATTTTCTCATGTTGATCGATTTTGATGATGATGGAGATTAGATGTTTTGATCTTTAATTAGTGTAATTAGATGGATTAGATATGAATTCTGTGGTTAAAATTTGAAGAAAACAAAGAACCCTAAAACCTAACTAATACCGAAAATTAGGGGATTCATGTAGGATGATTGGATTCTTCAATTAGTTGTGTAATTGATCTTAGGAGATGTTTAATTGATGATTAAAACAAAGAGAAATCAAAACCCCTATGAACTAGAAAAGGACCGAAAATTAGTTAGGGTTTGAGTTGGGGGATTTCAAATTAATGATGTAATAAGACTTGTAATTGATTAATTGATGTTGTAGTAGTATGATAAATGGATTAATGATGTTAATTGATGAAGAAAACCAATTCCCCCAAATATGTGTTAATGCCGATTTTGAAGGAGAAATTAGGGGTTTTGTGTGGTTTAATTCTAGTAAGGTTTTGATGATGGATTATGGTTTCTAATGGTATTAATTGATAATAGGAATTATTTGGAATTAATCTAAAAATGTTAATGAAATCGTAAGAGACAAGAATTTAGGAATGAATCGAGATTGGTTGATGATATGAGGTGATGATGTATATAATAATGAATCTCGTTAGATGATGATTGATGACGTAGATTTTGAACGAAATCCGATAACTTTGGAAATTCCTTAAGAGACAAGCTAGTGGACGTAAATAATAATCGAGAAGTCGAGTAAGGTTATTAGCTAGATAATAATGCTTATTATGGACTAAGGAATAACTTTGTAGTTGACGACATGAGCATCCGGATTATTATATGATGAGTTATAGTTATAATCGAGAACTAGAAACGAGAATTTGTTAACTTGTTGTTGGTATAGTAAATGGTAGTTGAAACGACGAGGTTTGATCGTCGTGGTTATAAACGAGTTTTGAAAAGGAGTTCTTCATGTACGGGAGTACGTGTTGACTGCCTTGAGAGTGAAGTTTAGTGAGAAATCGAGTACGAGGACTTAGAACGAGCTTAGGAAGTTATACGTCGATTCTATCGAGCAACTAGGGTTAGCCGCGGCAGTTTTGCGACCCTTCCCAGAAACTGTAATATCTTTTAGCTCGTTTATTGGATTTGAGATCCGTAAATTGGAGCGTAAACTAGACTTTCCAGGCTTTCTAACGGTACAGGGCTCATCCCCTGTTTCCAATTCCTCTGTTCTGGGAAGTCCCCAGAACTACTGCTTTGCGCAGTGAAATTTCAGAATTTGTTTTCCTAAGTTGTTTTCTTCGCAACTTAGTTTCTTTCGATCGTTTAAGCCGTAATAAGTTAACGACTATCTTTTCTACTGACCTAAGAGTCGAGTATGAAACCTTTCAAATTCTAAACGAGATTTGTTCAAGTCTCGTTTCTGTTTAATTAAAAAAAAACTAGTAGCGTGCAAATGCCTAAAGAAACAAAACGACGAAAACCTATTTCGAATTTCCATATTCGATTATCTTTTACGACCGAATTTAAAGTGTGATTATTTTACGATGAAAGAGGAAGCCAGCACTAAGGAAAGGACGGAAGAATATAAGAACGGGAACCTATTTAGTAGTTCTGTATCATCGAGGTGGGCTTTTATATATAAAACAAAACAAGCAATGCTCGAAAACCTTTCTTTATCGCTTTGATATCTGTGTTTTCAAAGTGATAATTATGGCATGAACTGTTTTACGTTTTATGTGAGTTCTCTTGTACCTGTGTGAGTTAACATTCGTGTTTTCCAGAATTTATGAGTTAACCGCTAGGATTGTTAACTAACGATCGGCTCTGAGTTAGCTATTAAGTGCTTTCCAGAGTTAGTGCACTTTGTAACCTGTGGTGTATGTGGTATCCTGTTGAGGGGTAACCAGCCACGGTGAATGAGAAATTGGTCAAGATTTGAACGTAACATACCAGAAAATGCTCGGCCGAGTAAATTGTGAAAATGAGTTAGAAAATATTTTAGTAGACACGGGCTAATTTTAAATAAAACCCCGATGTGCTACAAATTATGAAATGCCAGATTATCTATACTTATGTTTATGTTTTCGGCAACGTGCCCACTAAGTACTTTTGTACTTAGCCCTGCATATGTGATGGTCCCGATACGAGTTACTGGTGTATGGGGGGGGGGGGGGGAATACACCAGTTAGGATTTTTCAACTTTCTAAAAACTTAACACTTGAAATTAACTTCAACTGAGTAAAAGGACTCAGTTGGGATCTCACAGCTGAGTAAGCAACCTCAGCTGGAAGAGTGGTGCTGTGCGGAATGTGGTGGAAAATGTACTCGTAAAAACAAACTCACGCTTTTGTGCACGGTTGGTCAAAACCAAAACTGTTGATGTGAAAGTATGCAGATTGTATGCGGTTAGATTGTCAGTAGAGATATGCAAAAATAATGACTGAACACAAATCAACACGACACACAATATTTACGTGGTTCGGAGAGAACTCCTACGTCCACGGGGAGATGTGAGTCCACACACCTCAGTCCAAGTTCTTCTGGACAGAACCACTCAGCTTACTCGGGCTGAGCAACCATTACAGTTTAGTTTCCGGGCACTAAACAGCCTAAGTCAAGTTTGCGGGTACTTGACGACCTGACTACTCAATTACAGGAAGAGTAAGGTCCTAGCACACTTTTTAGGTTGTGAGAAAGGGTAGGATTTCCAACTACAGCTCGATCAAGAATGAGAGCTGGATCTAAGGCTTGAACGAATAAACACTCAACCTAAGATCAAAAACAGTTTCGAATTCTAGGAACCCTCAGCTACTAATGTTCTCTCAAATTGGAACTCTCAGCTGCTGATGCTCTTAGATGATGATGTTGCAGATTTGCTTTGATTTCTCTCAAGAAAGCTCTTGTATTTTTCGTCGTCTATGTGTCTATCTGCATATCTGTCCTTCTCGAGGAGAGAATCAACTAGCCGTTGGAGGAGCAGTTGATCTCTGATCGGTTGAAAGCGATGGCTTGTCTCTCATCTCTGCAGACTTTTCCGATATGGCATCTGTGCTCTTCTGCTTTCCATCTGAGACAGCCTTGTGTTGGGCCAGATGGGGTAATGACTGAATGGTCAAACCCTCATGTGACTTCCTTTTGAAATTCAAATCTTTGACAGTCAACTTCGGTTTGTCGGTTGAAATTCTTGACCTTCATCTGAGTGATCTTCAGCTGATGTTCCGATCTGTCGAGTTCTCAGCTGACTTTGAACTTCAAAACAGTTGAACTCCTTGTTCAGATTCTATAACTGAGATTCTGAAACTGAACCCTCAGTTGTCTTCCACTTCTTTACTCAGTTGGGTTTGAACCCTCAGATGATTTCTTTTTCATCTGATGTTCTCTTCCTTTCAACTGTTTCTCATCTGATGAACGTTCAGTTGGTTTCCTTCAACTGATGTTCTGAAGACTTCCCCTTGTTTACATCTGAACAAATGAACTCTCAGTTGTCTTTCTTCACAACTGATGTTCTGTCTGAGTGACGCCTTGTTGCCATCTTCAGCTGGAGACCTGTAAAGATAAAATCTTAACTTTGTTCAAACAGCTAGCCTAAATTCTAACATTAGGTACTGGCAACATCTACTCGGTTGGGGTCAGCCGGTTTTAGAATTCATCAAAACTTATACTAATAAATTTCCCAACAATATGTTTTCTAAATGTGCAGGTTGAAGCGACGAGAGCGGCGGTGGTTGAAGTTGAGTTGAGTTAAGAAGTTAGGAATGCTTTAGCTTATGACCTACTTTCCGCTGCAAAACTCTAGACCTTTTGACGTTATGTACATTTGGTGAATCACTGTAGTTTAAGTCTGTAATCTTTAACTTAGATGCTTTCGAGTACTTTCTGTCGAGTAATCCTTCGTGATTAACTCTTCCTTTTTAATAGTAACATCTTGTTCATTGAATGTATGATGTCTTTTATGTATGTTTAATTAGTCAGCCCCCTTCTTCCCCGCTTCTTTAATCCAATCCCAGTCGCACCCCGGCTTCTGCCGTCCCTCGGGATTTGGGGCTGTGACAGTTTCACAATTAGAACTTTTCTTAATAACAATGTTTACTTTAATTTACGACAATTTGAACCTTTAATTATGTAATCAAGTAATTATTATTATTATTATGATAAAAGTAATTATTGATGTAAAAGAAGGTAATGTTTCACAACTATTACTTTTTTTAACGAAAATATTTATTTTAATTCACGGCAATTTGTACTTTTAGTAATTCGATCAATTAATTTTTTTTTGGTATATAGTTTACTTTTATTTCACCAAATAGCAGAGAAAGTACAACTACATATAACACCAAAGCATGCAAACTCTTAGCTAGTGTTTTCAAGAACGAAGTAATCTTGCTAGCTTCCTATCTCTCTGACAACGAAGAGCTATGATCAATTTGCACTACCTCAGCCATCTCCCTTGTTGTTGTAACCTCTTGAAATCATCTAAAGTTCCTCTCTCTCCAAATGCAATAAATGGCCACTGTAATAACAAGTCTATATAACCTCTGCATGCAAATCTTGGAGCGACAATGCTGATTAAGAGTATTTTTCAAGCTCCCAGGGACCAGCTCCTTCTATCAAACCACACCAATTCTTCAATTTCTCCCAAATCGCAACAGTATATTCACAACTAAAGTACATGTGATCAATACTATCTGTTCCATTCTCACAGAAACTGCAATTCTGATCAACCATCACTCCTACTTTCCTCAAGTTCTCATTGGTTGCTAGTCTATTCAGAATAGTTAGCCAAAGGATAAAAGTACATTTAGGAGAAGCTTCATTGCAATCCAATATTCGATGCCTGAGCACCTTTTCCACATTACCTTTTAGAGTATAGTGTAGTTTCCTTACTGAAAATGAATGTTTCTTCATCATCTCCTTGCCCTCATCTGAATTTCTAACATATTCTCTTGCACCAATAACTTTTTTTTACATCCCATGAAGCTTGCGAAGGTATGGTTCATGGTTGAGAGATCCTTATTCTTAATGTAATACCCATGCACCCATTGGATCCATAGTTTCTCTTTGTGGTGGGACAGATTCCAAAGCATTTTAAAAAGTACAGCTTTATTCCAAAGGTGAATATCAATCAAGTTCCAACCCCCTGCTATTTTTGGAAGGCATAATCTGTCCCATGCCACTAGTGTTCTTCTTATAGTCCTTGCAATACCAGACAATAGAAAGGTGATGTGTGTGTTTATGGTTGTTTAGAATTCGGGGTTTTCTATTATTTATGTGGATATAATGCACGTCTATGTGTTATTTTGTGCAGGAATTGTAGAGTCCGGGACGCAAAGACGTGGATACGAGAAGTCGGAGAAAGATGAGATTTTGTTCGATTTTTGCTATGGAATTAAAGATGCAAGGAATATGAACTGGAATTATTATTTTTTGAATACCAATTATAGTTAGTATTTTATTATTGATTATTGGGCTAATTAAAAGTGTTGATTAAGCAAGCCCATGGTTGTTTTGTTTGAATTCGGCAGACTTTGTACGAGGGATGGAATTCCCTTTGTTTTACTTTTTTATTATTATCCTTAGCAGCCTAGGAATAGGGATTAGCCGCAAAACTCACGCAACGTTTTTTAGCATTCCATATTTCTTTTCTTTTATGTTTTTTAGCCGCCTAGATTAGAGAGGAAAAATTTTATTTTACCTTACTTTGTTCCCGGAGAGAAATTTTGGGAAGGAAGGAACACGCACAGTAGACTTGTTGGAGCTCTTAAAATTAGTTTATTTCGGTGATAATTTCCTCTTCAATTTTAATTCCTTATTTTCATATCATGTTGGTGTTAATTTATTTGTTTGCGTTGAGTAGCTAAATTCTTTGATTCGGCGAGAATATTGAAGCACTGGTTTAATAATCTATGAGACCTAATTGTTTGTATAATTAATTGGCTAGGATTTCAATTTATTCCTAGTATTTATCCGAATTTGTTTAAGCCTGATCAACTTAGATTAAATTGAATTACAGTCAATTAGTTCCCCCAATCCGTAATTGTTGGAATAGGGCTAATTAGTAATAAAGCTACCATGTTCGTAGTAGAAATAAATTGGTAAACGGATTATTACTTGCGTTCTTGGGTAATTCGTTTAAATAGGGTTCTTTCAAAGCTAAAGGCTATTAGAGCATTAAATCTAGGTCTGGCGTTTCCAGCTAGGTTGTGTTTTAATAAGAGAAATAGTTAGGACTGGCGTCTACAGCTAACTATCGATAAAGTACGTAGGAATTAGGGTATGTCCGCTGCATTCACGGTACCCTATAACTGGTTGGTCCTAGATAATTAGTTAATCTTTGCGTCGATGATCGGAGCCTAGACTAGTGTGGATTTATTCGAAGCCGAATTACTTTTCTTTGATTAATATCTAGTTTATTATTTTAGTTAATTTTCTTGCTTCCTTATTTAATAGAAAAACCCAATTTTAAGGCATGGTGGCTACACCAAAAACTGATTTATAGGGAAAATAACTTATATCCCGTTCTTTGTGGTTCGACCCTGCTTATTGCTATACTCATTTGATTCTGAGCAGATTGCAGAAATTATTTGGGAGTCTACGACGCTCACCAAATTGGCGCCGTTGCCGGGGAACAGTGTTTTTTATTTTATTTTTCCTATTGATCTTTTGTTACTTTTTTGCAGTTTATGACCAGGTCCTCTGACTCAGAACTTCTATATCATCCTGAAGTCAATAAGTTCGCGAGAGGATTTCTGAAAGATACTCGGGAGAGAAAGCGAAGAGAACTGCTGGAATCGGAAAGTGCTCATTTTGGCCAAACAGAACACGATTCTGACAGTGGTGCCTCGGTGTCATGCCCCGACTCTCGAGGTGCGACTTACAAACAACAACAAACTTAAACAACTAACAACTAACTCAAATAAGGGAACATGCTCGGGGAAAACAAAGATGGGAGACAAGACAATCGAATTTGGATTTCCAAACGCATAATGAAATAACTACCGAGCATCTTAACTTTACCTACAACAGGAATTCAAACAAGTAACTCATGCTGATGGGAAAGGAATTCCAACAAAACAGAAAGCATACGAAAATATATCAAGTTAAAGGATCAAGTTCAACAACAATTCAAGCTACGAGCCTATCGCTCGGAATTACAAGTTAAAGAGTTACGAATTCAACAAGTATTCTGTGATAACCCGAGTTTTTATCCCTTTAAGAGAGCGTCTAATTAACCGAGTAAGTTCAAAGATGAGAATTTAGGAGTAAAATTTTTCTTTTCTAATCGATGAGTTTTGAATAAAACGTTTAAATTGCCTTGTGAATCTTGTGTGAATTTATCTGTTCTATTTTATCTGAGATGATGATGATGTGATATGTTTGTTGAGTCGTTTATATGAAAATGAGTATGAGATTAAATTCCAGAAGAATCCCGAGAAGTTTGTTTAATTAAGATAACATAGCGTTAATCGCCAAGAAATATGTTTACGCCGATGAACCTAGAATAGAATTAAATTAGAACCTTCGAACTTAGAATTTCTTTTAAGATCACTGAGATAGGATAAGAACTTATCCGAGAATTGAGAAGAGAAATGAGGCATTAGTCTTGAAAAGGATTAATAACCGAAATATTAAGCCGATTAATTTCTTTTAAGAATTAAAGGACTAAAATGATCGAAGCCTTTAATCTTTTAATTTGAGACGTGAAATAGGATTGGGACGAGTTAGTGTCAAAAGTGAAACGAGAAGAGGTTAGACCCGTTAATAGAACAAAACGGAATTAATACGAATCGTTTTACCCGGAAAACCTTTACGACCGGATAATTAATACCCGTAACGACACGACGACGACACGTGTCAACCACCTCTCTCCCTCTCTCGCCACCTTACAACCCTCTCCCATCAAACCTCAAGTTCCAAGACCAACAAGACATAGTGGTGTCTTGTACATAGCTTGCTTGAATTATGCAAACAAGTTAACTTCAAATCAAACCATCAAATCTTGTCTTATGCAAGTTCCAACAAGTTAATTCCTTTTCACTTTGTTGAATTTTGAATCCTTTTTCACCTAAGACAAGAGAGGAAACCAGCAATTTATTCATTCATTTCCATCTCTCTCTCATTCGATCTATCTCTCTCTCACAAAACAAAAGAAAAACTCTCCAAACCTCTCCAACTCTCTCTCCCTCACGGCATTCCCTCTCTCTCACACCTCCATTGATTTTTCTTCACATGCAACTATAGATTCAAGCTTATCCTACATAGAAATGAAGTAGAAGCCATTAATCCTCCATCAATTCCATCCATATTTTCAAAGAAAGGTACAAATTTCCAAGTTCTTGAAGTTGAATTCAAGAATTTCCAACATTTTCTTTATTTTTGATTCCTAAAACCTATGGATGATTGATCCTACATTCTTTCTTTTTCTTTGAGGATTCAAGAAGATATTCTTCTTTCTTTAAAGATCCAAGCTTTGAAGCTACCATTTCCATCCATTTCAATCCCAAGAGCCAAGAGAAGAATTCCCATTTAATTAAGTATGATTTCATTTGATTAGTTGTAGAATGTATGTCTATAAGTCCTAAAGGAAAGATCTATGCATGCATGTTATTTAATTTATGTTTAGGCAAACTTAGGATATGCATGTGCTAATCGAGTGAGAAGAATTCGTTAGAAGAATCGAGCACTAGATATTAATCGATGAATTAAGAGAAGAAAAAGAAACTAAAACCCTAAAAAAAATGATAAATGCCGAAAAATATAAGGAAAATAGGAAAAATGTGAATCTTTGTGTTATTGTTATTTTGATGCTTGAATTGTTATTTTTATCATTTTAGTAATGAGATTATATGCATGAAAAATTGAGGAATAAATTGCACAAAATATGCATGTGTGTGCCGTGTGTTTTTAAGCAAAATAGAGAAATTATTTTGTTGAATTTGTTAATGAATTGAGTGATGTTTTGATCTATGAAATTATTGTATGTTATGTTAGTATAATCATACATGTGTTAAATGAAGAAAATAGGATTGCATGTTGAAATTTTTGAAAGAAATTAAGTATAGAAATAATAAAAATAATTGGATGTTTAAGTATTTCAATGTTTATATTAATGATAGTTTGAATATAGAAAAAAGATAGAAGTTTTGATAAAAAGATTTAAATTTGAAAAGCTTTTTAATTAAATAAAAGATGAAAGATATATGAAAAGATTTATTAATTAAATACCTTGTATTAAAATTTTAAAGACTTGAAATTTGACTAAAAATACAACAAAAAGATCTTTTATAATAAAGTGAAGAAATTCCTAAAAATGTTTATCAAAAGATAAAGAAATCATTAAGTAAGAAATAGCTTAAAGGTTTAAAACAAATAAAGAAGAAATTATTTAAGAAATAAACAAAACCGAGTTAAGAAGAATTAATCGATAAGAAATAAAAAAGAAGTTAAATTGAATAAAGAAAAGATGCTAGACGAGTTAAGATAGATACTCGTATAAGTTGACCGAGAAAATGAGAAGAAAATAAGATGTCGAATAATAAGTTGAAAGAAGATTAATTAAATAATTAATTGAGTACGTTATTTCCAATCAAGCGAAGAAAAGGATAAACCGAGATAATAATTAAGGAATAATATTCGAGTTAAGAAATGAGAATCAAGTTAGAATTTAACAAGAATTTATAATTTCAAAAGAGTTTATTAAAAACTAAGAGAATTTTTGTTAAATAAATAAGAGTTATAAAATACCTTATAAGATAGCGGATGTAGAATGAAGCGTTGTCTATATAAATAAGAAAGATAGAATTAATAGTTTAAGCCTTCATAAAAAGAAATGCATAATCGAATTAGACTTTAAGGCCCAAATGGAATGCATGTTAATGTGTCTTGAAGTATGCTTGATTTATGTGAATTCGCTATATGTTTGAATATGTGTTTAAATGCATGATAGTATTATAATGTGAAAGATGATTGAATTTGTATGATAAATGATTGATTGTTAAATTGAGAACGAACTAAAGTCTGTGAAAGAAAGCTCGAGTAATAAATTGTATCAATGAAGTTATTAATTAGAACGAGAAAAGTATACGATGTTAAGTAGTAAAGTTAATGAAATAAAGACGAGAACGTAAGATCATTTAGAAAAGTTAGAACGAAGAGAGCGACGACTCAAATAGAAGTCCGTCAGTTAAAGTCCAACGCCTTTGTGTCCGTCTTTCATATATCTTATCTATCGATGTCGAACTATGAAGGATCGAGCCGGACGAATCGTTAAGCGAGGACAAATAACCCTAGACCACCTAGCTAGTTCTTCGGAAGTCAGGTGGGCTTTTCTGAACCAAAATCTATCGATGAAAATTAGTATGCTATTAAATATTATGATATGTTTTTCAAATGTGATTGACTTGCCATTTTATTGAAATTAGTATGTGTTATCATCTATGAGGATGTGATTATCCTGTGAAAGCGGGAACCTACGTGTGGTAGATGTTGAGGTGACTGTGAGCCTTGCTTCGGTTGGGCTGGTCACAGTGCTTGAGAAGGAGGCCTACTTCTCGGCACATGAAGTTAATTGTGATAGATGATACATGCTAATTATATTATATGATATTTGACTGCGCAGTCCGTTTTAAATAAAAATGTTTTGACATACACAAGTAAAACCGTTTTCAAAACTGCTTATATACTTGTGATGTTTGGCAAGGCAAGTTCAATTAATATAGTTTTAAGAAGCACCTTTATTCAAAATGTTTTGGCTTGTGTTCACTGAGTACGAAGTACTCAGCCCTGCATGTGTTTCTAAACATGCAGGTTGACTGGATGGCGATGGCGTGGATACTTGGTGGTGTGGTTTGGTTTTGTTGGCTAAGTTTGGTAGAATTTCGGACTGACATTTGTACGTCTTCATACGTGCAAGTGTTGGGAGTTGATGCTAATTTCCGCTGCGATCTTTTTGATCTTATGTCTGTTGATGTCTGCACTTTTATTCTCATGTTCTTGATTCCGAGCGTTGTGCTCGAGGACTTTGAATGCTTGTTGAATTCGTAAACCCTTTATTTTGTAATCCCGAGTGATGGGCTCGTAACTTGACTTGTTGTTGAACATGATTTCCTTATCTTGATGTATATATTCGTATGATTCCTCTTTCTTGTTGGAATTCCCTTCCCATCCGCATGATTTTCTTGATTGAATTCCCGTTCAAAGTGAAGTTGAGATGCTCGGTTGTTATTTCTTTATGCTTTTGAAAACCAAATTCGATTGCCTTATATTCCGCCTTTGTTTTCCCCGAGCATGTTCCCTTTATTTGAGTTAGTTGTTAGTTGTTTAGGTTTGTTGTTGTTCGTAAGTCGCACCCCGAGAGTCGGGGCGTGGCAGGTTGGTATCAGAGCATGGTTCTTATTTGTTCTAAGGTCTGTTATTCTTTGATGAGTCGAGTCTAGATTTAATCCCTAGACTTATTTGAATCAGTAAACCACACCAAGTTATCCTCCATCTCATCCGGCAACCAGGTATGTCTTTTTCTAAAAGTTTTCTTTTCAAGTTAAAATGATGTTTGAGTTATTAAGTGTTGAGAATTTTCTTTAAAGTTATTTCGTTGAGTTATGATGCTTTGAGATAAATTTGTTAAGTTGTTTAATAGCTAGATTGCTTTAGAATGTCTACCCCTTTGCGAGTGCGTGTGAAAAGATCGGAAAGAATAAGGCGTGTGTGTGATTGGTTACGTGATTTAGTCTTGACCAAAAATCCCTCTTTGGAACGCAGAAATGAGTAGGTAGTAGAATTCGTTTTATGCTCGATAGTTTGTTAAGTTGCTTACGCGTTTAAAATTCGTATAGGATGGACAACGTCGATTGGATGCAAGAGTATTTTCACGCGAGAATGGAAAATAACGAATCTTTAGCAGAATTCTTAGCACGATACCATACGATTTGGGGAAAAGTTCAATATATGGACGTAGGACCGTTAGAAGGCATGACGCACCTGATTCAAGCGCTACCACAAGAATGGAAGGACTGGGCAGCATCTCTTGTCTCTCGATTTCTAGGCTACCGTTACTTCGACCGAACCCTTTACGGCGACGTAAATGCTTTTATCTCCGCGATTTTAGCTCGTTTTATGTCCTATGGTGCTCCTCCGCCCGAACCTTATGAAAATGATACCTCAAGCTTGTTGAATGACTTTGTTCGTAATCCTTCACCAATTCCTCCAAGTGGAACTGTTTCTCTCCACATCAATTCGCCGCCACGAACTAATCTTCAACCTCAAAATCCTCTTGCAGATTACCCATTTGTAAGTGGTGTGCTTTTTAACTTAATTTCCTTGATTCCTTTATTTTTTCTGACTTATCAACATTACAGCCAAATGGATGTGATGAAAATTCTTCTTCAAATGAAAACCAAATAGCTGCTTATATGAATCATCCTCAAGCAACCTTTGTAAGCCATCCTAGAGCAGAATCCTCTAGCCAAACCCGCTCAAGCGACGATAAAGAGAATGGAAGCGAGCCAGTTGATGCAGCGACTGTAGGAACCGGATATCTTCAGCCTCTACCTAACAATGTTTTTCCTACCCAGCCACGGATCGAATCTGAGCTAGTTGCGATGAATTATACCCTAGAAGAGTGTGAAGAAGCTTTGAGAGAAGTTTTAAATTGTTGTTAAATAGCTAAGTACCGATTAGAATCGTGTTCCTCCCAAAAGAGAAATGTGTTCAGAATCTAGAAAGGTTCCCTGTAAGCTAAAAATCTAGAGTGGTTAAAGTTTTTCCCTCGTTTTTTAATCTTTAGAATGCCGCCAAGACGTAGAAACGTTAGGATTCCCGAAAATAACGCAGAAGGGCAGCGCGACCCTACTCCGCCCCATCAAAATGAAAGACGAGTCGAAGAGTTGTTTCTCCGACAAAATCCCCCGACGTTCGACGGTAAAGGCAGTCCGGCTGATGCCGAAGACTGGATTCGTTCATTAGAGCGAATTTTTCGTTTTCTTCGTTGTTCCGATCGCGAGCGTTTGGAATGCATGACGTATCAGCTTAAAGGAATAGCCGATTATTGGTGGAAAGCAAAGCAACGGACGTATTCTCCCGAAGAACGCGAAGAGTTGTCATGGGATCAGTTTAAAGAAGCGTTGTACGAAAAGTTTGTGCCAAGAAGTTATCGTAAGCAGAAATTCAACGAGTTTACCAATCTGAAGCAAGGAAAAAGATCTGTAGCCGAGTACGACCGAGAGTTTTGTGAGTTAGCTCGTTTTGCGCCCGATATGGTCGACACCGATGAGAAAATGTGCGAGTTGTTTAGAGCAGGTCTTAGGCAAGATATTAGAGTAGTTCTCGCCAGCTAAAGTAGTTTAACGTACGCCGAAGCTTTAAACCAAGCCTTAGATATGGAATTAGCAATGCAACCGGAAAAAGGATCGCAACCCCCAGCGAATCCCCAACCCCAAAGCCAGCTAATCACGACCGCGTCTGCTCAACAACCCCAGTACGGCCAATACGGAAAAAGAAAAGGAAAGTGGATTAGTGGAACCCAACCAACCAAAAAGCAATGGCAAGGAAAGAGTCAACCGCAGCCACAGAAGGGAAAGGCACCGCAAACGAACCGAGGCAACCTACCCATCGGACCTTTAGGATTCCCTCCCTGTGCGAAATGCGGAAAGATGCATCAAGGCGTTTGTAAGAGTGGAAGCAACGTTTGCTACACTTGTGGTCAGCCTGGTCATTTCTCGAACCAGTGCCCAAGTAAGCAACAAGGGTTTAGAAGCGGAAGGCCAAACCAGTTCCAGCCATCGCAAATGAAAGCTATCGAGGCAGCCCCTCTTCAAAAGTTTGTTCCACGTCAACGTAAGCCGCCGCAGCCAAGGCAGCAACCTCCTCAGCAAGAACCGCCGCTTTTTCAAAGAACGTACGCAATCGAACAGAAACCGCAGGAGAAAGAGAAAGGAAATCTGGCAGGTATGGGAAAGCTTAACAACATACCTGTTATTGTTTTGTTTGATACCGGAGCTTCGCATTCGTTTATATCTAGTATCTGCGTAGAGAACCTAGAACTAGGAGTAGAAGAATCGAATCAAATGCTTAGTGTCGCAACCCCTTTAGGAAAGTCTGCGTTAGTTTCGCGTGTTTGCTCGAACCTAGAATTTGAAGTCGAAAACCGTAGGTTAGTCGCGAAATCCCTAAATGTAATCCAGATGCGTGACGTCGATATAATCCTAGGAATGGATTGGTTAACCGAGAATTTTGCGACGATTCGATGCGATTTGAGACAAATATCGTTTAAAACCCCTAGAGAAGAGTCAACCATAGATTTCGGAGTGGAAAGGAGAGTGAAGAAGAGCGTACCGATAATTTCAGCCATGAAAGCGCAGAGATTGATGCGGAAGAAAGGAACCCAAGCGTACCTAGTCTATCTAAATAAGAACGAAAATCATGAGTTAAGTATCGACGATGTTCCAATCGTAAGAGAATTCAAGGATGTGTTTCCTGAAGTGTTACCAGGTTTACCCCCTGATTGTCAGTTAGAGTTTTCAATTGATTTAGAACCAGGATCAGCCCCGATATCCAAGGCACCGTATCGAATGGCTCCAAAGGAACTTCAAGAATTGAAGATCCAACTGCAAGAATTGTTGGACTTAGGCTACATTCGACCGAGTGTATCGCCTTGGGGTGCTCCGATTTTGTTCGTGAAAAAGAAAGACGGTAGTTTAAGGATGTGCATAGACTACCGAGAGTTAAACAAGATTACGTTGAAGAACAAATATCCTTTGTCAAGGATAGATGATTTGTTTGACCAGTTAAAAGGAGCCGGTGTTTTCTCCAAGATTGACTTAAGGTCTGGATACCACCAACTGAAGATCAAGCAAGAAGATATTCCGAAGACTGCTTTTAGAACAAGATATGGACATTACGAATTCATAGTAATGCCATTTGGATTAACAAATGCCCCGACAGTGTTCATGGATATGATGAATAGAGTTTTTCACGAATATTTGGACAAGTTCGTGATTGTCTTTATAGACGATATTTTGGTGTATTCAAGTAGTGAAGCTGAGCATGAAGATCATCTAAGAATCGTGTTAGAAACGCTTAGAACGGAAAAGCTGTATGCAAATTCAGTAAGTGCGAATTTTGGTTAAAGGCAGTAAATTTCTTAGGACACGTAGTTTCGTCCGAAGGCATCCAAGTGGATATGGAGAAGGTGAAAGCTGTGCAAGATTGGAAGTCCCCAACGTCAGTACATGAAATCCGTAGTTTTCTTGGTTTAGCAGGATACTACCGGAGATTCATTGAAGGATTTTCTAAGATCGCGAAACCGATGACGAGCCTATTGAAGAAAGAAACGAAGTTCACATGGATAGAAGAGTGTGAGAAAAGTTTTCAAGAACTGAAGACGAGATTAACGACAACCCCAATTCTAGCCCTACCCGAGCCAGATAAAGATTATGTTGTTTATACCGATGCATCTGCTCAAGAACTAGGATGTGTGCTAATGCAAAATGGAAAAGTGATTGCATATGCGTCCAGGCAGCTCAAACCTCACGAAGAGAAGTATCCAACCCACGACCTAGAATTAGCAGCCGTCGTTCATGCTTTGAAGATATGGCGACATTACCTTTATGGAGCGAAGTGTGAAATATTCTCCGATCACAAAAGCCTGAAGTACTTCTTCGAGCAGAAGGAGTTAAACATGAGACAAAGGAGATGGCTTGAGTTAGTGAAAGACTACGATTGCAAGATATCCTACCATCCCGGTAAAGCGAACGTAGTAGCCGACGCGTTAAGTAGAAAGAGAAGGAAGGAAAAGTCGAATAGGATCGAATTAGGATTTCTTTTAACCGATGAAGTCGAGTTGATCGAAGAGTTTGCGAAAATGAAGATTGAAGTAATCGTACCTCCAGCGACAGTAGATCAAGTAATTGCTACCTTAGTAGTGATGCCTAACTTAAGAAACCGTATCGTAGAAGGCCAAAGAAGAGACGAAGAATTAGAAAAGTTACGAAGGAAGGTGAGAAGTGGAGAAGTTAAGGATTTTGCCGAATCAAGCGATAATGCGTTGTTGTATCAAGGAAGAATTTGCGTACCTAACGATGACAAATTGAAGAACGAGATAATGAGTGAAGCTCATGAAACCCCGTATACAGCTCACCCTGGCAGAACGAAGATGTACCAAGACCTAAAGAACCAGTTTTGGTGGAATGGAATGAAGACGGATGTAGCATTGTTCGTTGAAAGATGTTTAGCTTGCCAGCAAGTGAAATCCTTACATCAAAGACCGTATGGACCTCTACAACCGTTACCCGTCCCAGAGTGGAAGTGGGATGGAATCACAATGGATTTTGTGACAGGATTGCCAAGATCAAGAAGAGGAAATACAATAGTATGGGTAATAGTGGATAGGTTGACGAAGTCTGCTCATTTCATACCTATTCCACATACCTATGGATCAGCCAAGTTAGCCAAGATCTACATCAAAGAAGTTGTGAAATTGCACGGAATTCCGAAGACGATCACCTCTGATAGAGATTCGAAGTTCACCGCCCGTTTTTGGGAAAGTTTCCACAAAGAGTTAGGAACCCAATTGCAGTTCAGTACTGCTTAGCACCCTCAAACCGATGGTCAATCCGAGCGAACGATTCAAATTCTCAAAGATATGTTGAGAGCCGTCTTGTTAGATAAAGGAGTCGAGTGGGAAAAAGTTTTACCTCTTGTTGAGTTCGCATACAATAATAGCTATTAGAATACGATAGGAATGGCCCCGTATGAAGCCCTTTACGGAAAGAAGTGTAGATCGCCGTTGTATTGGAATGAAGTAGGTGAAAGAAAAGTATTAGGACAAGAAGCAGTTGAGAAAATATGTCTTTGACCCGAAACATGTAATACGTCAAGAAGATGTCGAGATGAAGCCCGACCTAAGCTACGAAGAGAAACCCGAAAAGATTTTAGATTATAAAGTCCAGCAGCTTAGAATGAAATCGATTCCCTTAGTGAAAGTCAAGTGGTGTCATCACGATCTAGAAGAAGCCACTTGGGAGCTCGAAGAAAAGATGAAAGTAAAATATCCCGAGTTATTTTCTTAAGGTCAGTAAATTTCGGGACGAAATTTTTTTTAAGAGGGTGAGGATGTGATAACCCGAGTTTTTATCCCTTTAAGAGAGCGTCTAATTAACCGAGTAAGTTCAAAGATGAGAATTTAGGAGTAAAATTTTTCTTTTCTAATCGATGAGTTTTGAATAAAACGTTTAAATTGCCTTGTGAATCTTGTGTGAATTTATCTGTTCTATTTTATCTGAGATGATGATGATGTGATATGTTTGTTGAGTCGTTTATATGAAAATGAGTATGAGATTAAATTCCGGAAGAATCCCGAGAAGTTTGTTTAATTAAGATAACATAGCGTTAATCGCCAAGAAATATGTTTACGCCGATGAACCTAGAATAGAATTAAATTAGAACCTTCGAACTTAGAATTTCTTTTAAGATCACTGAGATAGGATAAGAACTTATCCGAGAATTGAGAAGAGAAATGAGGCATTAGTCTTGAAAAGGATTAATAACCGAAATATTAAGCCGATTAATTTCTTTTAAGAATTAAAGGACTAAAATGATCGAAGCCTTTAATCTTCTAATTTGAGACGTGAAATAGGATTGGGACGAGTTAGTGTCAAAAGTGAAACGAGAAGAGGTTAGACCCGTTAATAGAACAAAACGGAATTAATACGAATCGTTTTACCTGGAAAACTTTTACGACCGGATAATTAATACCCGTAACGACACGACGACGACACGTGTCAACCACTTCTCTCCCTCTCTCGCCACCTCACAACCCTCTCCCATCAAACCTCAAGTTCCAAGACCAACAAGGCATAGTGGTGTCTTGTACATAGCTTGCTTGAATTATGCAAACAAGTTAACTTCAAATCAAACCATCAAATCTTGTCTTATGCAAGTTCCAACAAGTTAATTCCTTTTCACTTTGTTGAATTTTGAATCCTTTTTCACCTAAGACAAGAGAGGAAACCAGCAATTTATTCATTCATTTCCATCTCTCTCTCATTCGATCTATCTCTCTCTCACAAAACAAAAGAAAAACTCTCCAAACCTCTCCAACTCTCTCTCCCTCACGGCATTCCCTCTCTCTCACACCTCCATTGATTTTTCTTCACATGCAACTATAGATTCAAGCTTATCCTCCATGGAAATGAAGTAGAAGCCATTAATCCTCCATCAATTCCATCCATATTTTCAAAGAAAGGTACAAATTTCCAAGTTCTTGAAGTTGAATTCAAGAATTTCCAACATTTTCTTTATTTTTGATTCCTAAAACCTATGGATGATTGATCCTACATTCTTTCTTTTTCTTTGAGGATTCAAGAAGATATTCTTCTTTCTTTCAAGATCCAAGCTTTGAAGCTACCATTTCCATCCATTTCAATCCCAAGAGCCAAGAGAAGAATTCCCATTTGATTAAGTATGATTTCATTTGATTAGTTGTAAAAATGTATGTCTATAAGTCCTAAAGGAAAGATCTATGCATGCATGTTATTTAATTTATGTTTAGGCAAACTTAGGATATGCATGTGCTAATCGAGTGAGAAGAATTCGTTAGGAGAATCGAGCACTAGATATAAATCGATGAATTAAGAGAAGAAAAAGAAACTAAAACCCTAAAAAAAATGATAAATGCCGAAAAATATAAGGAAAATAGGAAAAATGTGAATCTTTGTGTTATTGTTATTTTGATGCTTGAATTGTTATTTTTATCATGTTAGTAATGAGATTATATGCATGAAAAATTGAGGAATAAATTGCACAAAATATGCATGTGTGTGCCGTGTGTTTTTAAGCAAAATAGAGAAATTATTTTGTTGAATTTGTTAATGAATTGAGTGATGTTTTGATCTATAAAATGATTGTATGTTATGTTAGTATAATCATACATGTGTTAAATGAAGAAAATAGGATTGCATGTTGAAATTTTTGAAAGAAATTAAGTATAGAAATAATAAAAATAATTGGATGTTTAAGTATTTCAATGTTTATATTAATGATAGTTTGAATATAGAAAAAAGATAGAAGTTTTGATAAAAAGATTTAAATTTGAAAAGCTTTTTAATTAAATAAAAGATGAAATATATATGAAAAGATTTATTAATTAAATACCTTGTATTAAAATTTTAAAGACTTGAAATTTGACTAAAAAATACAACAAAAAGATCTTTTATAATAAAGTGAAGAAATTCCTAAAAATGTTTATCAAAAGATAAAGAAATCATTAAGTAAGAAACAGCTTAAAGGTTTAAAACAAATAAAGAAGAAATTATTTAAGAAATAAACAAAACCGAGTTAAGAAGAATTAATCGATAAGAAATAAAAAAGAAGTTAAATTGAATAAAGAAAAGATGCTAGACGAGTTAAGATAGATACTCGTATAAGTTGACCGAGAAAATGAGAAGAAAATAAGATGTCGAATAATAAGTTGAAAGAAGATTAATTAAATAATTAATTGAGTACGTTATTTCCAATCAAGCGAAGAAAAGGATAAACCGAGATAATAATTAAAGGAATAATATTCGAGTTAAGAAATGAGAATCAAGTTAGAATTTAACAAGAATTTATAATTTCAAAAGAGTTTATTAAAAACTAAGAGAATTTTTGTTAAATAAATAAGAGTTATAAAATACCTTATAAGATAGCGGATGTAGAATGAAGCGTTGTCTATATAAATAAGAAAGATAGAATTAATAGTTTAAGCCTTCATAAAAAGAAATGCATAATCGAATTAGACTTTAAGGCCCAAATGGAATGCATATTAATGTGTCTTGAAGTATGCTTGATTTATGTGAATTCGCTATATGTTTGAATATGTGTTTAAATGCATGATAGTATTATAATGTGAAAGATGATTGAATTTGTATGATAAATGATTGATTGTTAAATTGAGAACGAACTAAAGTCTGTGAAAGAAAGCTCGAGTAATAAATTGTATCAATGAAGTTATTAATTAGAACGAGAAAAGTATACGATGTTAAGTAGTAAAGTTAATGAAATAAAGACGAGAACGTAAGATCCTTTAGAAAAGTTAGAACGAAGAGAGCGACGACTCAAATAGAAGTCCGTCAGTTAAAGTCCAACGCCTTTGTGTCCGTCTTTCATATATCTTATCTATCGATGTCGAACTATGAAGGATCGAGCCGGACGGATCGTTAAGCGAGGACAAATAACCTTAGACCACCTAGCTAGTTCTTCGGAAGTCAGGTGGGCTTTTCTGAACCAAAATCTATCGATGAAAATTAGTATGCTATTAAATATTATGATATGTTTTTCAAATGTGATTGACTTGCCATTTTATTGAAATTAGTATGTGTTATCATCTATGAGGATGTGATTATCCTGTGAAAGCGGGAACCCACGTGTGGTAGATGTTGAGGTGACTGTGAGCCTTGCTTCGGTTGGGCCGGTCACAGTGCTTGAGAAGGAGGCCTACTTCTCGGCACATGAAGTTAATTGTGATAGATGATACATGCTAATTATATTATATGATATTTGACTGCGCAGTCCGTTTTAAATAAAAATGTTTTGACATACACAAGTAAAACCGTTTTCAAAACTGCTTATATACTTGTGATGTTTGGCAATGCAAGTTCAATTAATATAGCTTTAAGAAGCATCTTTAATGTTTTGGCTTGTGTTCACTGAGTACGAAGTACTCAGCCCTGCGTGTGTTTCTAAACATGCAGGTTAACTGGATGGCGATGGCGCGGATACTTGGTGGTGTGGTTTGGTTTTGTTGGCTAAGTTTGGTAGAATTTCGGACTGGCATTTGTACGTCTTCATACGTGCAAGTGTTGGGAGTTGATGCTAATTTCCGCTGCGATCTTTTTGATCTTATGTCTGTTGATGTCTGCACTTTTATTCTCATGTTCTTAATTCCGAGCGTTGTGCTCGAAGACTTTGAATGCTTGTTGAATTCGTAAACCCTTTATTTTGTAATCCCGAGCGATGGGCTCGTAACTTGACTTGTTGTTGAACATGATTTCCTTATCTTGATGTATATATTCGTATGATTCCTCTTTCTTGTTAGAATTCCCTTCCCATCCGCATGATTTTCTTGATTGAATTCCCGTTCAAAGTGAAGTTGAGATGCTCGGTTATTATTTCTTTATGCTTTTGAAAATCAAATTCGATTGCCTTATATTCCGCCTTTGTTTTCCCCGAGCATGTTCCCTTTATTTGAGTTAGTTGTTAGTTGTTTAGGTTTGTTGTTGTTCGTAAGTCGCACCCCGAGAGTCGGGGCGTGACATATTCAAAGTCTTCGAGCACAACGCTCGAGATCAAAAACATGAGTATTAAAGTACTAGCATCAACAGACATTAATTCAAAAGGGTTGCAGCGGAAACTTGCATCAATACCCAACACTTGCACGTATGAAGACGTACAAATGCCAGTCTGAAATTCAACTAAACTCAACCAACAAAACCAAACCACACCACCAAGTATCCACGCCATCGCCATCCAGTCAACCTGCATGTTTAGAAACACACGCAGGGCTGAGTACTTCGTACTCAGTGAACACAAGCCAAAACATTTGAATAAAGATGCTTCTTAAAGCTATAATAATTGAACTTGCCTTGCCAAACATCACAAGTATATAAGCAGTTTTAAAAACAGTTTACTTGTGTATGTCAAAACGTTTTTCTTTTAAACAGACTGCGCAGTCAAATATCATATAATATAACAGTATGTATCATCTATCACAAACAATTTCATTGTGCCGAGAAGTAGGCCTCCTTCTCGAGCACTGTGACCGGCCTAACCGAAGCAAGACTCACAGTCACCTCAACATATACCACACGTGGGTTCCTGCTTTTCACAAGATAATAACATCTCCATATAAATAGATGATAACACATACTAACTTCAATAAAATGGCAAGTCAATCACATTTTGAAAATCATATCATAATATTTAATAGCATAACTAATTCTCGTCGATAGTTTTGGTTCAGAAATGCCCACCTAACTTCCGAAGACTAGCTAGGTGGTTTAGGGCTATTTGTCCTCGCTTAATGATCCGTCCGGCTCGATCCTTCACAGTTCGACATCGATAGGAAAAATAAGATACGCAACATGACGGACACAAAGGCGTTGGACTTTAACTGAAGGACTTCTATTTGAGTCGTCTCTCTCTTCGCTCTAACTTTTCTAAAGGATCTCGCGTTCTCGTCTTTAAATTATTAACTCTATTCGAATTGATTAACTTTACTACTCAACATCGTATACTTTTCTCGTTCTAATTAATAATGTCATTGTTACAATCTATTACTCGAGCTTCCTTTCAAAGACTTTAATTTATTCTCAGTTAACAACCAATCATCTTGCATACAATAGTTCAATCATCTTTCACATTATAACTACTATCATGCATTTAAACACTTATTCAAACATATAATGAATTCATATAAATCAAGCATACTTCAAGACACATTAACATTCATTCAATTTAGATCTTAAAATCTAACTCAAGTATGCATTTCCTTTTATGGAGGCTTAAACTATTAATTCTATCTTTCTTATTTATATAGACAACGCTTCGTTCTACATCCGCTATCTTATAAGGTATTTTATAACCTTTATTCTATTAACAAAAATTCTCTTAGCTCTTAATAAACTCTTATGAAATTATAAATTCTTGCTCAATTCTAACTTGATTCTCATTTTTTTAACTTGAATATTATTCCTCTAATTATTATCTCGGTTTATCTTTTCATTCGCTTGGTTGGAAATGACGTCCTCATTTTAATTAACTTCTTTCTACTTATTTCTCGACATCTTATTTTATTCTCATTTTCTTGATTAACTTATACGAGTATCTATCTTAACTCGTCTAGCATCTTTTCTTTACTCGATTTAACTTTCTTTTTACTTCTTATCGATTAATTCTTTTTAAAGACGGTTTTCTCTATTTTGCTTATTTCTTTAATAAATTCTTCTTTTCTTGTCTTTAACCTTTAAACCATTTCTTACTTAATAATTTCTTTATCTTTTAATAAACATTTTTATGAATTAGCTCATTTTATTAGTTACATTATAAAAGATCTTTTTGTTGTAGTTTTAGTAAAAATTTCAAGTCTTTTAAATTTTAATACAAAGACATTTAATTGATATATCTTTTCATACATCTTTCATCTTTTATTTAATTAAAAGCTTTTCAAATTTAAATCTTTTTATCAAAACTTCTATCTTCATTCCACATTTAAACTAACATTAATATATACATTGAAATACTTAAACATCCAATCTTTTTATTATTTTTACAATTAATTTCTTCCAAAACTTCAACATGCAAACTTATTTTCTTAATTTAAACACATGCATGATTATATCAACATAACATACTTGATCAAAACATCACTCAATTCATCAACAAAATCAACAAAATAAAACCTCTATTTTCTTCAAAACTCACGGCACACACATGAATATTTTGTGCATTTTATTTCTCAATTTTTCATGTATAAAATCTCATTCTCAACATGATAAAAATAACAAATCAAGCATCAAAATAATGATAACTCAAAGAATTCACATTTTCCCTATTTTTACTAATTTTTTCAGCATTTACCAAATTTTTAGGGTTTTAGTTTCTTTTTCTTCTCTTAATTCACCGATTAAACCTAATATTCGATTCTTCTAACGAATTCTTCTCACTCGATTATCACATGCACATCCTAAGTTTTGCCTAAACATAAATTTAAATGACATGCATGCATAGTTCTTTCTTGTAGGACTTAGAGACATACATATTTACAACTAATCAAATGAATTTCATACTTAATTTAAATGGAATCCTTTTCCTTAGCTCTTGGAATTGAAATGGATGGAAAGTGAAGCTTCAAAGCTTGGACTTGAAGAGAAGAAGGAAGTCTTCTTGAATCCTCAAAGGAAAGAAATAACATGGAATTAATTATCCATTCCTTTTAGAGTTTAAGAATTAAAAGGAAGAAAGTATTGGATAATTGTTGAATTTAACTTCAAGAACTTGAAAGATTCTTACCTTTTCTTGAGAATATGGATGAAATGAATGGAGATTGATACTTTCTACTTCATTTCCATTGATGGAGAGCTTGAATACATGGTTGCATGTGAGAAAAATTGAAGGTAGGAGTGAGAGAGAGAGATTGCCGAGAGTGAGAGAGGGATTGGAGAGTTTGAGAGTTTGATTTTCTTTCTTGCTTGGAGAGAGGGAGAGATCGAATGAGAGAGAGATAGATGGAGTGAATGAGGTCTTTCTCCCTTGTCTTAGATGAATGCATGTGAAATCCAACAAAAGGAATAAAGTGAACTTGTTGGAAGTTGTATTAAGACATGACTAGATAGGTTGATGTGATGTTAATTGCATGCATACTTTAGTTCACAATTTACTAAGTATGTTGGTCATTTCTAGAGAATAGGTATGATGACATCTAAGTATAGGTTATAGGTAGTGTGAGGTGGCGTGAGGGAGTGAGAGGTGGATGACACGTGTCGTCGTCGTGTCGTTACGGGTGTTAATTACCCGGTCGTAAAGGTTTTCCGGATAAAACGATTCGTATTAATTCCTTTTTATGCTATTAACGGGTCTAACCTCTTCTCGTCTCACTTCCAACACTAAGCATTTCAACCCTATTTCACGTCTCAATTTAAAGATTAAAGGTTTCGATCATTTTAGTCATTTAATTTCAAAGGATTTTAGTCGGCTTCTCAATCCATTTATTTGTCCTTTAAAGATTAACTCCTCATTTCTCTTCTCAATTCTCAGATAAGTTCTTATCTTATCTCAGTGATCTTAAAAGAAATTCTAGGTTAGAAGGTTCTAATTCAATTCTATTCTAGGTTCATCGGCGTAAACATATTTCTCGGCGATTAACGTTATGTTATCTCAATCAAACAAACTTCTCGGGATTTTTCCGGAATTTAATCTCATACTCATTTTCATATAAACAACTCAACAAGCATATCACATCATCATCATTTCAGATAAATAGAACAGATAAATTCACACAAGATTCACAAGGCAATTTAAGCGTTTTATTCAATTCTCTTCGTTTAGAAAAGAAAAATTTTACTCTTAAATTCTTATCTTTTTAACTTATTCGGTTAATTATACGCTCTCTAAAAGCATAAGAACTCGGGGTATCACACTCGGATACTGAAGGTTTCCTGTTTGCCCAAACAGACCTTTTTCTGAAGCAGAAGCAGATTCCGAAGAAGGAGTTGAGTCTACTTTTGTCGCGATTACTGAAGGCGACATGACAGAGGCAGATCCGATGTTGAATGAACTTTCTAGCCATCTGGAAGATGATCCTCCCACTCCGATAAATCTAGCAAATTTGGAGGCACCGATCGAGATTAAGCTGGGATTGTTGAATGTCTTACCGAAGTTTTATGGTAAGAGAGGAGAGGATCCGTACAGTTTTCTGAGTGAGTTCATTAAGATATGCAAGGTGCAGAAACGGCCAACTGGAATTTCTGAGGAACAGTTCAAACTAGCAGCATTTCCTTTAACTCAAGTGGGAGAGGCGAATGCATGGTTCAGTAGTCTCCCCGCGAACTCCATATCAACATGGTCTGAAATGAAGAAATTGTTTCTGGAGCACTTCTTTCCGCCTACTAAGACTCATGCATTGAAGAAGGAGATCAGCGGAATTAAGCAAGAATATGATGAAACCTTGAGTGCTTATTGGTCAAGGTTCAGAAGATTGTTGAATAGTTGCCCGAATCACAAATTTTCTGACGGTGATTTGCTGCAGAATTTCTACCAAGGCATGAATAGCAAAACAAAGGATTTTGTCAACTCATCATCAAGCACAGGAGGATTTTTTCGTTGTAAGGTGAGTGAAGCAAAGAACCTCATTCAATACTTGGTGGAAGCAACAAGGGAGTATGAGGAGCCTAGAGTTAGTTTGCTCAAGAAGGCTACACAAAAAGGTTCCTCCAATTTTGAAGAGAAGATTGAAGAGAGGATGGGAAGAATGGAAAGGATACTATACACTGTGGCTGAGAAGGTTGAAAGTGTTGGAGAGATAGAGAAACCGTGTGGAGCATGTGGTAATTTTGGCTACACGAGCTTGCAATGTAATGGGAGTGATGAAGAGCTTCACGCTTAAGTAAACGCGTCTCATAATTTTTATAGCTGCCCCGATCCACCACCGAAGAGAGATCCATACTCGAACACATATAATCCCGGTTGGAGAGATCATCCGAAATTCCGTTGGAGAGATTCGACACAGAAGCAGCCCCCACAAGTGCAGCAACAGCAGCAAAACTACCGACCTCCTCATCAAAGAGGATTTCAGCAGACGTCACCTCCTCCACCTCCACAAGAAAAGCAAGGCAAATCTCTTGAGGAGATGATGGCAGACTTGATCGGCTCACAACAATTTTTGCAGAATAATGTGCAGCAACTACACCAATCTCAAGCTGAGCAGAAGGTGTGCATTGAGGGGTTAGCTCGTCAGATGTCTCAACTTTCGACTTCCATGAATGAGATGAGGGGAAATCAAGGCCGTTTGTTGTCTCAAGTTCAAGCTAATCCCAAGGAAAATGTGAACAAGATCACTTTGAGAAGTGGAAAGGAGTTGAGTAAGCCTACTGTCCAGAAGTCAGGAAATTTCTCGAGTGATGAGTCTAGGAAAGGATCAACTCTGCACAAATTCGAGAATTCCGAAGGAACATCGATTTCTGCTGAAAAGGCTGAAAACAGTCCTGTTTGGCCAAACAGAACAGTGGTCCGATAGTTGTGCTGAAGGAAAAGGAGGTCGGAGAGGAAATTGCATCGGAGGAGCCAACTAAGGTACATAAGCCCTTGAGTTTATATGATCCTAATATTGTGATACCTGCTCATTTCCCTCGCAGATTAGCAAAGAAGAAGGTGGAGGAAGATCAAATGGACTTCATGTCGATATTCGGGAAATTGGAGATTAATCTTCCATTCCTTCAAACGATCAAGCTTCCGCCGTTAAGCAAATTTGTGAAGGACTTCATTGCTGGAAAGTCTAAGGATTTTGGAAAGATTGTAATGGGCGAGAACGTGTCAGCCGTGATACAAAAGAAATTGCCGCCCAAATGCAAGGACCCAGGTATGTTTTCTTTGCCTTGCTACAATAGTGATACAAAATTGAGCATGCTATGTGTGATCTAGGAGCTTCTATTAATGTCATGCCTTTAGCTATTTATAATAGTTTGTCTGGTGTAGAGTTAGTAGATACTAGGGTTGTGATTCAGTTAGCCGATAGGTCATGTGTTTATCCGGAGGGTTTGTTTGAAAATGTTCTTGTGAATGTGCATGATTTTGTTTATCTAGCTAATTTTTTTGTGGTGAGAATGAATGATATGCAGTCAAAGGATTCATCTGGTGTTCTTTTAGGTCGTCCTTTCTTACGAATTGCAAAGTCGATCATTGATGTTTGCAATGGCACTATTTGTTTGGATTATCATGGAGAAAAATTTACTTTTAGTATTGATGATGCCATGAAAAGTCCTCTTGATGCTGAAAATGTTTATGCTATTGATGTGATTGACCCTCTTCTCCAAGAATATCTTGAGACTGAATTTATGCAGGATAAGTTGAAGCTCACCTTGACAAAGAGCTGGACTAATTTTGATGCTCAAGGGATGAGTGATGTAGTGATCAAAGAGACTATTATGTCCCTTTATGCTCAGCCAGAAGTTACAGGTTCTGGAAATATCCATTTGCCCAAACAGTACCCTTCTGACAGACCACTTCGATCCGATGAGAAGCCGCCGGAGTTGAAACTTAAGCCCTTACCTACAAATCTGAAGTATGTTTTTCTGGGAGACGGTGATACTTTACCAGTCATCATCAGCAATGAGTTAACCATGAGCCAAGAGAAGTAATTAATTCGCTTACTGAAGAAGTACAAAAAGGCCATCGGATGAACTTTAGCTTATATCACGGGAATTAGTCCCGACGTGTGCATGCACTACATTCTATTGGAGCCTGATGCTAAACCTGTTCGAGACCCCCAACGTAAGCTGAATCCGAACATGAGGGAAATAGTGCTCAAGGAAATATTGAAGCTTCTTGCTCTCGGAATCATTTACCCGATCTCCGATAGCAAATGGGTGAGCCCGATTCACATGGTTCCAAAGAAATCTGGATTGCAAGTTGTGGAGAATGAGCAGAATGAGTTGGTGCCAATGCGTCTTGTTACTGGATGGCGCATGTACATTGATTACCGCAAGTTAAATGCAGCTACTCGCAAAGATCATTTTCCTTTACCGTTTATTGATCAGATGTTGGAGCGGTTAGCTGGACAAGTGTATTTCTATTTCTTGGATGGTTATATTGGTTATTTTCAGATTTATGTAAACCAAGAAGATCAAGAGAAGACTACCTTTACATGTCCTTTCGGCACATATGCATGCAGTAGGATGCCGTTTGGATTGTGTAATGCACCTGGCACTTTCCAAAGGTGTATGATGAGCATCTTCACGGATTTGATCGAGAAATGCATAGAAATCTTCATAAAATAGTTGAAACAGTTTATGCCAAGATTATCACTTTGAAAACACAATTATCAAAGCGATAAATAATACTTTCAAGTTGTGGAAAAACCCACATTTTATTTGATATAGATAAAAGCCCACCTTGTAAATACAGAACTTATAAGCAAAAGTTTCCAACTTGGGATTTTCTGTCCTTTCTTCTACAGTTGGCTTCCTCCTTTATCGTAAAATAAACATATTTAAAAACGGGTCGTAAAGATAATCGAAGAAAGAGAATCGAAGAAAGTTTTAGTTATTTTATTCTTTTGGGCATTTGCACGCTTACTAAATTCGTTTTACTTAAACGGGAAACGAGACTCGTACTAATCTCGTTTAGAACTCGGAAGATCTCATACTCGACTCTCGGGTCAGTAGAGAAGGTAGTCGGTATCTTAATACGACTTTAAAGATTAAAAGAAACTAAGTTGGAAAGAATCAACTTAGGCCATTTATGTTTTAGCTCATTTCACGACTTATGAAATTTCTCGTTTATTACTTCTTTAATAAAAGGATAAAAGATACGATCTCGACTGGTTTTCATCATTAAAGGTCTTGTACTTGACTCTAGGGTCAGTAGGAAGATGTTCGTTAGATAAAACGGCTTATACGATCGAGAGAAACTAAGTTGTGAACTAAACAACTTAGAAAACAAGAAACTGAAATTTCCACTGCACAGTCCAGTAACTCTGGAGGCTGTCAAGAACAGAGGATTTAGAAACAGGGGGTGAGCCCTGTACCATTAGAAAGCTTAGGAAGTCTAGTTCGTACTCCAATTTACGGATCACAAATCCGATAAACGAGCTGGAATATATTACAGTTTCCGGCGGGGGTCGCAAAACTATCGTGAAAACCCTAATTGTTTGATAGGTTCGACGTATAACGTCTTAAGTTCGTTCTAAGCTCTCGTATTCAATTTTTTTAGAAACTGGACTTTTTAAGGCAGTCATCACATACTTCCGTACGTGACAAACTCCTTCTCAACTCGCTCAAAAACACGACGTTCTAACGTCGGATTTCAACTAACAAGTACTAAACCAACAAAGAAAATCCAAACGTGTACTAGCTCTCGATTATAACTATCGCCCATATTATATCAACTCGAAAGCTTATGACGTCAACTAGAAAGATGTTCTAAATTTCATTATAAACAATAATATTAGATTAGAAAACCCATCCGACTTCTCGATTATTAGTTACAACTAAATGTTTGTCTCTTATGCGATTTTTTTCAACGTTGTCGGTACAAAATCGTCGCGATTCGATTTGACTTTAAAATTCTAACGTATGAACTTAATTGGAAAATAAATTTACAAAATTTATTTTGACAAAAACTCAGGACGACATAGTCCGAGTTTCGTCCGGAAAAACATAAAAACAAACTTTCTCGGCGTGTTCGTATCGCAATTTTGTAAACTTAAAAATTAAACGGTTTTCCTTTCTTAATTTACGAACTAAAAACTTTTCGTACGCGTTAACCTTAAATACAGTAGCCGTCTATCAGACTTCTGTAATTTATTTTTAATAACGGATTCGACCGTTAGTCTTAGAATCCATAAATTGTAAACTTAGGCGTGCAAAGCCATTTATTTAATTAACTTTAAATATTTCTAGAACGTAAGGAATTTACGGGGCATTACATCCTAACCCCCTTACGAAAAATTTCGTCCCGAAATTTGCTTATCCTCTTAACTGATAGGGGTATTCCTTTCTCAATTCTTCGTTAAACTCTCACGTGGCTTTTCTTGGTCTTAATGATCTTCTTATCTACTCAATAACACATTGACTCGTTTCTAAATTCTTATGCTTTTCGTTTCAAGATCATTTTCGTTCTTTTTCCATAATTTAGGTCGGTTTTAAGACCGACGTCTTACTGACAACACTTTGTGCATAAAACGATTTATAATACTTTCTCAAAATGAGATACACGTAAGATAAGCATTTGTAAATTTGGCGATAAAGCCATAACTATTTGTATTGGAAACTATTCTTTCCAAGTTATTTGCTAATTATGAAAATCTTTGTCGAAGTTTTAAACTCGACACAAAATTGTCGTTTCTCTTTAAGAGTTTTTTTTTTATATATATATCCTCCTTTACATTATTAAGGGTCAAATTGAAGTATAAACATAAGACATTTGTCTTCTTTAAATTCTTTTATTCCGATTCGGATCTATCGTATGATTTCGATTATTTCACTGACCGTTTCTGACCCTGAGTTTGTTCCTTTACCCACCTTATAACAATAAGGTAGCTATTAAAAAGAAATTTAAAGCCTCGTAAGGCGTTTTACCTATCGTAACTTATTACTATTATTATAACAATTCGATTGATGGAAGTTATTCTTCCATGTCACTCTTTGAGCTAATATTATCGATCTTAGCATATCAGCGAGTATCTGAATCGTTTTCTCAGATTATTTAATCAAACTGGAAACGGGAAAATGGTGCTAAGATTGAAGTTGGTATTTCATACAGACGCACTATCTTACGAATATATAGTCCTGATAACTTCTTTGATCTATGGAAAATTTTAGGATTTGGTAGGTAGTAAACTGATTAACGGCCTATAGAAAACTATTCCAAGGTAGTATTCCTACTGTTAACTTTGAGCGAGTCTTAAACAATTTAATACTATATCCTTTTATTTCCATTTTGGAACACTTAATGGTTGTAACAGCTCGCATGGTCGTCAGTGAGAACTTCCACTTACTTATAAGCTAAAGATATTCTATCAACAAGACAAAGTCTTGTTTCGCTCTATTCCACTGGAAAACCTTTCTTAAATCCTTAATTGTTGTCATTGGAGATACTAAGTCCACTCCTAATTCCTATCAAAATTCTTTGTTTTAGAGTCATTGCCTGGTTTGTCCAATCTTATCCTTAGTCAAAACTAATTCATTTACTCGTCCTTCTTCTAGGTACTTAGAATCCTTCTCGTAATTTGGTATAGCTACTTGTATCGCTATTTGCTTCTATAATTGATGTTGGGGTATCGTGCATTACTACACCTATTATCCCAAATCCTTATATAAACGTTTCTTTTCATAAGAAAAGATACCTAAACTTAGGTGGGGTCTTACGACTCAGTGTGTCTATCCTTTCGCGGCTTTTACCTAGGTGGTAATTCATTTCACAAGCATACTATTCTACTAATTTGAGCCATCTCCTTTATCTTACGCTAATTCCTTTGCTCGATAATGCACTCCGATCTATTGTGATCTGTGAAGATCTAATCTCTTACACCATATTTCAGTACATGTTCTACGGTTGCAAGCCCTAAGTCATAGGTTGGTTACTTAAATTCCTGAGGTTAAAGTACCGTGAAGCATAAACTATTGCTTTCTTATCTTATTTAACTTGATATCCAATGATCGTTCTTGAAGACTCATTTATCCTTGCGTTAAACATCACGGTGTTTTCCATGGGGAAAACGTCTGCCTAATGAAATCATTACCTAACAACATTAGCAGATGGTTCTAGAATTCTTATAATTCTCCTGGTATCATTTTAAATAGGTTTTTGATTTGGGTGTTGCTAACAGTTCTAAGTTGATCGCAGAACCTACATGATAATTCGATGGTAGTCCCATCAATACTTCTGGAAAGATATTTTCATATTCGTTCCTAATTCCCACGTTCAAAAGTCTTGTTGGCTCTGGGATCTCCAACTAGGTTCACGAGATAAACGATCGTAAATTTCATTTTCATTGACTTCTTGACTTGTAGGGCGAATATTATCAGTATCCTTATGTCCATCGAAATTCCATAGAGTTCTGTTGGTTCTCTAATCGGGGTTGAGAAGAGATTTTTCTCTCGTTGTAGAGAATCATGATGTAATTCCCAAACAACTAGTTTATTTCTAAAATTATATATATAAAAACAATATGTTGAACATCATATCACTGTTCGATTGTTTGTTATCACTTTTAAAAGACCCTAGATCTAAATTCCATGTTCGACGAAACTAAGGAAATAATTTCTCTGAGGTTATCGTTCTTCCTAAAGTGTAGTTCTCCCTAGTTCGTAGCTAGCGCGTCCTAGTTCTATCCCTAAAGTATCAATAAGTACTAAGGAAATAATTATAACGCCCTAAAATGGGTTTAGCCATGACAAATTAATTATAAGGTTCGTCCAATACCTGCCAGCTTCCCCTTTCCTTCACGCTGCTTTCCTTGTCCTATCATGTAAGCTCCTATATTTTGTTGTGGTTGTAACGGTTGTGCCTGAGACTGGATTTAAGCTGTAATCAATGATTGAGGCTGGTCGTACTGATATGGTACTATCATTTGAAACCGTGTTGGGCAATCCTCACTTATATGCTCCAGCATCCCACATAAGAAACATCTATTCATGTTTGCTAGGCACACACCCTCATGCCTCTTACCACATTCTGAACATATAGAAACTTCCTGTTTCTGTTTTGTTGCCTGCTTCTGTTCTGGGCAATACTCTTAACGTGTCCCTCGCTCATACAATTGAAACACACATCAGGCTAAACATATACCGGGATGTATCTTGCCACACCTAGGACAAGCTGGAGAAAAGATCCCTTCTTGGGTATTTCTCAGAATTTGGAGGTGTTTGGGTTGGTATACATTATTTGCCATCGGTGGGTTTGGGCAATTTTTCTTCATATGTCCTTCATATCCACAGTTGAAACAGTTGTTCGTGCCTGCCTGACATATTCCAGGGTGCGTCTTATTGCATTTGGAGCAAATTGGAATGTGAACCCATTCTAGTTGCTTTCTTCCCCGATTTCTATTCCTTTGCTGCCCTACTTTCTTTCCATCCTTACTTCCTTTTCCTGGCTGCTGATAATTCTGCCGAATCCTATTCTTTTTCCCCTGGTTTATTGCGGCTCTGGTAGCACTCACTGCTATTCCCTTCCCATTTTCTTTTTCCCTTATGATTAACCTTATTGTTGGGAGGGTCTTGGGTTGCTGTCTCGTTTGGTACTGGTGTGGACTTTACCATATTTCCTTTATTAGGCACTAATGCCTCTATCTCACAAACTCGACCTAGTAGTTCTTCATAACTCAATCCTTCCTTTCTGGCCACTGCTATTCCCAGTTCGTATTTAAGTTCTCCCTGAAGCTTCCTGGCTATTTCCTCCTCAAGCTCGGCTCTTTTAGGTACATACCTATCATGATATGCCTTCTTAAAATCATTCCAAGTAGTTGGAGCCGCTTGCTCTTCAGTCATAACTCTTTGCCTATTCTCCCACCAATATTTAGCTGGTCCGGTTAGCTGATATTCGGCATATGCTAGGTGCTCCTCATAGCTAGGTCTAATTATCTCAAAGATTTTGTCTATAGCGTGTATCCATCGTTCGGCCTCCATTGGGTTACCAGATCCATTGAAAGATGGTGGTTGTCTTTCGAAGAATAAGTTCGTCATACTATGATGTTGAGAAGGTTGGGAATGTGAAAAAGTTCCTGGATATTTCTGCCTTCCTTCCCTTATGCGTTGCTCTTGACCTTGGTCAGACTTTCTATGACTATCGGGTCCTCTTGGGTTGTTAACGACTTTCTGCGACATTTCTGAACTATAGAATACAAGAATTTTCCTTGTTAGTATTTGCTTTTAAATCTTCTTTCTCTTGTAATTTTTTTTTTTCAACTTAACAACTTCACGTATACGGAAATATCTAATTAGCTTTGATTCTAATTCTTTCAACTTTTAACCTCCAAGTTTAAATTAAAAGCACTCGTTACACGAGTTCATTTGATAATCTGGTTTAGTTATAAGATTCATAAAGGACTTTCTTATGATTAAAAACCCTTTTTTGGGGTCATGTATATATATATACATCAAAAAGAATATTAGTTTTGCCTTTAACAAGGACTTATACAAAACTAGACTACAACGAGTCTAAGCTAGGCTGATTTCCTACCTGTACAGGATGCACTAACATATTGCATTACTGTACTACCAAAAGTACTAGAACGGAAACGATCCATAAAAATTTCGTATCCGTTAGAGTACTACAAAAACTATCTAGTTACTGATTCGACTATGTACATAACAGAGGGCTACTATACTACTGCGCGTCCCTGATGCTCCGTTCGTCTAACTGCGGTCTAATCTGCACCACCCTCTGCGGCCTGATCCTCCTCAGGATCCTCGTCCGGGTCCTCATCGGTATCCTCGTCGGTATCCTCCTCCGGCTCCTCATCCGGGTCCTCATCATCTGACTCTGAACCGAAGGTAAACTGGAGCGCCTCATCGACCCTCAATGTAGTGCCGTCTGCAAGGGTAAGTGATGGTGGTGCAGGCACATCCAAAGTTGTCGTCTCGCTATCCGATACTAAGTAGTCCCAGCAGGTCACTGACGCCCGCTTCTTCGGAGGTAGCAGGGGGTCGGAAAGTGCACTGGGCTCGTACTCCTCCCTGGAACGGACCTGGACGGTCCTGCCTCAAACTCTGTCCTAACTCTAGCCAACTCCGCGCAAATCTCGTCAAGGGGTCTGTAAGAAGATGGAAACTATAACAGGGCGGCAAGCTCTGCGTCTGTGTCTAAGTACTCCGGTCCTGACTCGAATGGTCCCTGAGCTCTCACGGAAGGCACTTGTAGGATAGGAGCAGGTAACCCTAAACCGTCAACTGTCCCTGCAACTAACTCCTCTGTGCCCATGCTAGGTATCATCACCGAAGGAATCTCCAACTGTGCGACAAACTCTGGATCTATCCCCTCGTGATCTGACTCTGAATCTGCTGGGTAGTGAGTGTAGAGGGAATGCTCCTGAACTGGATATGCTGTCATGTGTCTGCTCAGGTAGAAGCGACTGTGTACCTCTAAAGCAAATCCATAATAGTTCCCTGTCGGCTCTACGTCGTCACCAAAAATTCCAAGATGGTACCATGCCGTGTCGTTTGCCCAACTACGCCATTCCTCTGGTAGACATCTAACCAAACCCATGATAGCCTGAGCCTCTGTAACCCAACGCCGGGCGAAGTAGTAAACCGTCGAGAAATAACTGATCCTCTGCCCTACGTCGTGTCCCGGGTTTGCCCCATAATCCCAAAACCTATCTACTAGCTAACCTTCCCAAGTCCGCTGCGGTGGAGATTGACTCCCCTGAGTCAAATCACTACTGGATGACATCCTTTTTTTTAAGAAACACGGATCAGTAACATGTAGGATAATATCTTATCTTGTGAAAAATCTTAAATTACAAAATGAATATTCCTTATTCAATTGTAATAACACCGTACTTAGTCAAACCATCTTATCTTAGACATTTTAGAAATTTTCACAGAAAATTGCATTATAGAAATAAATTTTCGAGATTTTATTCCCATTCCCTATCTTATTAATCATTTATTTTCTTATAACTTTTATTTATTTATAAATCTTCATTATTTCCATTCTTGAAGAAAATTTCTTAACAATTTCACTTATTAAGACAATGCGTGTTTACTTTGTTCATGTTACTTATTCAAGAGTAACATTTATTCCCAAAGAAAGTTAATACTCGTACTAGTTGTATTCTTCGTTCGAGAATGAAGTATAAGATTAAATTCCATCAGAGAATAGACTTTTATCTGGGGTGTAATGCCCCGTAAATTCCTTACATTCTAAAAACTTTAAAGTTAATTAAATAAATGGCTTTGCACGCCTAAGTTTATAATTTTTAATTCTAAGGCTAAGGGTTAGCTTACAAAAAGTTTTAGTTCGTAAGCTTAGAACAAAAAAAAACCGTTTAATTTTACGTTTACAAAATCGCAAATATGAACACGTCGAGAAAGTTTGTTTTTTTTTATGTTTTCCGGACGAAACTCGGACTTGTCATTTCGAGTTTTTGTCGAAATAAATTTTATAAATTTATTTTCTAATTAAGTTCATATGTTAGAATTTGTAAGTCAAATCGAATCGCGATAATTTTTTGTACCGAACAACGTTTTTCGTCGTTCGTTTTCCCGTAACGTCGGATCGCGCCGGAAAAACCCGTAACCCTCTTATTTTTTCTGCATGGCAGCCGACTTTTATTCTTTTTTTTTATTTTTTTTAGTTGGTTTGGTGGAGACATGCATGTATACATTAGCTAAGTAAATGACACCTAAGTTACACTTTACACCATTCAATTTTTTTTCATCATTTCATCACCTAAGACAAAACCTTTTCCATCTCTCTCTCTCGGCAACTCTCTCCCTCTCTTCCTCAACTTCATCTTCTCCATCATCCATACTCCATTGAAGAACCTTCAAAGCTTGAAGAAAGAACACAAGTCCTTAATTCATCCAACAAAACATCATACATCCTTTGTTAATTCTCTAGGTATTTTCATCCTCTACAATCCTATCCATTTAGTTTCCATTTCTTTTCTTCTTCTTTTTGTTCGAAATTTTGGAGGTTTGGTATGGATGTTTTGATCTTAGAATAATGTAATTAGATGTGTTAGATAGATTAATTATGGATAAAAAATGATCAAAACCAAGAATCCTAAAACTTTTGTCAATGCAGAATTTTTTGGGAAAATGATAGAATTTCTAATTTTCTTCTTTAGATCATGGATTCATGTTTAGTAGATGCTTAATTAGTGTTTGGAATGAAAAGAGATTGAAAGCCCTATGTTATTATGAAATTCAATTAGGGTTTGAATTATAAATTAGGGGGTTTTTGCATGTTAGTTGTTTTTGGAATTGCAAGTGATTAATAGTTGTGATAATAGTTTGATTAGTGAATAAATGATGTTAATTAGAGAAGAAAATCATCCCCTTAATATATGTGTAAAACCAGAACATTATAAAGTAAATAAGGGTTTATACATGTTTGATATTAAGTGATGATTTGTTAGTGGATTATGTTGCAAATCATATTAGTTGATAATAGGAGTTAATTGGAAAATTTTCTAAGAATGTTTAATGGAATGTAAGAGACTAAAATCACCAGATAAACTGAGTTATAATGATGATAAGATATGTTAGCATGCATGAAAATGATTTATATTAGACGTAGATTAACGTCGTAAAATTTGAATGAAAACCGACGACTTTTGGAAATCGCGTAAGAGACGAATATCTAGTTGTAACTAATAAATCGGGAAGTCGGATGAAAATTCTAACTTGATAGTATTATTTATAATAAAATTTAGAACATCCTTCTAGTTGACGTCATAAGCATCCGAGTTCATATAATATGGGTTAAAGTGATAATCGGGAACTAGAACACGTTTGGAATTTCTTTGTTGGTATAGTACATGATAGTTGAAATCCGACGGTAGAACGTCGTACTTTTGAACAAGTTGAGAAGGAGTTTGTCACGTACGGAGGTACGTGATGGCTACTTTAAGAGTCCAGTTTCTAAAAAAGTTGAATACGGGAATTTAAAACGAACCTAAGACGTTATACGTCGAACTTATTAATCAATTAGGGTTTCCACGGCAGTTTTGCGACCCCCGCCGTTTCTTTTGGTACAGGGCTCACCCCCTGTTTCCAAATCCTCTGTTCTGGACAGCCTCCAGAGTTACTGGACTGTACAGTGATTTTTCAGTTTCTTGTTTTCTAAGTTGTTTAGTTCACAACTTAGCTTCTTTCAATCGTTTAAGCCATTTTTATCTATCGAACATCTACCTACTGACCCTAAAGTCAAGTACAAGACCTCTAATGATGGAGACCAGTCGAGACCTTATATCTTATCTTTTCTTTAAAGAAGTAATAAACGAGAAATTCCTTAAATCATTCAAAGAATTAAAGTAAATCGCCTAAGTTGATTCTTTCCAACTTAGCTTCTCTTAATCTTTAAAGTCGTATTAGGATATCGACTACCATCTCTACTGATCCGAGAGTCGAGTATGAGATCTTCCAAGTTCTAACGAGATTAATACGAGTCTCGTTTCCCGTTTAAGTAAAACGAATTAATTAAGCGTGCAAATGCCTAAAGAATAAAACAACTTAAACCTTCTTCAATTCTTTTTTAATCGATTATCGTTACGACCCGTTCTTAAGTATATTTATTTTACGATGTAGGAGGAAGCCAACTGTGAAGAAAGGACGAAAGATCCGAAGTTAGAAGCGTTTGCTTTAAGTTCTGTATTTATAAGGTGGGCTTTTATCTATATCAAATAAAATGTGGGTTTTTCCACAACTCGAAAGTATTATTTATCGCCTTGATAATTGTGTTTTCAAAGTGATAATTTTGGCATAAACTGTTTCAACTATTTTATGTGAGTTCTCTTGTACCTATCTGAGTTAACATTCGTGTTTTCCAGAATTCTGAGTTAACCTTCGGGTTTTCCAGACTTATAGAGTTAGTCTACTTTAGATTAACTAACGATCGGCTCTGAGTTAGCTGCTAAGTGCTTTCCAGAGTTAGTGCACTTTGTAACCTGTGGTGTATGTGATATCCTGTTGAGGGGTACCAGCCACGGTGAATTAGTAGTGGTCAAGATTGTTTAGTAGGCACGGGCCTTTTCAACAAAACCCCGATGCGCTACGGTTATAATATGCCAGATTATTTATACATATGACTATGATTTCGGCATCGTGCCCACTAAGTACGTTTGTACTTAGCCCTGCATTGCTTTCTAAATGTGCAGGTTGAAGCGACGGTGAGCGGCGACGGTTGATGTTGAGTTGAAAGATAGGTTGCTTTAGTTAGAACTCTTCCGCTGCAGAACTCTGAACCTTTTGGGATGTACACTTTGAACAATTCTCAGTTGTCTAAGTCTGTAATTATGAACTTAGCTTCTTTTGTACTTTTGTCGAGTAATCCTTAGGGATTAACTCTTTCTTACCTATATTAAAGTCTTGTTCATGGTTTAATGATGTCTTTTCATGTATGTTTAGTCAGTTAGCCCCCTTCTTCCCCGCTTCTTTAATCCAACCTCAGTCGCACCCCGGCTTCTGCCGTCCCTCGGGATTTGGGGCTGTGACAGAGTGGTATCAGAGCAGTGTTCATTTTCTGCTCTGCTTCTGAGTCGATCTTCTAGTATGAGTCAGTGTGAGTCATTCTTTCTTAGTATGAGTCATTCCTTCTAGTAATATCACAAGAGTGATATATATATATATACAAGTCTTCCTTCGAGTAATAATATAGAGTATTTATTTGTACTCTATATTGAGTCTTCTTTCAAGTCGTAAGACACGGTATTTGTGTATACTCTGGATTAGAGTCATCTTTCAAGTATAAGATAAGAGTTAAATTATAAAGCTAAGATTGAGAACATAGAAGTCAACTCAACCGCCCGCTACGTCGACTCAACAAGGAAAAGGAAAGAATTTTAATAATATGATTTCTTTTAACAAGAAATTCTATGAACAAGTATGCAAATGAGATTAAGAATGAGAATGAGTTGTGTTCCGAAATTAAGAATTTTATGGAAGTAAAATTTTTATACTTTATAAGATTAAGTGATAGTACAAGTACTATCTTATGTGATTATGTGATAGCACTAGTGCTATGTTATGTGAAATTATTTGTGAAATAATTTCTTTTGTTTGAAAATAATTTTGATGCACAAGAATTTAGAAGGATTTTAAGGAATTTTCCCGGTTCAATGAAAACGTAGACTTGAAACCTAAGAACTTTCCGGTTCTTCGAAAACTTAGACGTTTTTAAGAAACGTTATTTCAAATGATTTCGAAAGGAGATCCCTAACGCGAGAAGGACTTCCTCTGATGAATGTCACGTGCGCTTAGTGACATGAATAAAGACTCGGCAAAGTCGATCTTTATTTTACAACCCGATAAGAATTTCCTTCGAGGGAAATGAAATAAATAATGTTAAAATAAAGTAAATATGTACGAAAGGAACGAAAGAAACATATAGACGTGTGAGAAAAACGTGACTCCAATTATTCGAGAAAAGGTTGAAACAAGAAGGATAAATTGAAATAAACGGAAGAGCCGAATGTTACCTTAGTTGTAAGGGCATGAACAAAGTCCCTTGGAGATGGCTTTGTTTTACTTATTAGGAGCCGTCCAAGTATTCGAATAGCTTAAAATGGTATTTTCCTCTAGAAGATTAAGTATTCCGAGCTAAATTGGAGAATTTCCAAAGATTTCTTTTAAAAAGTAGTTGTGTGTGCAATTCGAGAAATTGCTGCTCGATTTAGAAAAGTAAAATCTGTATGAAGTAATCAATAGAGCGAGACAGAAGTTCCATGTGATTGAGGGACTGTTATGTGGACCTGATCAACCCACATAATAAGAAACTCAGTAATATGGGTCTTATGCCCTGCTAGTAAAACCTTTTTAGTATGATATAAGTAGTTTAAAGAGACGAATATTACTTACGTATAAGTATCTTATAACGACGTCGTTCCTTTTCTTTTCGTTTCTTTTTATAGTGGCCGCCTCGTTCGAACCTTGCGAAGAGAATTGTTTTACTATTAGGAGTCAAGCACGACGCTTGATTAAATTTTCTAACGACCGCTCATTTTTAGCATTGACAAATAGAACTTGTTCTAAAAAGTTATTCTTAGGATATATTCCTTTTCTCCATTGGAATTTATATATATATACTTCGTCCTTGAACAAAGTATACGACACGTATGAGTATTATGATTAGTAAACGACAAAGTCTTTTGTAAATGAATGTTGCTTTCGCATAAGTAACATGAACAAAGTATACGTGCTTTGTTTTAAAGAATCGATAAGAAAATTTTTTTTCCTTGAGAAAGAGATAAAGGATTAATGAAAGAAAGTAAGGAATTAAAGTAAGAAACTAAAAGAATGAGATAAGAAATGAGAATAAAACCTTGAAATTTTGTTTCTATATATTGTGAGTACGAGAGCAATTTTCTGTAAAATTTCTAAATGTCTAAGATAAGTTGTCAGATTAAGTGTAGCAATATTACAAATTGAATAAGGAGTATTCATTTTGTAATTTAAGATTTTCCGTAAGATAAGGTACCATCTTACCGTTACTGATCCGTGTTTCTTAAAACACTTTGTAGGATGACTTCTAGGAGTGACACGGCTTCAGAGAATCAATCCCCGTCACAACGTACTTGGGCAGATCGGTTATTAGATAGGTATAGAGATTATGAGGCAAACCCAAGACACGACGTAGGACAAAGGATTAGTTACTTCTCGTCAGTTTATTATCCAGTCCGGCATACTATTCCAGAGAGTCAGGCTATACTTGACTTGGTTAGTCGTCTACCAGAGGAATGGCGTGGTTGGGCACACGACACGGCATGGTACTACCTTGGGATGTTTGACAACGATATAGAGCCAACAGGTAATTACAATGGATTCGCTTTAGAGGTGCACAGGCGTTTCTTCGAGAGCAGACATATAGCATCATACCCAGTTCAGGCGCATCCTCCCTATACTCATTTTCCGGCAGATTCAGAGTCAGAGCACGATGAGATAGGTCCAGAGGTGATTGCACAGTTGGAGATCCCTTCAGTGATGGTACCCAGTGAGGGCATAAGGGAATTGGCTACAGAGACAGCGGATGGCCTAGGGTTACCCGCTCCTTTTCAGCATGAGCCTTCTATGAGAGTGCAAGGACCATTTCAGTCAGGACCAGAGTATTTAGACACGGCCGCCCTAATACAGTTTCCATCATCTTACAGATCCCTTGATGAGATTTGTGCGGAGTTGGCCAGGGTTCGGGCTGAGTTTGAGGCAGGACCGTCCAGGGTCCATTCCAGAGAGGAGTACGAGTCCGGTTCACTTCCCGACCACTTGCTGCCTTTAAAGAAGCGGGCATTAGTGACCTGCTGGGACTACCCGGTTTCAGATTCAGAGATGACAGTTTCAGATGTGCCTGCACCACCATCACTTACACTTGCGGATGGCACTACTTTGAGAGTTGACGAGGCACTTAAATTTGCTTTCGGTTCAGAGTCAGACGATGAGGATCCGGAAGAGAACACTGATAAGGATTCGGATGAGAATCCGGATAAGAACCCCGAGGAGGGTTAAGCCATGGTGGGCATTAGTGACTCGACCGTAGTTTGTAAGCTAGGCGTCAGAGACGCATAGTAGCATAGTAGCCTTTAGTTGTACATAGTCGGATCAGTAACTAGATAGTTTTGTAGTACTCCAACGGATACAAATATTTTATGAATCGTTCCCGTTCTAGTACTTTCAGTAGTACGGTAATGCAATATGTTAGTGCATTCTGTACACATAGGCAGTTAGTCTAATTTAGACTCGTTTCCTTGTTAAAAGGCATAACTAACATAATCTTTTGATGTATATATATAATATACATGACCCATTAGAGGGTTTTAGTCACAAGAAGTTTCATATGAATCGTATAACTAAACAAGAATATTAAACAAAACTCGTGTAACGAGAGTTTAATTTAACCTTGAAGGTTAAAAGTTGAGAGAAATAGAGTCAAGGTTATTTTGTTATTCTTGTTTATGTGAAAGTATTAAGTGGGGAAAGAAAAGGGTTAGTGAGAAAATGAAGGCTTAGAAACAAGTGCTAATAAAAAAAAAAATAAATTATCTTACAATCTTAAAAATGTCGCTGAGAGCTGTTAACGATCGAAGAGGACCTGATAGTCCTAGAAAGTCTGATAAAGGTCAAGAACAACGTATAAGAGAGGAAAGACAAAAACACCCAAAAACCTTTTCACTTCCCCTATCTCCTCAACGTCATAGCATTGAGGATTTATTCTTCGGAAGCAAACCACCATATTTTCGATGGATCTAGTAATCCGAAGTGAGGACCAAGCAATGGATACATACTATAGAGAGAATTTTTGAACCAATTAGACTTAGTGATGAAGAGCGCCTAGCATGCGCTGGGTATCAGCTAACCTGACCAGCATAATATTGGTGGAAAACTAGACAGAGACTTATGCCTGTAGAACAAGCGGCTCTAACCACCTGGAATGGTTTTAAGAAGGCATATTATGAAAAGTATGTAACCGACCAAGTCGAGACTGAGGAGGAAATAGCAAGGAAGCTTCAGGGAGAACTTAAGTATGATCTGGGAATAGCAGTAGCTAGACAGGGAGGATTGAGTTATGCTGAACTACTAGAACGAGTCCGAGAAATAGAGGCAGTAGTGCCTAGTAAGGAAAAGATAGTATTGCCCTACATCGGCACCAAACCAGACCTCAACCTAAAATCTTCCCAACAATAAGGTTAACCATAAGGGAAAAATGAAATGAGAAGGAAGTAGTAGTAATTATTACCAGTGCCACAACAATCAAGGAAAACAGAATAGCGCTCGGCAGGTTTCCACCAACCAGGAAAAGGAAGTAACTATGGAAAGAAAGTAGGACAAATGAGTAAGCCGCAGAAAAATGAACAATCCGGTCAAGACAAGAGAAACCATCTACTAGGACAACTGCAAGGGCAGCCAAGGAACGATTAACCAAGGAAAAATCACTAATCCCGATTACCCTAAGTGTAATAAGGAATACCCTGGTGTTTGTTTAGCAAAAACTAGTGTTTGCTTCAACTGTGGACGTAAGGGGCATGCTTAAGAGGGATTGTCGTGAGCCGTGGCAAGCAGTAGAACATAAACGAGAATTTTCTACTTGTTCTAGATGTGGTAAGAAGCATGAGGGTGCGTGTTTGGCAAACACGGATAAATGTTTTAATTGTGGGCAGACGGGGCATATAAGGAAGAGTTGTCCGACGCTGCTCCGGACGGCAAAACCAAATCAGTACGGCCAGCTTCAACCATTAAATGCCATTCAAGTCCAGTTACAGCCACAACTGATGCAATCACAACAGAATGCGAACGCATACATGATTAGGCAGGAGAGACTTAATGAAGGAAAGGGAAATCTGGCGGATATTGGACGAACCTTATAAATTACCCTACCATAAATTTTTGCTTCAGTTTTAGAACCTTACATTCGGGTATAATTAGTACCTAATAACCTTTAGGAGTAGAACTAGGACGCTCTAATTGTGAAATTGGAACAATTACACTTTAGGGAGTATTGATGACCTTCAGAGAGTTAACCCCTTAGTTTCATTAAACAATCGATTGGGAAGTAATAAAATGCACTATATATATAAATGTAGGAAAAGACTAGTTGTTTGAGAATTACCATGATTCTCAACAACGAGAGAAAAATCTCTTTTAAAAAAAATATCCCAAATAGAGAACCTACAGAATTAAATGAAATATTATCTGATTTATCACCAGATTGACGCGTAGGTTTCACGATCGACTTAGAACTACAGGTAGCTCCCAAATTAAAGGTTTTATGTAGAATGGTATCAAAGGAGTTAGAGGAGCTTAAGATCCAACTGCAAAGAGTTGTTAGATGACGATTTCTTTAGACAAACGTTTTCACCATGGAAAATATTTTAGATGTTCATCATCAAAGAAAGATGATTCTGCAAGAATGTATATAGGCTGTCAAAAATTAAATAAAGATAACCCTTAAAAGTAAGTATCCTTTAACGAGAATAGAAGACCCCTGATACACTTAAAAAGGGAACAAGTACAATTGTGAGGATAGACTTAAGGTCTAAGCATTTTTTTTTTTGTTAAAGGATAAACTGGTGATATACCCAAAAATTCTCTTTCAAACCAGATAAAACTACTACAAATACTTAGTTATGCCGTTAGTTGGCTAGTGCTCCGTAGTATTCATGAACCACAGTGAATAGAATTTTTCCACCTAAACTTAGAAAAGAATTCATTTTAGTATTTATTAATGACAATTTCAGTTATCCTAAGAGTGAGGATGAACACAAAGAACACATACGAATAATACTAGAAATACTTAGAGTCGAGAAACTAGATGCCAAGTTCAGAAGAGCAAGTTCGAGTGAAGAAGAAATAATTCTTCGACATATAGTGTCGACAGAAGATGTTAAGACAGATTCATGCCAAGGTAGAGGCAGTACTCAAATGATAAATCGCCTACCAGTCTGAATGAAATAAGAAGTTTCCCAAGGTTGGACTAGTTATAATAGAAGTTTCCATTAAAATTCTTTTTTTATAATTACTAAGACTTACTGACACGAACTACATAGAAGAAAAGAATAAATGTATAGACAATTGTGAAATAGAAATGCAGACGTTCTAGGAAAAGTTGATCATTACCCCAGATCCAGCCCTCCCAAAAATGATAAGGAATACGAGATAGATGTTAACGCTACTAAGAATGAGATAGTATGATATAAATGCGAAATGAGAAAGTGATAGCTTACGCTCCACGACACATTAATCCCAAGAAATTGAATATCCAACCTACGACTTAGAACTTGCAGCCGTAAAGCTTGCATTGAAAATTTGAATACACCATCTATATGGTTCAAGGGATGAGATCTTCACAGATCATAAGAATTAGGAGCGTGTATTCGAGCAAAGGAATTAACATAAGACAAAGGAGATAGCTCGAACTAGTAAGATATTACGTTTGCGAAAATAATTACCATCTAGGTAAAGTTAAGAGTAAGAATAGACACGCTGAGTCGTGAGACTCCAACAAAGTTAAGTATCTCAACGTGGGAGAAGAAACGCTTATACGAGAAAGATTATAAGTATCAAGAGAAAGGACGAGTCAATGGATAAGCCTCGACTAAGAATAAGAATGGATAAAACCAGACAGCGACTCTGAAGCAATGAGTTCGTGATAGAAATTTAAAAGTGAACTTTAGTAATTCCGATGACGACGAGATGGTTGTAGGTTACAAGGCAGAAAAGTCAGATAACAAACCTAACTTTAGTACCGCTTTTCACCGCCAGTTGAATGGATAGTCCGAGAAAATGATTCAAATACTCGTTGATGTGCTAAGAACGATAATATTAGCCGAAGAGTGAATTGAAGAACACGTAGCCAAAAAACCGAATTGTTAAAACAATAACTATTAAGCTACGATAGGTATTACGACTTACGAGACCTTGTAGAAGGAAAAGATTTACATAGCTGCCTTATTGCTATAAGGTAGGTGAAAGTAAAAAAAAATAAAAATTTAGGACCAAATGCAGTCAATGAAATGACCGAGATCATTCGATAGATTCGAGTCAAAAGAAAACAAGTTTTAAAGAAAACAAAAGTCCTAAGTATATACAATAATTCGAACTTAATAAACGAGAAGGAAAATAAAAGCTCCTTAAGTTTTCTCCGTTAATGAGAAACGTTAGTTTCGTGTCAAGTTCAGACTTTGACAAAGATCTATATAATTAGTAAGTAACTTGAGAAAGATAGTTCCAATACGAATAGTTATGGCTTTATCGCCAAGTTTATGAAATACTCATTTTAAGTATATCTCATTTCGAGAAAGTAACATAGATTCGTTTTTATACACGAAGTTCTATCAGCAAGACGTCGTTCTTGAAATCGACTAAATTTATTAGGAAAGATCGAAAACGATCTTAGATCGAAAAGAGCAAAGTTAAAAAGCAAGTCGGGACGAAGAGTAATAGCATTATAAGATCATCACAGGCAAGAGAAAGTCATGTCAAGTAAGAAGTACTTCAAGCAGTTATAGAGGATAAGCAAATTTCGGGACGAAATTTTTCGTAAGGGGGGTAGGATGTAATGCCCCGTAAATTCCTTACGTTCTAAAAACTTTAAAGTTAATTAAATAAATGGCTTTGCACGCCTAAGTTTATAATTTTTAATTCTAAGGCTAAGGGTTAGCTTACAAAAAGTTTTAGTTCGTAAGCTTAGAACAAAAAAAAACCGTTTAATTTTACGTTTACAAAATCGCAAATATGAACACGCCGAGAAAGTTTGTTTTTTTTACGTTTTCCGGACGAAACTCGGACTTGTCATTTCGAGTTTTTGTCGAAATAAATTTTATAAATTTATTTTCTAATTAAGTTCATACGTTAGAATTTGTAAGTCAAATCGAATCGCGACAATTTTTTGTACCGAACAACGTTTTTCGTCGTTCGTTTTCCCGTAACGTCGGATCGCGCCGGAAAAACCCGTAACCCTCTTATTTTTTCTGCATGGCAGCCGACTTTTATTCTTTTTTTTTTATTTTTTTTTAGTTGGTTTGGTGGAGACATGCATGTATACATTAGCTAAGTAAATGACACCTAAGTTACACTTTACACCATTCAATTTTTTTTCATCATTTCATCACCTAAGACAAAACCTTTTCCATCTCTCTCTCTCCACTCTCTCTCTCGGCAACTCTCTCCCTCTCTCCCTCAACTTCATCTTCTCCATCATCCATACTCCATTGAAGAACCTTCAAAGCTTGAAGAAAGAACACAAGTCCTTAATTCATCCAACAAAACATCATACATCCTTTGTTAATTCTCTAGGTATTTTCATCCTCTACAATCCTATCCATTTAGTTTTCATTTCTTTTCTTCTTCTTTTTGTTCGAAATTTTGGAGGTTTGGTATGGATGTTTTGATCTTAGAATAATGTAATTAGATGTGTTAGATAGATTAATTATGGATTAAAAATGATCAAAACCAAGAATCCTAAAACTTTTGTCAATGCAGAATTTTTTGGGAAAATGATAGAATTTCTAATTTTCTTCTTTAGATCATCGATTCATGTTTAGTAGATGCTTAATTAGTGTTTGGAATGAAAAGAGATTGAAAGCCCTATGTTATTATGAAATTCAATTAGGGTTTGAATTATAAATTAGGGGGTTTTTGCATGTTAGTTGTTTTTGGAATTGCAAGTGATTAATAGTTGTGATAATAGTTTGATTAGTGAATAAATGATGTTAATTAGAGAAGAAAATCATCCCCTTAATATATGTGTAAAACCAGAAAATTATAAAGTAAATAAGGGTTTATACATGTTTGATATTAAGTGATGATTTGTTAGTGGATTATGTTGCAAATCATATTAGTTGATAATAGGAGTTAATTGGAAAATTTTCTAAGAATGTTTAATGGAATGTAAGAGACTAAAATCACCTTATAAACTGAGTTATAATGATGATAAGATATGTTAGCATGCATGAAAATGATTTATATTAGACGTAGATTAACGTCGTAAAATTTGAATGAAAACCGACGACTTTTGGAAATCGCGTAAGAGACGAATATCTAGTTGTAACTAATAAATCGGGAAGTCGGATGAAAATTCTAACTTGATAGTATTATTTATAATGAAATTTAAAACATCCTTCTAGTTGACGTCATAAGCATCCGAGTTCATATAATATGGGTTAAAGTGATAATCGGGAACTAGAACACGTTTGGAATTTCTTTGTTGGTATAGTACATGATAGTTGAAATCCGACGTTAGAACGTCGTACTTTTGAACAAGTTGAGAAGGAGTTTGTCATGTACGGAGGTACGTGATGACTACTTTAAGAGTCCAGTTTCTAAAAAAGTTAAATACGGGAATTTAAAACGAACCTAAGACGTTATACGTCGAACTTATTAATCAATTAGGGTTTCCACGGCAGTTTTGCGACCCCCGCCGGAAACTGTTATAACTTCCAGCTCGTTTATCGGATTTGTGATCCGTAAATTGGAGCACGAACTAGACTTCCTAAGCTTTCTTTTGGTACAGGGCTCACCCCCTGTTTCCAAATCCTCTGTTCTGGACAGCCTCCAGAGTTACTGGACTGTACAGTGATTTTTCAGTTTCTTGTTTTCTAAGTTGTTTAGTTCACAACTTAGCTTCTTTCAATCGTTTAAGCCATTTTTATCTATCGAACATCTACCTACTGACCCTAAAGTCAAGTACAAGACCTCTAATGATGGAGACCAGTCGAGACCTTATATCTTATCTTTTCTTTAAAGAAGTAATAAACGAGAAATTCCTTAAATCATTCAAAGAATTAAAGTAAATCGCCTAAGTTGATTCTTTCCAACTTAGCTTCTCTTAATCTTTAAAGTCGTATTAGGATATCGACTACCATCTCTACTGACCCGAGAGTCGAGTATGAGATCTTCCAAGTTCTAACGAGATTAATACGAGTCTCGTTTCCCGTTTAAGTAAAACGAATTAATTAAGCGTGCAAATGCCTAAAGAATAAAACAACTTAAACCTTCTTCGATTCTTTTTTAATCGATTATCGTTACGACCCGTTCTTAAGTATATTTATTTTACGATGAAGGAGGAAGCCAACTGTGAAGAAAGGACGAAAGATCCGAAGTTGGAAGCGTTTGCTTTAAGTTCTGTATTTATAAGGTGGGCTTTTATCTATATCAAATAAAATGTGGGTTTTTCCACAACTCGAAAGTATTATTTATCGCTTTGATAATTGTGTTTTCAAAGTGATAATTTTGGCATAAACTGTTTCAACTATTTTATGTGAGTTCTCTTGTACCTTTCTGAGTTAACATTCGTGTTTTCCAGATTTCTGAGTTAACCTTCGGGTTTTCCAGACTTATAGAGTTAGTCTACTTTAGATTAACTAACGATCGGCTCTGAGTTAGCTGCTAAGTGCTTTCCAGAGTTAGTGCACTTTGTAACCTGTGGTGTATGTGATATCCTGTTGAGGGGTACCAGCCACGGTGAATTAGTAGTGGTCAAGATTGAACATAGCATACTTGAAAATACTCGGCCGAGTGATTTATGAGAAAAAGTCAGAAAATGTTTAGTAGGCACGGGCCTTTTCAACAAAACCCCGATACGCTACGGTTATAATATGCCAGATTATTTATACATATGACTATGATTTCGGCATCGTGCCCACTAAGTACGTTTGTACTTAGCCCTGCATTGCTTTCTAAATGTGCAGGTTGAAGCGACGGTGAGCGGCGACGGTTGATGTTGAGTTGAAAGATAGGTTGCTTTAGTTAGAACTCTTCCGCTGCAGAACTCTGAACCTTTTGGGATGTACACTTTGAACAATTCTCAGTAGTCTAAGTCTGTAATTATGAACTTAGCTTCTTTTGTACTTTTGTCGAGTAATCCTTAGGGATTAACTCTTTCTTACCTATATTAAAGTCTTGTTCATGGTTTAATGATGTCTTTTCATGTATGTTTAGTCAGTTAGCCCCCTTCTTCCCCGTTTCTTTAATCCAACCCCAGTCGCACCCCGGCTTCTGCCGTCCCTCGGGATTTGGGGCTGTGACATGGGGAAAGGCTTTAGAACATAAGTTCTAAACGTTGTTTGATTTGAACATTCATAGAAAGAATTCTAATCAAGCTTCGTGCTTGTTTCTTAATAATAAAACATACTGCTTCCCAAAACTTAACAAAGCGAACTCCGTTAAAAGAAACGGAACGAATTGGAACAACGACGTTTCATGTTACTTATACGTAAGCATTATTAATTTCTTTTAAAACACTTATACCATACTAAAATAGGGTTTGCTCACGGGGCATAAGACCCATATTACTGAGTTCCTTATTATGTGGGTTGATCAGGTCCACATAACAGTCCCTCAATCACATGGAACTTCTGTCTCATTTGCATCTTTCTTACTTTGAAGCCGATGCTTCTCTAACATCTACTTTTTCCTTTCGATTACTAACACGATTTACCTTTTTATTTATTCATTTCATTTCCTTGAAGGAAATTCATATCAAAGTTATAACAAAGATCGACTCTTGTCGAGTCTTTATTCATGTCACTTTACGCACGTGACATTTGTTAAAAGAAGTCCTTCCCGTGTTGTGAATCTCCTTTCAAAATCATTTGAAATTAATATTTCTTAAAACGTCTAAGTTCTTGAAGAGCCGGAAAAACCTTAGGTTTTCAAGTCTACGTTCTCCATAATCCGAGAAAATCCCTAAAATCCTTCTAAATTCTTGTGCATCAAAAATATTTTCAAACAAAAGAAACTATTTCACAGATAATTTCACATAACATAGCACTAGTGCTATCACATAATCACATAAACAAGCAAGTATAAATTCTTATACTTGGGAAATAATTATTCGAAATTCCTTATTGAAAAGAAATTAAACTACTGACATTCCTTCCTTATATATTTTTTTCTCCACGTTGAGTCGACGTAGCGGGAGGTTGAGTTGTCATCTATATTCTGAATCTTAATGCCATAACTTAACTCCTATCTTTACTTGAAAGAACACTCTGATCTAAAGTATATACAGGTGCTTTATCTTATGACTCGAAAAGAGACTCACTATAGAATATGAATAACTACTCCATTTCACGACTCGAAAGAAGACTTGATATAGAATCAGTACGAACACTCTATCTTGCGACGCGAAGAAGACTCCTTATAGAATAAGAACGAATACTATATGCTACTACTTGAATGAAGACTCATATGCAGAGCATAAACGATTACTCTGTTACTACCACTTTGTGGTGCTACTTAGGAAAGGAAGACTCGGGTACAGAGCAGGAACGACCGCTCTGATACCACTCTGTCACAGCCCCAAATCCCGAGGGACGGCAGAAGCTGGGGTGCGACTGGGGTTGGATTAAAGAAGCGGGGAAGAAGGGGGCTAACTGACTAAACATACATGAAAAAGACATCATTAAACCATGAATAAGACTTTAACACAAATAAGAAAGAGTAAATCCCTATGGACTACTCGACAAAAGTACAAAAAGAAACTAAGTTCATATTACAGACTTAGACTACAAAGTATTGTTCAAAGGTACATCTTAAAAAGAAATACAGAGCTTGGCAGCGGAAGGGTTCTAACTATGCATCCTATACTTTAACTCAACATCAACCGTCGCTGCTCACCGTCGCTTCAACCTGCACATTTAGAAAACAATGCAGGGCTAAGTACAAAAGTACTTAGTAGGCACGATGCCGAAATCATAATCATAAGTATAAAATAATCTGGCATTTTATAATCGTAGCGCATCGGGGTTTTGTTAAAAAGGCCCGTGCCTACTAAACATTTTCTGACTGATTTGTATTAAGCAGCTTGCGCAAGCATTTTTAGAGTATGTTATGTTCAATCTTGACCAAAGCTAATTCACCGTGGCTGGCTACCCCTCAACAGGATACCACATACACCACAGGTTACAAAGTGCACTAACTCTGGAAAGCACTTAGCAGCTAACTCAGAGCCGATCGTTAGTTAACCTAGTTAGATTAACTCTAAAAGTCTGGAAAACCCGAAGGTTAACTCAGAAATCTGGTAAACCCAAAGGTTAACACAGATAGGTACAAGAGAACTCACATAAAATAGTTGAAACAGTTTATGCCAAGATTATCACTTTGAAAACACAATTATCAAAGTGATAAATAATACTTTCGAGTTGTGGAAAAATCCACATTTTATTTGATATAGATAAAAGCCCACCTTGTAAATACAGAACTTATAAGCAAAAGCTTCCAACTTGGGATTTTCTGTCCTTTCTTCTACAGTTGGCTTCCTCCTACATCGTAAAATAAACATATTTAAAAACGGGTCGTAAAGATAATCGAAGAAAGAGAATCGAAGAAAGTTTTAGTTATTTTATTCTTTTGGGCATTTGCACGCTTACTAAATTCGTTTTACTTAAACGGGAAACGAGACTCGTACTAATCTCGTTTAGAACTCGGAAGATCTCATACTCGAATCTCGGGTCAGTAGAGAAGGTAGTCGGTATCTTAATACGACATTAAAGATTAAAAGAAACTAAGTTGGAAAGAATCAACTTAGGCCATTTATGTTTTAGCTCATTTCACGACTTATGAAATTTCTCGTTTATTACTTCTTTAATAAAAGGATAAAAGATACGATCTCGACTGGTTTTCATCATTAAAGGTCTTGTACTTGATCTAGGGTCAGTAGGAAGATGTTCGTTAGATAAAACGGCTTATACGATCGAGAGAAACTAAGTTGTGAACTAAACAACTTAGAAAACAAGAAACTGAAATTTCCACTGCACAGTCCAGTAACTCTGGAGGCTGTCCAGAACAGAGGATTTAGAAACAGGGGGTGAGCCCTATACCATTAGAAAGCTTAGGAAGTCTAGTTCGTACTCCAATTTACGGATCACAAATCCGATAAACGAGCTGGAAGATATTACAGTTTCCGGCGGGGGTCGCAAAACTGCCGTGAAAACCCTAATTGTTTGATAGGTTCGACGTATAACGTCTTAAGTTCGTTCTAAGCTCTCGTATTCAATTTTTTTAGAAACTGGAATTTTTAAGGCAGTCATCACGTACTTCCGTATGTGACAAACTCCTTCTCAACTCGCTCAAAAACACGACGTTCTAACGTCGGATTTCAACTAACAAGTACTAAACCAACAAAGAAAATCCAAACGTGTACTAGCTCTCGATTATAACTATCGCCCATATTATATCAACTCGAAAGCTTATGACGTCAACTAGAAAGATGTTCTAAATTTCATTATAAACAATAATATTAGATTAGAAAACCCATCCGACTTCTCGATTATTAGTTACAACTAAATGTTTGTCTCTTATGCGATTTTTTTCAACGTTGTCGGTACAAAATCGTCGCGATTCGATTTGACATTAAAATTCTAACGTATGAACTTAATTGGAAAATAAATTTACAAAATTTATTTTGACAAAAACTCGGGACGACATAGTTCGAGTTTCGTCCGGAAAAACATAAAAACAAACTTTCTCGGCGTGTTCGTATCGCAATTTTGTAAACGTAAAAATTAAACGGTTTTCCTTTCTTAATTTACGAACTAAAAACTTTTCGTACGCGTTAACCTTAAATACAGTAGCCTTCTATCAGACTTCTGTAATTTATTTTTAATAACGGATTCGACCGTTAGTCTTAGAATTCATAAATTGTAAACTTAGGCGTGCAAAGCCATTTATTTAATTAACTTTAAATATTTCTAGAACGTAAGGAATTTACGGGGCATTACAGCAAAGGTCAAAGCTTAAGAGTGATTGCAAGTATTATTTCTGGGATGAAAGTTGGAGCGGATCAAATCATTCAACGATGCATCCCAGAAGATGAACAAGGTGAGATTCTTTTGCATTGCCATTCTTTTGCTTGTGGAGGGCATTTTTGCCCAAAACGTACAGCTCGGAAGGTATTAGATGCTGGTTTTTTCTGGATTACATTGAATAGAGATGCATATTTTTTTTGTAAGAGTTGCGAGCGATGTCAATTGACTGGGAATATTTCCAAACGAGAAGAGATGCCCCAAGTGCCGATGATTTTTTGTGAAATATTCGATGTGTGGGGGATGGATTTCATGGGGCCATTTTCTAGTTCGTTTGGTAATCTATACATCTTGATTGCTGTTGACTATGTATCGAAGTGGGTGGAAGCAAAGGCCACACGAACGAATGATTCTAAGGTGGTAGCTGCATTTTTGAAGTCCACCATCTTCACGAGGTTTGGAGTGCCGAGAGCAGTTATAAGTGATCAAGGAACACATTTTTGCAACCGAACCATTGAGGCATTAATGAGAAAATATGGTGTTCATCATAGGTTGGCGACTCCTTATCATCCACAAACCAATGGACAGGTCGAGGTTTCGAACCGAGAGATTAAATAGATTTTGGAGAAAACTGTAAACACCTCGAGGAAAGATTGGAGTTTGAGGTTGGATGATGCATTATGGGCATACCAAACAGCCTATAAAACTCCTATTGGCATGTCACCTTATAGATTGGTTTTCGGGAAAATGTGCCACTTGCCAGTCGAATTAGAGCACAAGGCGTACTGGGCGGTCAATCAAATGAACATGCAATCGCTCAAGTGTGAGGAGGAGAGAAAGTTTCAACTTCAAGAGTTGGAAGAGCTTCGTCTTGAAGCTTATGATGCTGCCATGTGGTACAAGGAGTGAACAAAGATGTGGCATGACAAAAATTTGAGAGGAAAGACATTCGAGGTCGGCCAAAAGGTGCTCTTGTATCAATCAAAGCTGCGTTTGATGCCTGGAAAGTTAAAGACGAAGTGGATTGGCCCCTTCGAAATACAGTCTGTTTGTCCAAACGGAGCAGTTGAAATCAGAAGTTTGGACACGGCAAAGACATTTACTGTTAACGGTCACCGATTGAAGCCGTATTATGATGCATCTCATATGACGACAGTGGAAGCGATTTCACTATTACCTTCATCGAGCTATTGATTGCATTAGAGAGTCGAGCCGACGACTTAAAATAAAGGCGCTTGTGGGAGGCAACCCAATTATTTTCTTTTCATTAACTTTCTTATTTCAAAAAAAAAAACAAACAAAAGAAAAACAAAAAAAAAACCAAAAAAAAAAAATAAATTGGCAATTCTGTTACTGCTAGTGATATTTTTCTTGCAGGCGAGCGCTCACCATGGATCCCACCAAGCGAAGAAAAATCGCCATAGCAATGAGGCCGGAGACTACGCAAGCTCCCGTGACATCTTTCTTTCTTTTTATTTTCTTTGTTGTGTCCATTTTCTTTGTGTGCTTGTCTCCTTTTTACTTGTGCTTTTTCTTTATTTGCTTGAGGGCAAGCAATGTTTAAGTGTGAGGAGGTCGTTTAGGTTTTGAGTTGTTTGTTTCTGTTAGTTTCGTGTCATTTGAGCCAAGTATTGCTGATTGTGTTGGTATTTGTAGACGACTTTTGCTTGTTTGAGTCTTATGATTAACTTGGTTGTTCAATATACTGTTGAATGTTGAGATGCGATTTAAAGATTGAGTATTTATCGATGATACTTGGGACGATGAAAAAGGGCAGTGATTGAGTTTCTTTACCCACACTTATAAATTATTTGAGCCTTCGTAGTAGAGCACTCTCTACTTAATTTCCTTCTGAGAGATTTTTTTTTTCGTTCACAAGGTTGCGATATTATGTGTGTCATGTGTAATAAATGATAAAAGGCACTAGGATGAACCAATTTTGACCTGCTTTTCACTGCCTAACCCGTGCATTAACCCCTAGTGAGCCATTTTGAAGCCTTGACCATGTTCTTTCAATTAAGTCATTAAATACGAATCCAAGGCTGTTTTTAGACTCTCTTTGGCCTGTGAAGCATATTCTAAATACGGAACTTCATTCCATTATTTGTTAGAGAAGAGGAAGCTGTGCTTATATGTTCTGTTTGCCCAAACGATGTCTTGTACTTTGAATATATGGATATGTGATCTGTTTAGCCAGACAAAGACATTGATTCCAGATTGCTTGGGGTTATTTTGGGATGACTGCTACATGCCGTTGCATTATATAGAGAAAAGAAAGGTGTTGTTTGAGAATGAAAAAAAAAAAAAGAAATAAAAAAGAGAGAGAGGTTGCACCTAATTGTAATTGAGCATGTGGTTACAGTGTTCTAGGTGGAATTCTTAGCCCCAAGATATGTTGGTTGGATGTTTTCTTTCTCTAAGTACTTGAAGTTGTGGATGATGTTTCGGATTGGATGTGCACACTTTTGATCCTAATTTCTGAAGCCTAGGAACCACCATAGATCCTTCCAAAGTCATGAATGGTCCCTAGCCCCGTTATGCCAAATGAACAAAGACCTTTTTGAGTTACAAGTTCACTGCTATATATCGCGACTACGTGAATCTTGTGTTTGTGTGGTTGTCCTTGATCCTATACTGAGTGAAAGAGTGATATCTGTGAGCTATGCTTGATTGTTGCCCGATTTTGACTAAGTTGATGATAATGATGCATTCTTGAGATTTCATCTTTCTCATTTTAATGGTTGAGAATCTCGTATGAGTTGCTTGATTTGTATGGGCGGAATAAGTTTGCAGTCTGACATGTTGGTTTTACTTAGCTGTTTTGAGTCTAGTCAGTTCGTGTCTCATCTCTTTTCTTTCCATCTTTCTTTTCTGTTTTGTGTCTGAGTCGGTTGTCTCAAGTATGTGGAGTTTCTTGTTTCTGAACAATCGTGTGTGATAATTGTGTCTTATCTTCACTTCATACTTGAGGGCAAGTATGATTCAAGTGTGAGGAGATTTGATGTGTGTGTTTTTGGTTGTTTAGAATTCGGGGTTTTCTATTATTTTATGTGGATATAATGCACGTCTAGGTGTTATTTTGTGCAGAAATTGTAGAGTCCGGGACGCAAAGACGAGGATACGAGAAGTCGGAGAAAGATGAGATTTTGTTCGATTTTTGCTATGGAATTAAAGATGCAAGGAATATGGACTGGAATTATTATTTTTTGGATACCAATTATAGTTAGTATTTTATTATTGATTATTGGGCTAATTAAAAGTGTTAATTAAGCAAGCCCATGGTTGTTTTGTTTGAATTCGGCAGACTTTGTACAAGGGATGGAATTCCCTTTGTTTTACTTTTTTATTATTATCCTTAGCAGCCTAGGATTAGGGATTAGCCGCAAAACTCACGCAACGTTTTTTAGCATTCCATATTTCTTTTCTTTTATGTTTTTAGCCGCCTAGATTAGAGAGGAAAAAATTTATTTTACCTTACTTTGTTCCTGGCGAGAAATTTTGGGAAGGAAGGAACACGCACAGTAGACTTGTTGGAGCTCTTAAAATTATTTTATTTCGGTGATAATTTCCTCTTCAATTTTAATTCCTTATTTTCATATCATGCTGGTGTTAATTTATTTGTTTGAGTTTAATTTTATTATGAGTAGCTAAATTCTTTGATTCGGCGAGAATATTGAAGCACTGGTTTAATAATCTGTGAGACCTAATTGTTTGTATAGTTAATTGGCTAGGATTTCAATTTATTCCTTGTATTTAGAGTTAATTCCGAATTTGTTTAAGCCTGATCAACTTAGATTAAATTGGATTACAGTCAATTAGTTCCCCCAATCCGTAATTGTTGGAATAGGGCTAATTAGTGATAAAGCTACCATGTTCGTAGTAGAAATAAATTGGTAAACGGATTATTACTTGCATTCTTGGGTAATTCGTTTAAATAGGGTTCTTTCAAAGCTAAAGGCTATTAGAGCATTAAATCTAGGTCTGGCGTTTCCAGCTAGGTTGTGTTTTAATAAGAGAAATAGTTAGGACTGGCGTCTACAGCTAACTATCGATAAAGTACGTAGGAATTGGGGTATGTCCGCTGCATTCACGGTACCCTATAACTGGTTGGTTCTAGATAATTAATTAATTTTTGCGTCGATGATCGGAGCCTAGACTAGTGTGGATTTATTCGAAGTCAAATTACTTTTCTTTGATTAATATCTAGTTTATTATTTTGGTTAATTTTCTTGCTTCCTTATTTAATAGAAAAACCCAATTTTAAGGCATGGTGGCTACACCAAAAACTGATTTATAGGGAAAATAACTTATATCCCGTTCTCTGTGGTTCGACCCTGCTTATTGCTATACTCATTTGATTCTGAGCAGATTGCAGGAATTATTTAGGAGTCTACGACGCTCACCAAAAGGTCCTCCAAGCAGCTTATATTAGCTTCACAACTTTATGAGGTTTGGCACCAGTAGGTCTACAAACTAAATAATACAGCTTTGATCAATTGTACTCTTTCAGCATATGAAAGAAGTTTGGAAGACAAGCAATTGATTCTCTCCAGAATTTTGTTGATGAGGGGTTGACATTGGGGAATAGACAACTTTTTAGTTGACAGATGAACCCCCAAATATTAAAATGGTAACTCCCTTTTCTCATGTGTAGCTCAGATAACATGGTCTCTTGCTGATCTCTAGTGACTCCTCCAAAGTATATACAACTTTTGTTCTCATTTGCTTGCAACCCAGAAACCTCTGAAAATTTCTGAAAGGATTGCATTAATCTCCTGAGAGAGCCAGCATCCCCCCTAGTGAATAACACTAGATCGTCTGCAAAACACATGTGTATGATACCAAACTTCTTGCATTTGGGGTGATAATGGAAAGATTTTTCAGATTTCAGCTCCACTAGACACCTATGCAAGTACTCCATACATAAAACAAACAAATAAGGAGAAATAAGATCCCCTTGTCAAGAAACTGATAAGGGAATCCAAGCTCAAGCATCAAATACTTCATTTTGGGCCACTCCACCAAGTTATAAGCTTTTTGAAGATCAATCTTTACCATACTGATGGAACACCTTCAGTATGGCATTGTTGCCCGAAGGTAACCTCCCCATAATACTCTTAGTATTCCCCAACATTGAATGACAACCTTGCCCCAATGCTCATAGTAGCGAGGGAAGTATGCCCTGCATCATGGAATCTTGCTCTTAAGGAAGACTGTCTCACGGTAATCTTCCCCACTTATACTTTATCGATAGCTGGTCTAAAGTACAGTACAGATTTGTCTTCTCGAGGCATAAATATGTCAGATAGACGTCGGTACCGACCTATCACCTCGACTAAAGTAGGGAAGTTTCCCCTACTTAAGTCGGCTTGGAGACTTCCTAAGTCTCCCCGAAATAACTAAAATACCCTTATCGTTACAGGTATATATATAGATTTCACTGCATATCAGTAGGTATCAGCTTCATTATCACGTATCTTTACCTCTGATTGACGATAGAACTCGTTGATTTCTATCAAGTTTCATATTGAGTACATACTAACTTGATCGTCGGAGACGCGACGTCGGCACACAACCCGACGTTATGCTTTATAGGTCGGAATTGAAGGCTTAAATCCACGTGGAGAAGCTTTTCTCAACACAATCTCATCGACATAAGGTACTTATTATGTGTTTACGATTCTTGAACATCTGTGTGTTCGAGGATCACAAATCTCGACCCCATCAACTGGCGCCGTCTGTAAGAAATTTAAAACTAAGGCATGAGATCCATTATATCATTTTCTTCCAAAAATATCTTGAGCATCAAGATCGATATATGCATGAACTTGCTTCTCCCAAAACCATATCTGCATATTGAGGAGTTTTGTGTGGATAGATCCGTAAAAAAGCATGAATATGGAAATATTTCGTATATATATGCATATTGAAGTATATCGGAGCATATCTAAGCATATCGAAGCATGATTATTTGTTGTCAAGAAAAATATGACCATGATTATTTGCTGTCAAGAAAATCTGATGTCAAGAAAAATATGACCATAGAGCATATCGAAGCATGATTATTTGCTAGAAATATATAGTTTTGATGGATATATTTGACTGCATATGGATATTATCGGATTGAATATTATATGTTCTTGTCGCGAAAAGACAAAATGGAAAATCCAAGCTATTCCACGAACATACATGATAATGACAACTCATTCTTGAGATCTGAGGAAAGAGTTCGAGGAATCTGCTCTGCTAAATAGCCAACCTAGCAGGGTTGCACAATTTGGCATGGTTGCCCAACCTAGAATGGTTGCCTATCCTGGCATGGTTGCCACATCCGCAAACTCAGAGCATATGTTTGGCTTGGATCACGTTCAGATATGTCAACTTCTGGAAAGGTTGCTACGGGAGAATGAAAAGAGTCAGAAGGAACACTTAGAAGCAATCAGGGAAAGTTCCAATTGCCAGGAGATGGAACGTTCCGACAAAAGAAGGTTTCCTCCTCCTCATAGAGCGCAACACTCTGGATATGGTCCACAGTCAAGGAAACCTTACCTCCCCGAAAAAGGCCGTATGAATAAAGAAGAATGGCTGGAAGCTACCTCGGCGACCAGAGTTAATGGAGAGGATTACTCGGCTATGTATCGCCTCACTCTGAATCGAAATCTGCCAATGATGGCACATAAGTGGTTGCCTTGAAAAAAGAAATGAAGAGGATGAAGAGGCGTTTGCTGAAGCCTGATCCAAATGACATCGATGAAATAAGTTCTCCTTTCAGTGATGCAATACTGCAGGAAACTTTGCCAGCAAATTTTAGAGGGATACGGGAACAATATGATGGCTCTATTGATCCCATGAAACACCTCATTAGTTTCGGGAATGGCTACACCCTCCACCAATATACCGACGGAGTCAAGTGTAGAGTTTTCCTTATAGCTCTCACAAAATTGGCGCAAAGATAGTTTAGTCAGTTAAATCCAGCATGCATACGCACTTCCACCGACTTCAGCAACCTCTTTCGACATCAATTTGCAAGTGCTCGAAGGTAGAGTCGCACTTCGGCATACTTGATGTCTCCCAAGCAAAGTTCTCATGAAAGATTTAAAGATTATCTTCCGAGATTCAACTTTGCTGCATTGGAAATGCCCACGGCCATCTCAGAGGTAAAGATGCATGCCCCAACACATAAGGCTTGTGTGATAGAAATCTCCTCAGTTCTCTTGACTAGAGTGGACAAGTTTGTAAACTTGGAAGAAGCCCGAGGTATGAAGAAGAAAGAGGACCGAACCGTCCACCCACACCTTGAAGCATCTCTACCTACCCATGAAGTGGTGCCTCGTGAGGCAGAGGGAAAAAAGAAAAATAATGACAAAGGAAAGGATCTTCGAAATTATCCAAGGGGAGAAAGGATCAACAAGGAAGCTTACACCCATCTTACGATGGCCCTAGCCAAGCTTCTCGTAGTAATCATGTCAAAACAACCAGTATGATTCCCTTACCTCGAAGTGATTGAAAAGGACCTCAAAACCCAGAGTGGGTCCCTGCTGTGAATACCACAATGAATTTGGTCATAAGATGAACCAATGCAAGCATTTTAAAGATGCGATGGAACGCTTGATAAAAGAAGACAAACTTGTGGAATACATAAAGAATGAACCTACCATAAAGGCCCAAACATTGGTAGACTTCACCCAAGAAACTACTTGAAGTTCAGAATGGGCTGAATAGAAAGCTTATGTAGACAGCTCTGCCACCAAGGAAGGATGCGGTGTAGGAATATTGATCATTCCCCCCAACTTAGAAAAAATGTGATTCCCGACCAAGTTGGGATTAAAAGCTTCCAACAACAAAGCCGAATATGAAACACTAGTGTTATCTATGCAAATAATGGAAGGTTTGGGAGATGAGAAAGTTCTAATCTTCTCTGATTCCTAGTTAACATGTCACAGACAAAAGGAACATACCTAGCCAAGGAAGAAAGAATGGCTAATTATGTAGCAAGAGTGATATAACTGAAGGCAAAGTCCACCGAATTTCAGATGGAGCCAATTTCCTGAGAGGAAATTACCCGCACAAATAAGAGGGCAAGGTTAGCTAATTCTGATGAGAAAAGAATTACTTGTCCAATCACATATCTTGAAGAAGAAGACAAGATTTCCTCTTTGGATGTGGGAGCAATTAAAGAAATCAATGACTGGAATGTTCCAATCATACATTTCCTGATGACAGGAAAACGCATGGAAGGTTTCCTAGTCTAAAAAAGGGCAACCTACGCTCACTTCTGCATGATTGGAGATCATCTATACAAACGTGACACGACTTACCTTGTCTGAAATGCATATCAGAAGTGGAAAGCACAAGTTTTTTGCAAGAAATCCACTCGGAAATGGAGAAGACCATACTGGAGCAAGGGACATTGCTCAGAAAGTATCTCGGGCATGGTTTTATTAGCCCAGCATTGGCAAGGATGCCAAGGAATTCGTCAAAAAATGCTCCCAGTGTCAGATACATAGACCTCTGATCCATTTTCCCAAGGAAGAACTCGGAATCATGTATGCCTTTTGTCTGTTTGACAAGTGGGGAATTGACTCGGTAGGAAAGTAGCCTACAGTGCAAGGTGATATGACCCACCTCATAGTAGATGTTAACTACTACTCCGAATGGGTGGAAGCTGAACCCGTTGTCATGGTTGACGATGCAACCATCATATGGTTCCTTTGGAAGAACATATGTTACTGGCATGAAGTTCCCAAAGTTCAGATATTGGATAATTGCTCCCAATTCATCGGCTAAGGAACCCTGGAATGGTGCTTGAGCTTGCAAATCGAATAGAGATTTGCAACAATGGTGCACCCAAAAACGAATGGTCAGATGGAATTGACCAACATAACAATTGTCAATGGAATCAAGATAAGACTGAATGGCAAATGTGGCTTGTGGGTAAAGGAGCTCGATTCGGTACTTGAGCTTATCGTACTAGCCTTGGAAAAGCTACCTGATTCTATGATGAGGATCAGAACCAAGAACTCAAGAAAGAAGAGTTGGACCTCAGAGAAAAGGAGAAAAAGAGAAGACCCGTCTGAAAATAAATGGAAGAAAGAGCATATACACAGCTTGTACAGCAGAAAAGTACGAGGCGAAGAAGACCTCGTTTTGAGAAAGGTTTGATGCTTTGAAGCTAACCAGAAAATTTGAACCAGACGGAAAAGGACCTTATAAGATCACAGAAGTCCTGGGAGAAACTCAATGGCCTCATGAACCTGAGTGTGTTGAAATGGGTTCAAGGTTGCTGATAAGCAACCATGCCCGTGAGGAACCGGAACGTTCTAAGGGTGAGCAAGGTTGTCGGTAGGAAACCTTGGTTCAACAGTAGCTACATGCGCTTCTGGAAAATCAGGGTGAGCAAGGTTGTCGGCAGGCAACCTTGGCCGGACAGTAGCTACATGCGCTTCTGGAAAAATCAGGGTGAGCAAGGTTGTAATACCCCGAACTTTTGTAAGTTCCTAAGAGCGTATTAACTTAATTAATATGCTTATATGATGAGTTTTGAGTGCTAAAAATTTTCGCGAAAATAAAATTTTCTGTGAAATAACGAAATTGCCCTTATGTGCTCTAATGTGATTTTTTTTTCCGTTTTGATTATTCGGATCGAGTATGTGATGCATTGTATGAGCTTATTTAAATGAGATTGAGCTTGAGTGTGAATTTCAGAATTTTCTGAGAACTTTTATTTTTGAATGAATAGTGATGTAAACCGAGAAGACACTATTCATCGACCGACTCAGAATAGAGTCTAATTAGTTTCATTTGAATCTAAAATTTATTCTAAGACTCTTGAGATAAGTTGGAGAATTTTTCGAGATCATTTGAGTAAAGTTTAAAAATAAATTGCTTAACGATGCGTTAAGTCGAGCAGTTTTTATAAATTTAATCGTTATAAGGAATCTCGACGTAAAAATTATAGAAATGGATTCCTTAATTTATTTTGGGAGATATAAGACGAACTAGAGAGAATTTGGACATTGAAAAAGAGACGAGAAGGGTTATTAATTGATTGAGGGAATAGAATAAAATAACGGGGATATTTTCTACCGGAAAATTTATTAAACTGGGCATATTTAGCAGTTAAAACCTGCAAACTTATCCAATGTTATCCACATTGTTGAAGCCCTAAGTTATTTCACTCTCATTAGAGAGAGTGAAGGCTACTCTCTCTTACAAGTAGCCACATATGTGATTCTCTCTCTCTCTCCAAATCTCTCCCTCGATCTCAACTCTCTCTCTCATATCTTTTCATATCTTCTCACATGTTAAATGCATTCCCCCTACTCTATCATCTAACATTCATCATCTTCATTCATCCTTCTCTCTCACTACCGTACTATACACAAAAGAGATAGCAGCTTTGCTCCTTAAGTCCATCGAGATGAAGCAACCATGGCAGCCTTCATCCTTTCATCTTCTTCATCCCCGCTGCAAGAAGCTTGAGGAGCAGCCGTTCCTGCTCCCAAAAATCTGCCGAGGAGAACAACAAGTTCATCTCTCTCTCGACTGAAATTTGTCGAGAAGAGCAGATTTTCTGCAGTTTTGCAGCTTCTTCTTCTTCATCGTCACCTTCCCTTCATAGCCAACATCAAGGGGAGTATCTTCCCCTACATCTTCTTCATCATCTCAGCCTTGAAGCGAAGAAAAACCAGCTGCAAAAGTCGTGTTCTTCACATGAGAACAGCAGCAACACAGTTCTTCACCATCATCTTCGACTTCAATGTATTCATCTCTTCATCGATGGATTCATGCAAGTATGCTTGAGGATTTTTTGATGTAATAACCTCCTACATCTCCAAGATCATTTAAGAGGGTAAGCCTCTATCTTTCCCCTTCATTTTCAAAGCTAGGAATAAGCTTAAGAACTCCATAGATCTATCGATTTTCTTAAGCTTCAACAAGGGTTTTGATGCTTATTTTTCAAAACTAAGATCTTGATTACTTGCATATTTCTTTTCATGCAAGGACAGGAGTGAGAATCCATCCTCTTCATACCCTCCAAGCCATCGAAACTAAGCCACAAAGAAGAGCTTGAGTTTTAATTTTTAAAGTATGATTCTATTTTAATTCATGCAAAGTATGTATATGTAAATGAAGAAATAAGGAAAAGCATGCATGATTTAAAATAGGAAAAATCATTTCGTGATGATTATTTAATGTTTTGATGATGATATATACTTTTGATGATGATTTGAGTGATCTATATGAATTATAGAATTTTTGTGAATTTCTATGAATTTCTATGAATTTTTCTCATTTTTAATCGATTTAATTGATTAAAAATAAAGAAAATATGAATAAATTATGATTTATGGATTTTCTGAGTTATATGATGTTTATGAGTATGATAAAGTATGAGAATATTATTTAAATGTGATTTTAAGTCATATTATGAATTTATTGAATTTTGGATAAAAATTCGATATATATATATTTATATATATATATATATATATGAAGAAAATGATTTTTGGATGTTTTTGATGAAGAATGATGATATTGATAATGTTGATGATGTTGATGATGATATGATGTTAAAAATGAATTTTTGAAGTAAGTTATATGCATAGAAATTGAGAATATGATTTTTAAGGAATTTATTGAATTTATAGTGATAAATTCGATTAAAATGAGAATAAATATAAAAATAAGTATTTTTGATGATTCTTGAGTTAGTATGAGTTTTTGAAGATATGAAGATATGTTCTTCTTGTTCTTGAAGAATTTTGAAGATTTAAAGATGAGATAAAATAATTAGAAATTAATTATTTTATTATATATATGTATAAAAATCGATATATGTGATTATATATATATATATATATATATATATATATATATATATATAATGATTTCATTAAAGTAAATGAAATGTTGAGCATGTCATAAATGAGTAGAGAAGAGAATAAATTTTATAAGTCGTAATGAGAAATTTCGAAATATATATATATATAGATATATATACATATTGAATAAAAGAAAATGAGAGAAAAGAGATAATATTAATAAAAGAAGTTTTGAGTTTAATAAAACAAAGAAAAATGTTTCTTTGTTGAGTATGAGAAAATTTTAATGATATAGTAATGAAATGTATGATTTTGAGGATAGTGTAAAATGGAAAATAGAATATTAATATTTTGAGAAATAGAAAGGAAATTAGAATAAAGAAATGAGATTTTATATGAAAAGATGTCTTAGAAAATTAGTATACGAGTCAAAGAGAAGTGTTACTCGTATTTGAATTCGTTTTGATAAACGAGGAATTAATTAAGAATTATTAGAGAAATAATAATAATATTAAAATATTCAATAATTTGAATATTTCTTGAAAAATAGAAAAATATTGAGTAAATGAGTTATAAGTTGATACTTATATTCTTTGAATATGTTTGATGATTGATTGATGATATGAAATGATAAGTCTATGAAGAAAAGTTATAGAAGTTGAAAAACGAGCAAAAATACGTAATATATAAGGAAAAAGAAATTATTAAGTTATAATTGTTTGAATGATAATTTCTTGATGATACATTATTTATTAAGTGATTTGATGATGATGTTTGAGTAGAGATAAGCAAGTTTGCTTCTTGAATCACTTAAAAAGGAGTTAAAATGTAAAAGTTATCGAGCAGTGAAGATTTAAAAGAAAAATCGAGTTTTTATTTAATAAAAACGAAAATTAAGTTTTAAATAAAGAAAAAGATAAAATAAAGATTATTTTATCTTAAGTATTTTCTACGTATATGAGTACGTATTTTCTACGTATATGAATGCGTATTTTGTACATATAAGAATATGTATTTTAAAGAAAATGATGACGTATGTGAATACTTATTTTAAGAATAATAATATCGTATTTTTGAAATAAGAATACGAAATAGAAATTCGAATATTAAATTCAAATTAATGATTATTATTTAAGTTATTATTAGATAACGAAATTATTTTCGTTAGAAGTTCAAAGAGTTATAAATTCTTAAGGAATAAGAGTTGAGCAGTAACGAGTTAACAGTTAATTAATAGAACTGTTTTTCAGTCATTAAACTTGACTTGAGAAATTATTCAGTGTTAAATAATTTATGATGAATGCTTGATTATGATAAGTGTTTGAAACGTGAATGTTTGATATGATATGATTATTGAAATAAAAATGTTTGAGTATTGATGTGATTACATGTTATGAAGTGAACGTTTGAGTTCAAACGTATGTTTGATTGATGAAATAAGTGCTCGACTATGAATGAATAATATGTGATAATAACAGTTGAGAATTTATGTTATGATTTGCCGAAATCAAATGACTTGAATATTTGAGAAAATATAAGTCGAGTTAAATAGTAACTTTTCTTTTTGCGTGAAGAATAAAATATTATTTTTTTTTAAACGAGAACTCGAGTTTGAGATTAGAAACCGAGTAAAGGATAGTAATCCGAGAACAAGAAATCGAGAAGATATCGATGTAGAGAAGTAAAGATAAGATAAGAAAGAAACGAGTCAAGTAGAAATCCTCCAGCCGAGCCCTAAATCTATAGTACGTTTTTCAAAGTCAATACACTCGATCTTATTCGATGTCGTTATTGAAGGGCCGAGCGGGACTAAAGAGTAATCGGAAAGCGTAAAGTAAGCTACCTCGACCCAACATACCAGAAGTGAGGTGGGCTTTTCTGAACTAAAACTCAATGATGAATGCGCTTGCTACTTATGTATTACGTGCGCTTTTCAAATTGATTGACTTGTCTGAGTTTAAATGTTTTGGTATGCAATCATTTACGTGTTATAATTTATGGTCTTGTGGACGCACGGGATAAAAGTCCTGTGGGATTACGGGACAATGCATGCATTAGGTGACTGTAAGCCGGGATTGGCTGGTCACGGTGTTCGAGAAGGAGACCTACTTCTCGACACAATATTAAAATCAGTTGTAGATTGATCCGTACCTGTTATATATAATTGTGTGCACACATCTTTTAAAAGTAAAATGATTTATGCATTCACAAGTAAAACATTTTCAAATGAGCTAACACTTGTGATGCAGTGGCGAGGCAAGTCTAATCATATAGCTCTAATGAGCAAGATTTCAATTATTTTTGGCATTGTGTTCACTGAGTACGAAGTACTCAGCCCTGCATGTATTTTTAAACGTGCAGGTTAGCTATAGGATGAGGATGACGAGGATGATTCGTGGTGGTGTGTTAACTGTTGTAAGTCGAGTCGGCGATTACATGTCTTCATACATGTAATTGTCAAGAGTATAGAAGTCTCCGCTGCATTGATAAGTCAATAATTATCTGTTGATAAACTTAAGCTCTGAAATGCTCTGATTTGATATTGCTACAATGAGCCGAGTGCTCGAGACAACCTTTCAAACTCTTATTTGTCTTTCAAATTATCTTGACTTGATGTTAAGATACTTAACACTATTTATGTGAAACCGATGTGAATTATATATGCTCGATCTGTGTTAAGTAATATCTTGAAAACCTTTATTTATCCATGATCGTTTTCAAAACCCTATTTGTTAACTTTCGAGCATAAAGTTTTATTGAGATAAGTTATTTGTTGGTTTCACATTTTCGAGCCAATTGAGCTAGTGTTTGGCCACATTTTGAGTTGATGTGAGTCAAAAGTAATATGTTTATTTGATGGTTTCACCTTCACACTCCAATGGAGTCTGGTCGTTCCTACACACCAGATTTCGGGCTGTGACAAAGGTTGTCGGCAGACAACCTTGGCCCGACAGTGGCTACATGCGTCTGTGGAGAAATAAGGGTGAGCAAGGTTGTCGGTAGGCAACCTTGGCCCGACAGTGGCTACATGCGTCTCTGGAGAAATAAGGGTGAGCAAGGTTGTTGGTAGGCAACCTTGGCCCGACAGTGGCTACATGTATCTCTGGAGAAATTAGGGTGAGCAAGGTTGTCAGCAGACAACCTTGGCCCGCTAGTGGCTACATGCGTCTCTGGAGAAATAAGGGTGAGCAAGGTTATCGGCAGGCAACCTTGGCCCGACAGTAGCTACATGCGCCTCTCGAGAAATTAGGGTGAGCAAGGTTGTCGGCAGGCAACCTTGTCCCGACAGTGTCTACATGCACCTCTGGAGAAATAGGGTGAGCAAGGTTATCGGCAGGCAACCTTGGCCCGACAGTGGCTACATGCGCCTCTGGAGAAATAAGGGTGAGCAAGGTTGTCGGCAGGCAACCTTGGCCCGACAGTGGCAACATGCGTCTCTGGAGAAATAAGGGCGAGCAAGGTTGTCGGCCAAGGTTGAGCAAGGTTATCGGCAGGAAACCTTGGCCCGGCAGTAGCTACATGCGCCTCTGGAAAATTTGGCATTTTGATGGCAGCAACGCCCCTATGCTACGGGTTGAACAAGATTGTAGACATGCAATCTTGACCGAATACAATGGTTACCCAAAATGAATATTCTGAAAAATTATCAGTTTAAAAAACTCCTACTTCTTCAGGAAAAAGAGGGGGGAAGAGAACACATATATGAACATATCAAATAATATGCAGAATGCAAAGTATAAGAGCAATGATGAGAAAATTTCAGAGCAAAATGATCAAAAATAGGATATGGATAGAGGCTCACGGGCCATAAGTTGTTCAAGCACGAGAAAGTGCAGCAAAGATAGAAATAAAAGCGGCTAGAAAGCCATTGTAGCAAGCACCATTGTATCAGAAATTACAAGAATTCATCCTACGCAAAGAGGTTGTTCCTCACTTTCCTCCCATGCCAACTCTCCCTGAGACTAAGGAGTCCAACCTCCGGGCAACATTCTCCTATTGCGGAGTGGTAATATCAGGAACAGAGGTGTCCTCAATCAAAGGCAAGTCTCCCATTGTAGAACTGGAGGTGCCTGCACGAGAAACATCGTAGAAATGAATTTCCATGATGGTCGATTCAAGATCAAGAACAAGATTGAAAGCAAATTTTCTAGTGCAAGCTTGCACCATGTAGATCTGATAACTAGGTCCAGAAAGAAGATCGTTCAAAGGCTACGGATGAAGAGAAAGTTCAAGGTTGTCCACAAGAGCCCTTGTGTTCACCTCTCCTGAATAGTCAAGTTCCCTCATCTGCTCCGCCAAGTTAGTCGCTCCCTTCCGAACGAAGGGATGAATGGTACGGCTGAGATGGCGCAAGTACTGATCACAGCTCTTATAGGCCTCAACTATCCGCTCGGTCAACTCCTTCAGGAAGGCTTGACCCGCAGTTGTGCGGAAGTCTCCCTGTTGACAGGCTTGGATGCTACCCTCATATTCTTTCTCAGTCGTAGCGAGAAGCTTACTGAGGGAATCTATCTGCACTTTGGCGTTGGCAAGGCTGGCCACCAACTTCTCACACTTAGCCTCCAGAATGGAAACTTGGAGCAGGGCTTTGGCTAGCTCTTCATTCTTTTCATGAGAGGAAGTTGAGAAACCCTCTCTTCTCCTTTCTTCAGCCTTGGCCAAGAAAGTGTCAGCCTAAGAGGACGAAATAAGGAACTTTGACGGATAATGATGGAAAGTCTATTTTTCAAAGGCATAAAAATAGGGGAAAATATCAAACTTGTATCAAATCTGAACTTTGCTCGACTAGAGCTATATAATTTAAACTTTGCTTGACTAGAGCTATATAATTGAACTTGCCTTGCCACTGCATCACAAGTGTTAGTACAATTTAAAACTTTTACTTGTGCATGTAAAAATCATTTTCTTTTTTTGAAACGACTGCGCAGTCAATATAGATAACATGTATGAATCAATCTACCATATAATCTCATGTCTTGAGAAGTAGGCCTCCTTCTCAAACACTGCGACCGGCCTAATCGAAGTAAGGCTCAGTCATGTCAATCAAATAACAACACGTGTGTTCCTGTCTCACACAGGATATTAGTAGCTCAAGTAGATGATTAAACATACCAAAAATACTCAGATAAAATGGCAAGTCAATTAATTTTAAAACTCACATAATATAATAATAGTAATCACATTCATCATTTGATTTTTTAGTTAAAAAGCCCACCTGACTGTTTAGGGTTCGGTCGGGTAGCTGCTTCCTTCTTCCTCGTCTACTTCTCTACTCCGCGCGTTCTTTCAAGAATAACATCTTATAAGGACGAGTCTACTTTTCTAAAAACGGAAACAAGTTCTAACGCTCGGCTGAATGACTTCTACTTGACTCGGGTTTTCCTTTAACTTTTCTCGACTTATCTAACTCGATCATTTTCGGTTTCTACCCAAGTACTAAACCAATAGACCTTCCGACTCGGGAACCCAACTCGATAATATCAGACAAATTTAACTTAAACAATTCACAAAAAATGAGAAATCGCTATTCACATCACGTTTTTCGTCTTTTCTCGATTTCTCGAGTCAGACGAACTCAGAAACTTACAAAATTAATTCTCGAGTCCTATAATCACAAATCATTCACATACAGATTTTTACATCAAGAATCGGACATTCACAGATAGGTAAATGATCGACTTCGATAAATAGATGGAAAAAGAAAATTTCCAAATATAATATAATATTTTAGAAATATCTAGAAAATAATATTATTATTTAATCATAATTAGAAACTCGGTTATTCAAGACTCGATTATTCATTCAAAATTCTCGACTCTGCTTGGTTTATAGAAAATATTAATTATTAAACTTAAATTTAAATTTTAATGATATTAATTTCATTTTTCTTCTAATAACAAATTTTTTTATTATTAAATCGGAATTAGAAATTCGTAACAAGTTTTACGAAACAAGGTTTTTCGTCCTTTTCTCGTAAAACATGCATACGCTCGGAAAATCAATAAACTTAATCAATAACTCGAAATAGTCATCATTAACTATTTATTTAATTATTTTCACTTAACTTTTTATTTATTAATTAAAAACTCAATTTTTATTTAAAAATCGATAACATTCTCGTTTTAGCTCGGATTCAAAAATTTCGACAAGAAACTCTAATTATTTTATCGACATCTTCATCATCGATTCATCATTTTTAATCGATTCTAACATACAACTTCTAAAATCATCAACCTCATTCATCACTTTTATTTTGAATTTTAATATTAAAAATTCCTAAAATTCATTTCTTTGAATTTTTTGATTCTAACATCTTTAAATCGTCAAATCTTCATCATTTAAGAATCTAACATCAAAATATCATCAAGACCATCAAGAACTTCATGAAGAACATCAAGAGCATCATCCATTTTTTTTTTCTTCTTTTTTCGGTATTAACAAAAATAATAACAAAAATTTCTTTTTTTTTATTTCCTTCAATTCTTATCATCATCTACTTCATTTTTCCATCATCAAACAACTAACAACATTAACACTCAAATTCTTAGATTTTCCATCATAAATTTCGGTCCACACACACACACACACACACACACACACATATATATATATAAGAAAATTTTTCTCAAATTTCACACACATAAACATACCAAGATCAAGAACACTATAATCAAAAATCAAAATCAAAACTCTACCCTAAAACCCAAAAATTTCGGCAACTTCAAGAGGGAGAGAGATTTGATTTTTAGCTTCTAATTTCTTGGATTGAAGACTCTCAAGAATTCAAAATCATAACTAGAACAAGGGCTTGGATTTCCTTGAAGAAATAATCAATATGATCGATTAAAAGAGAGAAGGAAAAAGGGGTTTACTTGAACTTGAAGCTTTGATCGATCGGAGACTTGAAATCCACGCAACTCTAAGCTTTAATCAAGATAAAATCGAGCTCCATCTCATGCTCCATGGCTGCCGATTTTTGAAGGTAAAGGAAATGATTAGATCCTAGTCTTGAATCGATTACCACAACGAGAGGATCACAAATACTTTAACGGATTAGTCGATGGATAAATGGAGGTGATCTTCTTGGAGTTCTTTGAAGCTTGAAGCTTGAAGCTTCAATGGAGTGTGTGTGTGTGTGTGTATTTTCCGTAAGGAAGAGAGAGATATGAATAAGAGAGATGTTTAAGAGAGAGAGAGAGAGAGAGAGAGAGAGAGAGAGAGAGAGAGAGAGAGAGTGAGTGAATGAGAGTATGATAGGTTTATAAATTGAAATAGTTGCACCTGGTGATCAAAAATGCGATATAAATTTCGCCGGAAGAAAAAGTTATCTGGTGCAATCTATCTGTAATTTCTCATTAAACTCTCAAAGGATTTGAAACTCACCACGACTCTTTCTCGACATCAAAATTCTCTCTACTCTGTCCCAAACTTCACCAAATAAATCAAGGAATCTAGAAATCAAGTTTTCAAATAAAAATTCCGAGAAACGAAGTTAAAGTTGAAATTCACTATTCATATTAGGGTTTTCTGGTCCTTTACTAATTTTTCTCTCAGACAATTTCTGACGATTCTCAAACTTATCTCAAGGCTTCTAAAATCATTTATAGACTCAAAAGATACTAATTAGACGAAATTCAGAAAAGTTTGATGAAAAGTGATTACTCGAGAAAAGTTACTATTAATCCAAAAACGAAACTTCTCAGAATGTTTCGAAATTCAAACTCAAACTCAAACTTATATAATCATGCTCATTCAAGTCATCACACATTCGATTCGGATAACCGAAACGAGAAAAATCACATAAGAGCACTCAAGGGAATTTTGGTAATTTCACGAGAAAATTTATTTTCTCGGAAATTTTTGTGACATAAAAGCACACATTTAGGCACATAAACTCAATTAAGGCTATTTTAAAGACTAATAAAAGATTGGAGTATTACATCTTCACCCCCTTAAAATAAATTTCGTCCCGAAATTTGCTAACTTTGAGAGAAGAGCTCGGGAAACTTTTCTTTCATCTTGTCTTCTAGTTCCCATGTAGCTTCTTCCAGATCATGGTGTCGCCACCTGATCTTAACCAACGGAATCGATTTCGTTCTAAGCTGCTAAACCTTACGATCCAGTATCTCTTCGAGTCTTTCCTCGTAACTCAAATCGGGCTGAAGAGTTACATCTTCTTGGCGAATCATGTGCTTCGGATCGAACACGTACTTTTTTAATTGCGATACGTGAAACACGTTATGCAAATTTCCAAAACTCAGCGGCAAAGCTAACCTATACGATACAGCTCCAATCCTTTCCAGGATTTCGTGCGGTCCTATAAATCTAGGCTTTTGCTTTCCTTTGAGTCCAAAACGATGCACTCCTCTTGAAGGAGATACTTTCAGAAAGACCATACTTCCTATCTCGAATTCTATCTCTGATCTTCGATTATCAGCGTACGACTTCTGTCAACTTTGAGCTTCTTTGATCTTCTCTCGAATCTGACGAACAGATTCTATCATCTCCTCAATTGCCTCGGGTCCTAGTACCTTTCTCTTGCCTACTTCATCCCAGTAGAGCGGAGATCTACACTTCTTTCCATACAAAGCTTCATATGGGGCCATTCCAATTGTATTCTGGTAACTGTTGTTGTACGCAAACTCGACCAACGGTAAAATTTTCTCCCAATTATCTTCTTTATCTAGCACCATGGCTGACGATGCTGTCGTTCGCACTCTCAAAATAAATTTGTAGCCTATCGTCACAGCTATATAGTTAGCAAGTAAGTACAGGGTCGATCCACAAGGAGTTGATTGTTACTGTCTCTTGAAACCTCCTCCACCTGTTCAGAAAAGTTGGGTTTTGCTATCTTGGTCACTAAGGCTCTCTTGCCCAATTCGAGAACTCAAATAAATACTGAAAAGTAAACAAGAAACTTGATCAATAATAAAAAGGACTTGATTTGGACTAAAACATTGTTAAGTGAAAGTCTTAGCTTGGTCATTGGTACAAATATATTCATTACATGCATGCATCGTTAGTTATAGGACTTGAATGCTGGGATCTCTTTTTACTCGTCATGCTCTCAAAAAACTCTTCCCTTACCTATCCTTACTTAGTTGGCGACGTACCGTGTAATACCCCGGAAAATTTCTTCTGGGTTAAAAATTTAAAGTTAATATTAATTATGGCTTTGCACGCCTAAGCTCCTGATTTTCAATTCTAAGACTAACGGCGAAATCCGTTTCAGAAAATAAATTCCAAAAGTCGGAGGAATGACTACTGTATTAGGGTTTTCGCGGACGATAAAATTTAAATTCTAGAACTCAAATCGGGAAACCGTCTGATTTTTACATTCACAAAATTGCGATACGAGTTCGCCCGAGAAAGTTCGTTTTTATTAATTTTCGGACAAAATTCGGACTGTGATGTCCCGAATTTTTATTTAATTTTAAAGTTTGAAATATACTTTTTAAGTATATTATATATATCGGATTTAATGGTCGAATCGGAATTCGATGAAAACGTGCCGAATACGTTTTTATTTACGTGATATTTATAACGTCTTAACGAGCCGGAAAATGCAGTATTTGGAGAAATAATTCCCTCCATGACCGACATATATATATGTATGCATAGGATATTTCATTTTTTTTATAGTCTTAAACTTTATGACTCATCCTACTTTGGTGTTCTAATATTATTTTAATGAACACCTATTAAATTGTAGGATATTCTATTTAATTAAGTTGGTCATCTTCTCTCCCCAACTCTCCCTCTCTCACGCCACTTACACACATATGTTTAGGATACTTGATTTTTTAATTCACTCCACTTTATGACTCATCCAATCTCATTTGTTCTTATAATATTAAATTGGACACCTCAAGATTTGTTAATTAAATATCTCCCTAGTTGGTCATCTTTTCTTTCTTTCTCCAAGGCCAAACTGCCACCACCCTCCTTGTTCCTCTCTCAATTTTCTTCTTTCACCATTGATGAACTTGGAGCTTTGGACAAGGAAATTATCATAATTCATCCTTCATCAATCAAATTCCATTCTACTTTCTTTATTATTCAAGGTAATTTTCTCCTCCATTAATCTATCCATTTGAAAATTTTATTCTCCTATGTTTTATCCTTGACCGATTTTAGTGGATTGGAATTAGGATGAATTAAGTCCTAATTCTTGAAATTAGATGGATAGAAGTCAATTACTATGGTTTAATTGATGAGAAAACAAGAATCCCTAATTGCTAGTAGTGACCGAAATTTGGGAGAAAAGGATAGGATGTTCATATTCTTTAATTGGTTGGATAATTAGGCTTAGGAAGTGCTTAATTGGTGATTGATGTAAAGAAGAAATCAATTCCCTTAAAAATTGAATATGGACCGATTTAGGCTTAGGGTTTGCGGATGGAATTTCAATTAGTGATGTAGTGGTATTAGTCTTTGATAAATACTTGTTGTAGTAGGTTGTCTATTGGATTAATGAATTAAATTGATGATGAAATCACCCCTCCTAATTTATATTGAATACCGAAATTTATGGAATATTTAGGGGTTTGGTGTAGTTGGTTCCATTGATGTTATAATGATGGAATAATGTTCTAGTTGATGATATGAATTAATTAGAATTTTTCTAAAAAAATAATATGCAAAACATAAGAGATGAAGAATTGGAAATAAATCGAGCATGGTTAATGATTTGTAGTTGATGACGTGTTAATTCGAGTTATGGAATGATAGGTTTTAATTGAAATCGAGAAGTTGGAATTTGAATTAGGATCTTGATTGGTTTAGTAATTGATTAGCTTGAATGATGAGGTTTTTAAACGTCGTTTTTATAATCGAGAATTGAAAAGGAGTTCACCACGTATGGAAATACGTGTTGACTGCCTTGAGTCAATAATTTCGTGTGAAAAACAGGGGAATAACATAAAACGAACCTAGAAAGCCGTGCGCGGAGTTATCGAGCCTAGGGTTAAACTCGGACTATTTTGCGACGTTTCACGGAAACTGTCATATCTCCTAGCTCGCTTAACGAAATCGAGATCCACAAATTGGAGAGTAAACTAGACATCCGTGGCTTTCTTTTGGTACAGGGCATGTCCCCTGTTTCGAAATCCCCTGTTCTGCGTGATGGTTACTGACCTGTACAGTGAATTTCCAAAACTCATTTTCACAAGTTGAATTCTTTTCAACTTAACTCCTTAAGACCTTTTAAGTCGTTATGAGTTATCGACTACCATTATTAACCGACCTCAGTGTCGAGTAAGAAACCGAGCAAGTGCTAAACGAGATGTGTTCGAGTCTCGTTCCCATTTAATTAAAGAAGTTAGTTTAACGTGCAAATGCCTAAAGCTTAAGAACTTAAAAGATTATTTTTATTTCAGTTTCGAATTCCATTTTCTTCTATCGACTCAACAACTTATCGTTGTTTTATTATTTATGTTCAAAGAAGGAGGACGTCAAGGTTAGAAGACAGGACGGAAGATCAGAGACGGAAGCACGTGTTATAATTCTGTAAACGAACGAGGTGGGCTTTTCGAAAGTGTATCAATTACTGCCTTATTTATATGCGAGCGTTGCTCGAAGGTGTTTACGTTTTGCTTTAATAAATGAGTATTAAAGTATATATATGCGAGCGTTGCTCGAAGGTGTTTATGTATTGTTTTAATAAGTGAGTATTAAAGTTCTATCAGTGCTTTAATGAATTGTTTATGTGAATTCTATTATGTCTCTCTGCGTTAGCCCTCAGGTGCTAACCAGAGTATTGGATTCTGATATAGCCCTCAAGCTGCTATCCAGATAATTCCAACTAAACGATCAGATTCTGAGATAGCTCACAGGTGCTATCCAGAGGGACAGTTTCTGAGTTAGCCGTCAGGTGCTTTCCAGATGATCGGATGTGAGTTTAAAACCCACAGTATGTTATTCAGTAAAAGCATTATGCGAGTATTTATGAAAAGATGCATGATTTGATTTAATATTTGGTAAGCACGGGCCTTTTAAAGAAAAACCCCGTTGCGTTACTTATAAAATGTTTTCGGCATTGTGCCCACTAAGTACTTTGTACTTAGCCCTGCATGTTTGTTTTTAAATGTGCAGGTTGAGCGACGAGGGCGGAGGAGGTTGAGTAAATGTCTTTTCTCAGGAAAGAAGTTTAGTTGAGCGTCGATTTCACATTCGATATGTGTTATCTTTTCTACGTTTTTCCGCTGCCAATTCTGCGAACTAGTTTCAGTTAGTGTATAACTTTAGATCTAAGTTTCTTTCCTTGAACTTAGTCTCTTTCAAGAACAGCTATGTTGAGTGATCCTTCGTGATCGATTCTTTCTTTCATTAAATAAAGTCGGTTCTCTTATTAATGTAAATCCTTTCGGTTTAAGTTGTTCATACTTTAAACCTAGCTTTCACTGATCAAACTTTGTCGAGCGATCTTCCGAGATCGACTCCCATTTTATTCAATGAAGTCAAATTCATAAGTAGTTTATGTTACAAATGTCGTTTATTCAGTAGTTTTCCATTTCTTTCCCGTTTCTTTATTCCAATCCCTAGTCGCACCCCGGCTTGGCCATCCCTCGGGAGTTGGGGCTGTGACAGAATGGTATCAGAGCATTCATTCCTGCTCTGACCGTGAGTTATTTTTCTAGTGTTACCACAGAGTAATATCAGAGCAATCGTTTCTGCTCTGTATACGAATTTCTTTCAAGTAGTAAGATAGAGTATTTGTATATACTCTATACCTGAGTCTTCTGTTGAGAAAGTAAAGTTTAGTTTGTATCACTAAACTTAAGAATGTAGTAAACGACTCAACCTCCCGCTACGTCGACTCAACCAAGTAAGAAAAGAAAGGTATTAAAAGTGTTTTTCTTTTGAAAATTTGAAGTATTAAATATACTTCTGTGAGAACCAAGTGTGCCAAGGATGAATTATGTGAAAGTATGAGAGATATACTTGGTGAAATATGTGAAATTATGTGAGTTATAATTTCTTTGATTAAGATGCTTTGTTGATATGAGAACTTAGAAGAGACCGGTTTTGAGTGTAGCATGCAGTGTTGATCGCTTCAGCCCAAAATCTCTTTGGTAGAGCTGAGCTGGCTAACATGGATGTGGTTGCATCCTTCAGCGTTCTGTTCTTTCGTTCAGCTACTCTATTTTGTTGTGGAGTACGCGCGGCTGATGTCAGATGGGTAATTCCATTTTTCTCGCAATACTCGATGATGGTTTCATTTAGAAACTCAATTCCACGATCTGATCAGATAAAAATGATCTTTATCTCTAGTTGGTTCGATATCCGATCCATCAGCTTGGGCAGCTCATCTCGGGTTTCACTCTTGTGACGCATGAAAATGGTCCACGTGTACTTCGAGTAATCATCAGTTACAACCAATGTATATTCGTTGCCATTTATGCTCTTTGGTGTAACTGGCCCGAAGAGATCCATATGGATCGGCTGTAAAATTCGGTCGGTTGAGGGAGTTGACTTTAACCGGAAGGAGGATCTAGCGAGCTTTCCCAGCTGGCATGCACTGCAGATGTGTGTCGTTGAAAACACTCTGTTTGGTATGCCTCTTGCATGTTCTTGTCTGGCGAGTCGGTTCATCGTCTTGAAGTTCAGATGGTTGAGCCTTCTGTGCCACAGCCAGCTCACATCAGAACTGCTCTTTGATAACAGACAGGTGTCAGGGAGGCTGCTGTTCCAGTCAGCGTAGTAGACATTCCCTGTTGATGATCGATTTCCCAACAATATCACCTGCTTTGATCCGACATCTTTAACCCTGCAACCCTGTGCATCAAACTTGACAGAGAAACCATTATCACAGAATTGGCTGATGGAGAGCAAGTTATGCTTCAATCCATCAACATAAGAGACATTAGAAATTGAAACATGATTGGTTTCAAGGGTACCGTAACCTCTGGTGTAACCTTTTGAGTTATCACCAAAAGTAACTGATGGACCTTCTTTCTCCACGAAACTTCCAAGCAAATCCTTCAGATTTGTCATGTGTTTCAAACATCCACTATCCATCACCCACATTGTAGCAGACGCCTTCTTCTTCCTCAGCTGTTTCTCCTGTACCTACAAAGAGAAACTCGCTTAGGTCCCCAATTTCAGTTGGGTCCTGGAGGGTTAGAACCAGTTCCCCCTGGAACTGTGCGTTGCTTTTCTCTGTAAACTCGGATGGATTTATCATTCCAGATCACTCTTCCTTGATCATCAACTATAACAACACCTCGGTTATCCTTAGGCTTGTTGTTAGTAGTGATGTTCTGTTTCTTGAAAGGAGTTGGATTTCTCCCATGTTGAGCTTTAGGAGGTGAGGCTTTCCCCCTGTTTTGATGGCGATTTTTATCCTGTTGAATTTGTCTGTGAGGTCGGACGCCATGTTGGAATCTTTGTGGCTGATTCTGATTCCAACTTCCTGAGGGTTGTCTGTTGCTGTTCATGCCCTGTTGGTGATTCATATTATGGCATGAATATCTCCAGTTGTTCGACCAGTTCCTCATTGGTTGACTCGATTGGAACCTTTGGTCGAACTGATGTTGGAACCGCTGTTGATTCAGATGATTGAGCCCATGTCTGTTCTGAGGTCGGTTCCATTTCTTCTGATGTTGACTTTGAGGTTGATGCAGAGGTCGGTTCTGATTCTGAGTTAGGTTGCGGTTGTACCTTCGACGCCTCTGATTTCTCTTCTGACTTTTGGAACATTCCCCCTCGGTTGATATCCCAACCGATGGAACATTTTGTCCTACATCTGCTACTCCTTTTCCCTTCTCAGTTGTAATCCTATTGGTCAGTTGAAGTTGTTGAGAGGTGGAGGTTGAATTAGCTTCTGGAGACTCAGCTGTGTCTGGCTCGACAGCTGTGACTTCTACAGCTTTGATGAAGGTTGCTGGTGGAATTCCAGTATCCTTGACAACATCATAGCCGAGTCATGACACGTCATCCATCTGTCTACTATAACTGATAAGATTCTCTATGATCTTGGATGACTGATACAGCTTGATTAGATTGCCCTTCTCAGTTTGCAACTCCTTGACGAGGACAGTTATCTGCTCGGTTTGTCCATCTGACTTCTTTATCAGCTGTTCGATCTGAGCCTCTTGATTTTTCAACTGATCTTGCTGTTCCTTGTTCTGCTTTGTCAACTCCTCATCAGCTGGAGCCTTAGCCTCGTTCAGTTGACTCTTGAGATTCTCAATCTCCTCGGTTTGGCTCTTGATCAGATCGTCTTTTCGGTTAAGGAATCTTCAAGTTTGGCGAACTGAGCTTGAAGACTCTTAAACTCAACCGATTGGTGATGCAGCTCCTCACTGAATTCTTGAAAATCACTCCAGGAGGGTTCCAACTCATCGTTCAGAGATTCCTACATGTTAGAAGTATTGGAAAAGTTTAACTGAGCAGGATTAGATTGTACCTCAATATCATCTTGGTTGGTTCCAAGTGCCATGAGGCATTGATCCTGACTGATGACGTTGTTGGTAGAAGTCAGCTCATCTTCATCGTCAGTGTCAGTGAAGATATCCATATCGTCAGCTGCTTCTTCTGCAACCATGGCCTTGTTCTTTCCAGCTTGTTTGGCCCTTAATGCATCTCTCTCTTTCTTCGATAGATCTGGGCAGTCAGCCTTGAAATGACCTTCCTTTCCGCATTCAAAGAAACCGTTGGTGACAGGCTTTGAGCTGTCTCGAGTTCGGTTTGATTTGTAGAATTGTTTGTATTTCCCGAACCGAGTGTCCATGTCGGCTAGCTTCTTTGACAGAGCTGCAATGTTCTGTTGCAGTTCCTCTCTGCTTGGCTCCTTTGCAGTCGTGTCAGCCGATCTAGTTGGCCTCGATGATCTCGATTTCGAGTAGTCAGCTCGGAGAGCAACTGACTTTGAGGCTGAGCCAACATCCTCAATTCTACTCGTCTGACCTGAGGACTGAGATCTCCTCGTGTTGACTTTATACTCATTTCCTTTTAAGATTGAGAACAATCTTTCAGTCCCCATTTCGCCAAGATCAGCTCGACTTTCGTGGATATTGGTGAAGGTATCCCACTCAGCCGGTAGAGCTTGCAACACTTTGAGATTGATTTCTCTTAGTGTGTATTTTCCTCTTCGGATGGACTGGATTCTTCTAATGATGTTCATAAACCGGAGCTCTAGCTGATCGGTGGTCTCATCAGGTTGCAGACTGAAGTTGTCGAAATCTTGACATGCATGTGAGAACTTGTTTTCCTTCATCTCTTCGCTTCCTTCACTCAGTGATGCCAGGATGTCCCACATTTCTTTTGCAGTCTCACACTCCTCTATCCAAGGAAGATATTCTTGTTCAACTGTGGACATTATTGTGCTCTGAGCCCAGATGTCTAACTGGCTCACCTTGGCTTCCTCTGGAGTATAGTCTTCCGGCTGTTTCTCCACATACTCCACAGCTGTATCCCCATCATTGGGATTTGTGGGAGTGCGAGCTATTCTTTCTTTAATGACGATCGGTCCGGAAGAGAGAACTCGTTGCATCCTGTGATGCTTTGACAGAAGGATCTTCTTCATCCGTGTTCTCCATGAAGTATAATTGACTACAAAGAACATGACGACGATCTTATCCTTGGCGTCCATCTACACACAACAATCAGAACAAATATGCAAGCAGATATGCACTAGCGTGAAAAAAAGATCTGTTCAGTTGACCACTGAAGAAACTTTCTCGAATTCACACCTTGTGAAACAGAGTCAGCAGTCTTTTGAACCACTGCTCTGATACCACTTGATGGTCCCGAAACGAGTTACTGGTGTATGGGGGGAGGGGGGAATACACCAGTTAAGATTTTAAAATCTAACCCTTGAAAAATACTTCAATCGAGTATAAGGACTCAGTTGGAATTCTCACAGCTGAGTAAACAACCTCAGCTGGATGAGTTGTGCGGTGCGGAATGAGGTGGAAATTAAAACTCGTAAAACAACTCACGCTTTTATGCTTGGTTGGTCAAAAACCAAAACAGTTGAGTTGTGCAAATATGCAGTTTGTATGCCGGTTAGTTTGGTCAGATGAAAATGCAATAAGTAACTGAATAAAACACAGACACACAAGATTTAACGTGGTTCGGAGATAACTCCTACGTCCACGGGGAGATGTGAATCCTCACACCTCAGTCCAAGTTCTTCTGGACAGTTCCACACAGCTTGCCCAGGCTGTGCAACCGATGCAATAAGTTTACGGGTACTTATCAACCTTTACAGTTAAGTTACGGGTACTTAACAACCTATGTCAAGTTTGCGGGTACTTGACAACCTAATTACTCAATTACAGGAAGAGTATGATCCTAACAAACACTTTTTAAGGTGTGTATGTGGGTGGGTTTTCCAACTACAGCTCGATTACGAATGAGAGTTGGATCTATGGTTTGAACGAATGAACACTCAAACTAAGATCTAAGACAGATTATAACTCTATGAACCCTCAGCTACTAATGTTCTATCACTCTAGAACTCTCAGCTGCTGATGCTCTTAGAATGTGATTTTTGCAGATTTTTCTTGCGCTTGTTTCTCTTGTGAGTGCACTTCTCTATCTGTATACTTCGAATGAAAGAATGCCTCTATTTATAGGCAGAGAGTATCAACTAGCCGTTGGAGGAGCTGTTGATCTCTGATTGTTGAAAGCGATGGCTTGTCTCTCATTTCTGCAGACTTTCCCGATATGGCATCTGAGTTCTTCTGCTTTCCATCTGAGACAGCCTTGTGTTGGGCCAAATGGGGTAATGACTGAATGGTCAAACCCTCATGTGACTTCCTTTTTGAAATTCAAATTCAAACCTTTCTGACAGTCAACCTCGGTTAGTCGGTTGAAAGTCTTGATTTTTATCTGAGTGGTCTTCAGCTGATGTTCTGTCTGAACCGTTGAACTCTCAGCTGACTTTGAACTTCATGTTGAGACTTCTTTATAACTTCCCCCTTCTTGAAACATTCTCTTTATCGGATGGCATTCTATAGCTGATGTTCCAACTAAAGAATTGGCTTGAACTCTCAGCTGTCAAAAAAAGCATAGCTCTCTTATCCTGTAACTGATGTTCCTCATCCGATCTTTCATCCAGGGTTGTATCTGAGTGTTGCTCTGTTGCCGTCTTCAGCTGGAGATCTGTAAAGATAAAATCTTAACATTGCTCAAACAGCGAGCCTAACAGCTAACAATAGGAACTGGCAACATCTACTCAGTTGGGGTCAGTTGGTTTTGGAATTCATCAAAACTCATACTAATAAATTTCCCAACAATTGTTCTAAGGTTTCACCCGATTCTATGAGAACTTAGACTGCTGCTCTAAGATTCCCCGAGAACATAGACGTTTTAAGAAGCGTTGATTTCAAATGATTTCGAAAGGAGGTCGTGAAACGAGAAGGACTTTTATAGACGAACGTCACGTGCGTGAAGTGACATGAACGAAGACTCGGCGGAGTCAAACGTTGTTTTATAATCGAAAGCCGATAATATTTTTCTCAGAGAAAATAAAATAAGTAATAAAAGATCAGTTAATTCTGTATTAAGTGAACGAAAGAAACGATTAGACGTTTGTGAAGCGTTGGCTTCGAAACCAGAAAAATATGACCGAGACAACGAGGACAGAATAAAGGGAATCAAAGAGAATGAAGAAACGAGTGTTACTTCCGTACAAGTAACACAAATGAAGTCGTCTTTCAATGGGAGTTTGCTCCGTTATAACTCCAATAGGAGATCCGTTTTGTTATTAAGAATCAAGTACGAAAATTTTAGCTAATTTCCAACGATCGCTCGATTCCGACGACGAATAGAACTTGTGTTCTAAAAGTTATTCCTTAGTTATTATTCCACTTTCTTTTGGAATTTATTTCATACTTCGTAATTGAACGAAGAATACGATGAATACGAGCATTAGGTGGCGAGAACGACAAGTCTTTTATAAACGAATGTCACCTAAGTATAAGTGACATGAACAAGTCCCTTTGGAGTTGACTTGTTTTAATATTGAAAAACCGTTAAGAGTTTCTCTTCAAGAAAGCTAAGGAGTCTAAGCTAAACTGATTAAGTGTACATTAAAACGATAAAGATAAGTTGAGATGGTTAAGGTAAGCTAAGAACCGTTAAGAGTTTGGTTGCAATTTGAGAAATTGTTAGATGATTAAGATAAGTTAATTCCTTATTTGAATGGATGAGTGCTTAAGGCACGAAATTGACGGGAATTTTTTATTTCTCTAGTTTAAAAGATGCCGCCAAGAACAGTTAACAATCGAAGAGGCAGAGGACCTGGTAGGCCACAGGGACCAGGGGGTCGGCAAGCTAGAAACGACAGAGAAGAAGAATATGAACATCAGGAAACCCCTCCACCTCCACCACCACTACGTCGTGACATAGAGCACCTATTCCTCAAGAGAAATCCACCTGTCTTTAATGGATCAGGAAACCCGAGCGATGCTGAGCTTTGGGTAAGAGCTATAGAGAAAATTTTTAAACTTCTCAAATGTACGGATGAGGAACGTCTCTCATGTGTTGCGTTTCAACTCAACGGACCAGCTGATGACTGGTGGGAAGCTAGACAGAAGGTCATTCCAACAGAGCATCTGGCTCAGTTTACTTGGGAGGAGTTTAAGAAAGTATTTAATGACAAGTACATCCCTAAAACCTATAGAGCAAGGAAGGAAGCGGAGTTCTACAGGTCTGAAACAAGGGAAGATGACAGTGACTGAGTACGATGCAACCTTTTGTGAGTTGTCAAGGTATGCACCCGAACAGGTAGATACCGACGAGAAGATGGCAAAGAAGTTCCGTGGGGGACTTAGACATGAATTAGGAGTGGCACTAGCCAGCCATGGAGGATAAGCTATACAGACATACTAGCACGAGCCTTAGAAATGGAGGCAGTTGTGCCAGATGAACGAGAGATTGTACCAACTCCAGACCATTCCAACAACAGTAACAGCAACCCTAAAGGAAAAAGGAACTGGAAAGGAGGAAACCAGGGTGGGGATCAGCATGACTTTCAGCAGCCGAATCAGAATAACCGACAAGGACAGTGGCAGGGACAACAGACAGACAATGACCAAGAACGAATCACTATTCCTACCTGCCCTAAGTGTAACAAAATGCACTTTGGGAACTGTTTGGCGAACTTTGACGGTTGTTATAACTGTGGTCGACAGGGACACGTGAGAAGGAATTGTCCGAAACCGTTGCTAACCTTGAGAGCTATGCAAGCTCAGCCACAACCGCAACAACAACAACTACGACAACAACGAGAATAGAATGCATGGGCATTTTTGAATGGGCCAGAAGCACAGGACAAGGGCAAGGGTCACTAGCCAAGTAATTGGCCTAACTCAGACTAGTAGTAGTCTAGTTTTGGTATAAGTCCTCGTTGGAGGCAAAACAATACTTGTTCGACGTATATGTACATATGACCCCGTGAGTGGGCTTTGACTTCGTAAAAATATTTCTGCTAAATCGTAGGCTTAAAGTAAGTGTTAATGAAACGTTTGATATAATCCATAGGATGGAAAAATTATGATTATGGTATCAATTACCATTCAGGAAGGGTTAACGTCATAGCAGATACGACGAGTCGCAATACTTCGATCAAGTTCAGATGTCTCTTTATCGAGGAAGAAGCACTTATACGAGAATTCGAGACGATAGATTTAGAGGTGCTCGATTCACCTAAAAACGATAACCAGCCGAATAGTAGCACTCATAGCTACACCAAGCTTACGAAAGATAATCATAAGTGCCCAGAAAAAGGACGAGTTGGTCGAGAAACTATGACTAAGGATAAGAACGGATAACCTGGACGATTATTCCAAAGCACCAGGTAATGCGATCGTATTTAAGATAGACTTTGTATTCGGACGACGACAAATTGAAGAACGATATCATGAGTGAGGCTCACAATACGCCATAAACTGTTTACCAAGAGAATACGAAGATGTATGAAGATTGAAGAAAGAAGTTTCGAGAAGACGAAAGTCTTACGTATATGCGACAATCAGAACTTAATTCGAAAAGGAAGATAAAGTTTTCTTTAAGATTTCTCCGTTAAAAGAATCAATTGATTTACGTTAAGTATAAGCTTAAATGAAGCTTATTATGAGTATCGGATATCTCGGGAAAGATAAATTTGAAATGACGTATAGATTGGCTGTGTTGCCAAGTCTATGAAATGTTATTATATTTGCATACCTCGTATGAGAAAGTACGTGTTCGATTCTAAACGCATGAATCTTCAGTAAGTTCGTTCTTGATTTTCGATATAAGTTATGGAGAAAGAACGCAAACGATTTTGGATCGAAAAGTGCGAGAGTTAAGAAGTAAGTCGGCACGATCAGTTAAGTGTTCTGGAACTACCACGGGCAAGAGGAAGCTATGTGGGAACTTTTTGCGAAGGAGGTAAGCAAATTTCGGGACGAAATTTTTCGTAAGGGGGGTAGGATGTAATACCCCGGAAAATTTCTTCTGCGTTAAAAATTTAAAGTTAATATTAATTATGGCTTTGCACACCTAAGCTCCTGATTTTCAATTCTAAGACTAACGGCGAAATCCGTTTCAAAAAATAAATTCCAGATGTCGGAGGAACGACTACTGTATTAGGGGTTTCGCGGACGATAAAATTTAAATTCTAGAACTCAGATCGGGAAACCGTCTGATTTTTACATTCACGAAATTGCGATACGAGTTCGCCCGAGAAAGTTCGTTTTTATTATTATTTTCCGGACAAAATTCGGACTGTGATGTCCCGAATTTTTATTTAATTTTAAAGTTTGAAATATACTTTTTAAGTATATTATATATATCGGATTTAATGGTCGAATCGAAATTCGACGAAAATGTGCCGAATACGTTTTTATTTACGTGATATTAATAACGTCGTAACGAGCCGGAAAATGCGGTATTTGGAGAAATAATTCCCTTCATGACCGACATATATATATGTATGCATAGGATATTTCATTTTTTTTATAGTCTTAAACTTTATGACTCATCCTACTTTGGTGTTCTAATATTATTTTAATGAACACCTATTAAATTGTAGGATATTCTATTTAATTAAGTTGGTCATCTTCTCTCCCCAACTCTCCCTCTCTCACGCCACTTACACACATATGTTTAGGATACTTGATTTTTTAATTCACTCCACTTTATGACTCATCCAATCTCATTTGTTCTTATAATATTAAATTGGACACCTCAAGATTTGTTAATTAAATATCTCCCTAGTTGGTCATCTTTTCTTTCTTTCTCCAAGGCCAAACTGCCACCACCCTCCTTGTTCCTCTCTCAATTTTCTTCTTTCACCATTGATGAACTTGGAGCTTTGGACAAGGAAATTATCATAATTCATCCTTCATCCATCAAATTCCATTCTACTTTCTTTATTATTCAAGGTAATTTTCTCCTCCATTAATCTATCCATTTGAAAATTTTATTCTCCTATGTTTTATCCTTGACCGATTTTAGTGGATTGGAATTAGGATGAATTAAGTCCTAATTCTTGAAATTAGATGGATAGAAGTCAATTACTATGGTTTAATTGATGAGAAAACAAGAATCCCTAATTGCTAGTAGTGACCGAAATTTGGGAGAAAAGGATAGGATGTTCCTATTCTTTAATTGGTTGGATAATTAGGCTTAGGAAGTGCTTAATTGGTGATTGATGTAAAGAAGAAATCAATTCCCTTAAAAATTGAATATGGACCGATTTAGGCTTAGGGTTTGAGGATGGAATTTCAATTAGTGATGTAGTGGTATTAGTCTTTGATAAATACTTGTTGTAGTAGGTTGGGAATTGGATTAATGAATTAAATTGATGATGAAATCACCCATCCTAATTTATATTGAATACCGAAATTTATGGAATATTTAGGGGTTTGGTGTAGTTGGTTCCATTGATGTTATAATGATGGAATAATGTTCTAGTTGATGATATGAATTAATTAGAATTTTTCTAAAAAAATAATATGCAAAACATAAGAGATGAAGAATTGGAAATAAATCGAGCATGGTTAATGATTTGTAGTTGATGACGTGTTAATTCGAGTTATGGAATGATAGGTTTTAATTGAAATCCAGAAGTTGGAATTTGAATTAGGATCTTGATTGGTTTAGTTATTGATTAGCTTGAATGACGAGGTTTTTAAACGTCGTTTTTATAATCGAGAATTGAAAAGGAGTTCACCACGTATGGAAATACGTGTTGACTGCCTTGAGTCAATAATTTCGTGTAAAAAACAGGGGAATAGCATAAAACGAACCTAGAAAGCCGTGCGCGGAGTTATCGAGCCTAGGGTTAAACTCGGACTGTTTTGCGACGTTTCACGGAAACTGTCATATCTCCTAGCTCGCTTAACGAAATCGAGATCCGCAAATTGGAGAGTAAACTAGACATCCGTGGCTTTCTTTTGGTACAGGGCATGTCCCATGTTTCGAAATCCCCTGTTCTGCGTGATGGTTACTGACCTGTACAGTGAATTTCCAAAACTCATTTTCACAAGTTGAATTCTTTTCAACTTAACTCCTTAAGACCTTTTAAGTCGTTATGAGTTATCGACTACCATTATTAACCGACCTCAGTGTCGAGTAAGAAACCGAGCAAGTGCTAAACGAGATGTGTTCGAGTCTCGTTCCCATTTAATTAAAGAAGTTAGTTTAACGTGCAAATGCCTAAAGCTTAAGAACTTAAAAGATTATTTCGATTTCAGTTTCGAATTCCATTTTCTTCTATCGACTCAACAACTTATCATTGTTTTATTATTTACTTTCAAAGAAGGAGGACGTCAAGGTTAGAAGACAGGACGGAAGATCTGAGATGGAAGCACGTGTTATAATTCTGTAAACGAACGAGGTGGGCTTTTCGAAAGTGTATCAATTACTGCCTTATTTATATGCGAGCGTTGCTCGAAGGTGTTTACGTTTTGCTTTAATAAATGAGTATTAAAGTATATATATGAGAGCGTTGCTCGAAGGTGTTTACGTATTGTTTTAATAAGTGAGTATTAAAGTTCTATCAGTGCTTTAATGAATTGTTTATGTGAATTATATTATGTCTCTCTGCGTTAGCCCTTAGGTGCTAACCAGAGTATTGGATTCTGAGATAGCCCTCAGGCTGCTATCCAGATAATTCCAACTAAACGATCAGATTCTGAGATAGCCCACAGGTGCTATCCAGAGGGACAGTTTCTGAGTTAGCCCTCAGGTGCTTTCCAGACGATCGGATGTGAGTTTAAAACCCACAGTATGTTATTCAGTAAAAGCATTATGCGAGTATTTATGAAAAGATGCATGATTTGATTTAATATTTGGTAAGCACGGGCCTTTTAAAGAAAAACCCCGTTGCGTTACTTATAAAATGTTTTCGGCATTGTGCCCACTAAGTACTTTGTACTTAGCCCTGCATGTTTGTTTTTAAATGTGCAGGTTGAGCGACGAAGGCGGAGGAGGTTGAGTAAAGGTCTTTTCTCAGGAAAGAAGTTTAGTTGAGCCTCGATTTCACATTCGATATGTGTTATCTTTTCTACGTTTTTCCGCTGCCAATTCTGCGAACTAGTTTTAGTTAGTGTATAACTTTAGATCTAAGTTTCTTTCCTTGAACTTAGTCTCTTTCAAGAACAGCTATGTTGAGTGATCCTTCGTGATCGACTCTTTCTTTCATTAAATAAAGTCGGTTCTCTTATTAATGTAAATCCTTTCGGTTTAAGTTGTTCATACTTTAAACCTAGCTTTCACTGATCAAACTTTGTCGAGCGATCTTCCGAGATCGACTCCTTTTTTATTCAATGAAGTCAAATTCATAAGTAGTTTATGTTACAAATGTCGTTTATTTAGTAGTTTTCCCTTTCTTTCCCGTTTCTTTATTCCAATCCCTAGTTGCACCCCAGCTTGGCTGTCCCTCGGGAGTTGGGGCTGTGACACACCGCCAACTCCCTACCTTGGGTAATACCTCTGTCAGAGTTATCGTTCAGTTTCTTGTCCAAGGAGCATTTATCTCTAGAAAGGCCCAACAAGGAATCATCACGTCTAGCCCAATAGGGTAGACACCTTCCTCTAATGTTAATCGATCTTAATCAAGAAGATGTGGAAAACACTTCTACTTCCCAATTGATTGGTGATCTAATATATCTTAAGCGATTAACGGCATATTAACCTCTTAATCGTATTATCTCATATTTGAACAAGCTCATTAACATATCGGGAACACATGCATGCAATTCTCTAGCACAAATTAGACCTCTCAAGCATAAGTTAACACTTAACTGTCTTGCCCCGATCAAGTATAAAAACTTAGCTAGACATAATTATAAAACAACGAACACAATAAATTAAGGAACTCATAAGAAAAACTATATTAAACTTACGAAGTACGTTCAAAAGCAAATCCCAGCCAAAAGTGCCAATAAACAAATATGATTAAAAGTATGCCCGTAGGACTTGTTTTTCTCCTTACAATCACTCAAAGGAATTACAAGGAATAAAGCATTAAAGACGGTGATATATCACAGCAGCAAGGCTTTGATATTTATAGGAGAGTGCTTTGGGTTTGGGCCCTCTAGTCCTTAACATCATGAGCTACTTTGGGATGCAAGTAATACTTGATAAGCTCGACCCTAACATGGCAAGTCACATCTATCTCCAAGAGATCCCTTGTGGATCCTAAATCTAGTCGGATAAGGAAAGATATTTAAGTTAGATCATCTTTTCTTTATCCTTCTAGACCTAGGAGAGAAACTCGCCTGCTGACCAAAACACTCCTCCTATCTGTCTTTACCATTATGGCTCTGCCTAACCTGCTTCCAGAAATGCTGCTTTCTTTCCCTATATTGCCCAGTTTCCACCTGCAAGGCAGCAAACACCCTCCTTCCCAGAATATATCCTCAAAGACACTAAAACTAGACAAAACACACAAAAAGACTCGATCTAAACTACCTAAGACAAACACGAAAAGGACACAAAATATGGACTCATCATGCACACACACTTAACCCACACTTGTCCTTAAGTGTGCACAGAAAACTTGCCCAAGACACAGACAAAAAAACAAAAGACTCAAAACATGATCAACACAGAAGAGTTAGTCAAGGCAACACGACAATCTTTCATAATAATCTGCAAGTGAAGGGAAAAGAAAATGCCATGCTATCAAACAAGTCAAGATAGAATTGTGAACTTTTAGGATATCCTTTCAACACTCATCACTCATGTGTTTAGGCTCTTTTTATACTCATAAACCATCTTGACTTCAGTATCACCATAGGCTTGCCTACCCTTTAAAGCTAAAGCTCTCATATCAAATCTTAGAACTCATGATTAGGTATTTTTAGGTTTTAGTTTAGGTAGGAAGTATTTAGATCTTGGCTAAGGTCAGTTTAAACTCGTATTGGGCAATAGGGGGTTCCCAACTTCTTCACAATTCCTTGCCCTTAACTTTTTTAGGCTCAAGCTTAAACCTTTCTCTTGGAACTTATAATTTTTTTCTTTTTCTCTCTTCTTTTTTCTTCTGTTCCCCTTATTTCTTTCATTATTTTTTCTTAGTTGAGACATAACCCAACTATCAATACAAAACTTCCTGCCCAGGATACACCCCAATCATTTCATCCCTGCCCCTTTTCTTCTTTATACTGCCCAGGTTCCCACAACCAAATAAAACTCTTTTTAAAGGCAGTTTCTAAGTGATAGAAAGAATCAATTAGGCTCAAAAGGGTTATCAAAGGATAATGATATCAGGTAGTCAATTTAAGCTCAATGGGCTAATGAAAGAATGGCCTAAATCATCTAAGTTCAGAGATCATAAACTAAAGTACAGGCAAGTTCTAGTTCCTCCTAATCAAGATGTCTTTAATCACACACAAGAATGAATTCAATTAAGCTCAAATTCTCACAGAGTATGTTCACAACTCAATCCATCATACAAAACATCTTCTAGCATGCAAAAACTTAGCAATGTTCAACAAGCAGCAATTTAAGCACACAAATCATCATATTATCTTGCCCAACAACTCCAAGCTGATCAACACAATTACTTTAAATAAAAAACACACGGCATAGACACCCGACGCACACACTTTGCTTATAGCAAAGTCCATCCATGGAGGCCTCAACCTTGGACTCAACTGTCACGCCCCGACTCTCGAAGTGCGACTTACGAACAACACAACCTAATCAATTAACAATCAACTCAAATACGGGGAACATGCTCGGAGAAACATAAATGAAGAGCAATACAATCGAATAAGGCTTTCAAAGACATAATGAAGCAATAACCGAGCATTGCAAAATCACATTTCAACAAGGGTACGATCAGTTTTTCAAGTTAATGAGATTAAGAATTCAACAAGCATTCAAAAATCATCGAGCACATCGCTCGGAATCAAAAACAACAAGTATCAGAGTATATGTATCAACAGACATCAATTCAAAAGAGTTGCAACGGAAACTTGTATCAAAACCCAACATTCGCACGTATGAAGACGTGCAAATGCCAGTCCGACATTCGACTCGACTTAACCAAAAACACCACACCACCAAGTATCCATGCCATCACCATCCTGTCAACCTGCACGTTTAGAAATATACGCAAGGCTGAGTACTTCGTACTCAGTGAACACAAGCCAAAACATTTGGAATAAGATGCTTTTAAAAGCTATATCAATTGAACTTGCCTTGTCGAACATCACAAGTATTTAAGCAACTTAAAACAGTTTTACTTGTGCATGTTAAAACGTTTTCTTTCAAATAGACTGCGCAGTCAAACATAACATATATCAATTGTATGCATCATCTGTCATAATTAATCTCACTGTGCCGAGAAGTAGGCCTCTTTCTCGAACACCGTGACCGGCCCAACCGAAGCAAGGCTCACAGTCACCTCAACATTTAACATACCACACGTAGGTTTCCTGCCTTTCACAGGATAATAATATTCTCAAGCAAACAGATGATAACACATACCAAACACAATAAAATGGCAAGCCAATCGCGTCATATAATAATACTCAATAGCATAATAACTTTCATCGATAATTTTGGTTTAGAAAAGCCCACCTGACTTTCGAAGATTCTAGCTAGTGGTTTAAGGGCTATTGTCCTCACTTATCAATCCGTCCGGCTTGATCCTTCACAGTTCGACATCGATAAAGAAAAATAAGATACGCAAAGACGGATAAAAGGCGTCGGTCTCGACTGAAGGACTTCTACTTGAGTCGTTTTTCTCTACGCTTTATCTTTTCTAAAAGATCTCGCATTCTCGACTTTAAATCATTAACTCTACTCGATGATTGGTTAATATTACTAACCAATGTCTTAGCACTTCTCGCTTTAATTATGAAACGTCATCTATCTACATTCCATTACTCGAGCTTTCTTTTAAAAGTTTAATTAATTCTCGACTTAATTAATAGCTCAATAGCTCAATTATTTGCATACAATTAAACTCAGTAATTTTTCATGTCACAAATAATATCATTCATTCAAACATTTAATTCAATTGCATAACAAATCCAAATAAATCAAACACATTTCAAGACACAATAACATTTATTCAATTATATTTTAGAACTTAACTCAAATAAGAATTCCTTTTATATAACTCAAACAATATCAATTATCTTTCTCGGCTTATAAACAACGTTTTTTTTCCAAATTCGTTGTCTTATGAAAACATATTATAAATTGTTATTCAATTAACGAAAAGTCCCTTTAATTTTTTTATTAATTTCTTATGAAATAGGAATTTTCTTTCTATTTCTAACTCGATTCTCATTTCTTAACTCAACTATTATTCTTCTAATTATTAACTCGACAATTCTTCTCGATCTATTTTTAATCTTACATGGTTTGAAACATAACTTATTTAATTAACTTTAATTAATTACTTTTAAAATCATTACTCGAATTTTATTCTATTATCTTCTTGATTAAATTATACGAGTATTTAACTTAACTCGTCTAACATCTTTTTCTCGACTCGATTAAAACTTCTTTTTATTTCTTTATTATTTTATTCTTTTTAACTCGATTTTCTCGACTCTTATTTATTTAATTATTAAATTCTTTTTCTTCTTTGTTTTTAACTTAAGACCAATTTCTTAATTAACATTTTCCTTTATTTTTCAATTAGTTTTTATAAAAACTAGTTTATCTTATTAATTTAATTATAAAATTTCTTTTTGATTTAGTTTATTAAAAATTCAATCTCTAAGTTTTATTTCAAGAACACTTAGAACATTTAAACACTTACTAGACATATCTTTCTATGCATTTTTCAACTCTTAACATTTTAAAGCCTTTAAACTTCATCTTTTGTTACAAAAGATCTTATTTTCATCTAGGATTTAAACTAACACTCAACATACATTAACAATATTATAACATCAAGATCATCAAATCTTCTAAATTATCATAAATTATTTTCTTTAAAAACTTCACATGCAATTTGTTTTTCTTATACTTAACAATATACAAGATTACATCAACATATCATATAATAATTTCATGATCAAATCATCACTTAAATTATCAACAAAATAATTTCCTCTTTTTCTTCCCAAACTCACGGCAATCACCTCATTTCTAGAGCAATTTATTTCTCAATTTTTCATGCATATAATTCCATTCTTAACATGATAAAAATCATAAATCAAGCATCAAGATATCAATCACTCAAGGAATTCACATTTTCCTATTTTTTTCTATAATTTTCGGTATTAGCAATATTTTAGGGTTTTTAAATTCTTTTTCTTCTCTTAATTCATCGATTAAATCCTAGTGTTCGATTCTCCTATCGATTTCTTCTCACTTAATTCTCACATCGATAACCTAAGTTTGTCTAAACATAAATTAAATACCATGCATGCATGTTTTCTTTCTTTTAGGGCTTAGAGATATACATATATACAATTAATCAAATGAATTATCATACTTATAATTTAAATTGGATCTTCTCCTCTTGAACCTCTTGAAATCGAAATGGATGGAAGAAAAAGGGCTCAACTTCTAGCTTGGATTCCTTTTGGAAGAACTTGACTTGAATCCTCAAAGAAAATACAACACAATAATTAATCATCCATTTTTAGGGCTTAAGAGCCAAAAATGAAGTAAAATGGGGGATGATTATTGGATTTTGACTCAAGAACTTGAAGGATTATTACCTTTCAACTTGTAGATTGGAAGAACTAAGATGATGGTGATGATTTCCCCTTGATTTGCATGAGATTGAAACTTGAATTCAAGGCTTTAATGGAAGAAATCACAAGTGTGTGTGAGTGTGTGGAAGTCACGGCAATGGAGGGGGAGAGAGTGAAGGATTTTTCTTCTTTGCTACTTGGTAGAGAGTGTGAAGTGAAATGAAAGAAATCTTCCCTTGGCATAAAGAGAGAGAGATCGAAAGAGTGAGAGAGAAATGGGTAATTTGCATGCATTCATCCACCTCACTTGATTTTGGCAAGATTTTCATCCAACAAAAAGGAATAATAATGATGATGTTTTGGTGTTGGAACTTGTATTAAGAGATAGGTGGATGGTTTGATGTGATGTTTGTTGCATGCAAATCTTGATTACACAATTTACTAAGTATTTTGTTCATTCTTAAAGAATAATCATGATGACATCTAAGTGTAGTCTTGTAGATAAGTGTGGAGAGAGAGATTAGGGAGAGAGATAGAGTGAGGTGGCGGTGAGAGGGAGAGAGATGAGCGACACTTGTCTCGTTGTTTCGTTACGAGTGTTAATTACCCGGTCGTAAAGGTTTTCCGGATAAAACGATCCGTATTATTTCATTTATGTTATAAACGGGTCCAATCTCTCTTCATCTCGTTTCCGACACTAAAACATCTCAAATCTAATTCTCAAAAGATTAACGATTCCGATCATCTAGTTTTTTGGTCTTAAAAGAAATTAGTTGGCTTATTAATCCGCTTATTAATCCTTTAAAGATTAAATTCTCGTAGCTCTTCTCGAATTATCTCGGATAAGCTTCTTCTTATCTCAATGACCTTAGAATTAATTCTAGGTTCAAAGATCTTATTTCAACTCTATTCTAAGTTCATCAGCGCATAGTAATTTCTCAATTATCAACATTATTCTTTTTCAATCAAAAATCTTCGGGGTTGATCGGAAAATTATACTCGTATTCATTCTCATATAAGCAAACTCAATAAATACATCACATTATCATTTCAAGAAATAGAACAGATAATTTTACGTAAAAACACATAAGGGCATTTTAGTCATTTTGCTCATTTCTATTTATTTAGAAAAGAAAATTTTTATTCCTCAAATCTCGTCATTTTAAACTTACTCGGTTAATTAATACGCTCTCTAATGATATAGAAGTTCGGGGTATTACATCCTCACCCTCTTACAAAAAATTTCATCCCGAAATTTACTAACCTTGAGAAAATAGTTCGGGATATTTGTTCGAGATCATGATGACACCACTTGACTTTCACTAAGGGAATCGATTTTGTTCTAAGCTGCTGAACTTTGTGATCTAAAATTCTTTCAGGTTTCTCCTCGTAGCTTAGATCGGGTTTCATTTCGATATCCTCTTGGCGTATTACGTGCTTCGGATCGAAAACGTACTTTCTCATTTGCGGTACGTGAAAAACGTTATGCGAGCTTCCGAAACTGGGAGGTAACGCCAAATGATAAGATACAGATCCAATCCTTTCAAGGATCTCGTATGGTCCTATAAAATGAGGTTTAAGCTTTCCTTTAACTCCAAAACGATACACTCCTCTCGAAGGGGATACTTTCAAAAATACTTTATCTCCTGCTTCAAATTCCAACTTGGATCTTCGATTATCAGCATACGATATTTGTCGACTTTGAGCTTCTTTAATCTTCTCGCGAATCTGGTGCACAGATTCTATCATTTTCTCAATCGCTTCTGGCCCTATTACCTTCCTTTCACCCACTTCATTCCAATAAAGCGGCGATCTACACTTTCTTTCGTAAAGAGCTTCGTAAGGGGCCATTCCTATCATATTCTGATAGCTATTGTTGTACGCGAATTCAACAAGAGGTAAGACTTTCTCCCATTCAACTCCTTTATCTAACAAAACAGATCTCAACATATCTTCGAGGATTTCCAATTCGCGTACTGAATTGCAACTGAGTTTCCAATTCTTTGTGGAAGCTTTCCCAAAAACGGGCTGTGAACTTCGAATCTCTATCAGAGATAATCGTCTTTGGCACTCCGTGCAATTTTACAATTTCCTTGATATAGATCTCAGCTAACTTGGCTGATCCATAGGTGTGTGGAATAGGTATGAAATGAGCAGACTTCGTTAATCTATCCACTATCACCCATACTCTTGTGTTTCCTATCTTTGATCTTGGCAATCCGGTCACAAAATCCATTGTGATTCCATCCCACTTCTATTCTGGGACTGGTAAGGGTTGCAGAGGTCCATACGGTCTTTGATGCAAAGACTTCACTTGCTAGCAAGCTAGGCATCTCTCAACGAACAATGCCACATCTATTTTCATTCCATTCCACCAAAATTGTTTCCTTAAGTCTTGGTACATCTTCGTGCTGCCGGGATGAGCTGTATATGGGGTTTCATGAGCTTCACTCATTATTTCATTCCTTAACTTGTCATCATTAGGCACACAAACTCTTCCTTGGTACAACAAGGCATTATCGCTCGATTCCGAGAAATTTTTAACTTCTTCACTTCTTACTTTCATTCGTAACTTCTCCAACTCTTCATCTCTTCTCTGGCCTTCTATGATGCGGGCTCTCAAGTCAGGCATTACTACTAAAGTAGCAATCATTTGATCTACCGTCGTTGGAGGTACAATTACTTCAATTTTTATCTTCTCAAATTCTTTAATCAACTCGACTTCATCAGTTAGAAGGAATCCTAATTCGGTTTCTTCCGAATTTTCCTTCTTTCTCCTTCGACTTAGTGCGTCAGCTACTACATTCACTTTACCGGGATGGTAAGATATCTTGCAATCGTAATCTTTCACTAACTCGAGCCATCTTCTTTGTCTCATGTTCAACTCCTTCTGTTCAAAGAATATGATCCGAAAATATTTCACACTTGGCTCCATAAAGATAATGTCGCCAAATCTTCAAAGCATGTACGACAGCTGCTAATTCCATGTCGTGGGTTGGATACTTCTCTTCATGAGGTTTGAGTTGCCTTGAAGCATACGCAATCACTTTCCCATCTTGCATTAGAACACATCCTAGTCCTTGAGTAGATGCATCGGTGTAAATGACGTAGTCTTTGTCTAGCTCGGGTAGGGCTAATACTGGAGTTGTAGTCAATCTCGTCTTGAGCTCTTGAAAACTTCTTTCACATTCTTCCGTCCACTCGAACTTCGTTTCTTTCTTCAACAAGCTCGTCATTGGCTTCGCGATCTTGGAGAATCCTTCTATGAATCTCCGATAGTATCCTGCCAAACCGAGGAAACTACGGATTTCATGCATTGATGTCGGGGATTTCCACTCTTGCACAGCTTTCACCTTCTCCATATCCACCTTAATTCCTTTGGACGAAACAACATGTCCTAAGAAATTCACCTCCTTCAACCAAAATTCACATTTACTGAATTTGGCATACAACTTTTCAGTTCTAAGTGTTTCCAACACAATTCTCAAATGCTTTTCATGCTCGGCTTCATCTCTTGAATACACCAAAATATCGTCTATAAAGACAATCACGAACTTATCCAAATATTCGTGAAAAACTCTGTTCATCATATCCATAAATACTGCTGGAGCATTTGTTAAACCGAATGGCATTACTATGAATTCGTAATGTCCATATCTCGTTCTGAATGCAGTCTTTGGAATATCTTCTTGCTTGATCTTCAATTGATGGTATCCAGATCTTAAATCAATCTTAGAGAAAACACCGGCTCCTTTTAGCTGGTTGAACAAATCATCTATCCTTGGCAAAGGATACTTGTTTTTAAGTGTAATCTTATTCAGCTCTCGGTAGTCTATGCACATCCTCAAACTACCATCCTTCTTCTTCACAAACAAAATTGGAGCACCCCACGGCGATACACTTGGTCGAATATAGCCTAAGTCCAACAATTCTTGCAGTTGGATCTTCAACTCTTGAAGTTCCTTTGGAGCCATTCTATACGGGGCCTTGGATATCGGGGTTGATCCGGGTTCTAAGTCTATCGTAAACTCCAATTGTCGATCAGGGGGTAAGCCTGGTAACACTTCTAGAAACACATCTTTGAATTCTCTCACAACTGGAACATCATTGATACTCAACTCTTGATTCTCGTCTTTATTCAGATAAACTAGATACACTTGCGTATCTTTCTTCATCATCAATCTCTGCGCTTTCATAGCTGAAATTATTGGCACGCTCTTCTTCATTCTCTTCTCAACTCCGAAAACTACGGTTGACTCTTCTCCAGGAGGTTTAAACGATATTTGCCTCAAGTCGCATCGAATCATTGCAAAGTTCTCGGTTAACCAATCCATTCCTAGGATTATATCTACGTCCCACATCTAGATTACATTCAGGGATTTCGCGACTAACTTACGATTTCCGATCTCAAATTCTAAATTCGAGCAAACACGTGAAACTAACGCAGACTTTCCTAAAGGGGTTGCGGCACTAAGCACCTGGTTTGATTCTTCTACCTTTAATTCTAGATTTTCTATGCAAATGCTAGATATAAACGAATGCGAAGCTCCCGTATCGAATAAAATAATAACAGGTATGCCATTAAGCTTTCCCATACCTGCCAAATTTCCTTTGTCCTTATCTAGCGGTTTCTGCTCAATTGCGTAGGCTCTCTGGAAATGCGGAGGCTCTTGCTGAAGAGGTTGCTGCTTTGGCTGCGGCGGTTTACGTTGGTGTTGGACAAACTTTTGTAGAGGAGTTGCCTCAATGGCTTTCATCAGCGAAGGCTGGAACTGATTCGGTCTTCCGCCTCTCAATCGTTGTTGTTTACTCGGGCACTGGTTCGAGAAATGACCAGGTTGACCACAAGTATAGCATACATTACTCCCGCTCTTACAGACCCCTTGATGCATTTTGCCACATTTCGCACAAGGAGGGAATCCTAAGGGTCCTATGGGTAGGTTACTTCGATTGACTTGCAGAGCTTTTCCCTTGCCACTGCTTCTTGTTCGGGTGGTTTCCACTACTCCATCTTCCTTTTCTCTTTCCATGCTGACCAAACTGGGATTGTTGGGTAGATACAATCGTCATTGTCTGACTTTGAAATTGAGGATTCGCTGGAGGATGCGATCCTTTCTCTGGTTGCATTGCCAACTCCATATCTAGGGCTCGGTTCAAGGCTTCAGCATAAGTTAAACTACTCTGACTAGCAAGAACTACTCAGATATCTTGCCTCAGTCCTGCTCGAAACAACTCGCACAACTTCTCATTAGTATCCACCATGTCAGGTGCGAATCGAGCTAATTCACAGAATTCTCAATCATATTCGGCCACAGACTTCTTCCCTTGCTGCAGACTGGTGAATTCATTTGATTTCTGCTTGCGATAACTCTTCGGCACATAGTTTTCATATAAAGCTTCCTTAAACTAATCCCACGTTAAGTTCTCGCGCTCTTCGGGTGTATACATTCTTTGTTTCGCTTCCCACCAGTAGTCGGCAGTTCCTTTCAATTGATACGTCATGCATTCCAGACGTTCACGATCCGAGAAACGAAGAAAATGGAAAATTCGCTCAAGAGAATGAATCCAGTCCTCAGCATCAGCTGGACTGCCTTTACCGTCGAAGGTTGGGGGATTCTGACGTAGAAAAAGTTCTTTGACTCGCCTCTCATTCGGAGGGGGCGGAGTAGGGTCACGCTGTCCCTCAGGGTTATTTTCAGGGATTCTGACATTTCTGCATCTCGGTGGCATTCTAAAAATTACAACAAGAAAAACTTTAGCCACTCCAGTTCTTTAGTTCACTAGGAACCTTTCTCGATTCTGAAAACATTTCTCTTTTGGGAGGAATACGATTCTCGATCGGTACTTAAATAATATAAAGCAATCAAGGACTTTCTCAAATAACTTCATTATTTCAAATTTTCATATATACATACATCTCATTCAATTTCCAATAGTCATCAAACATTCATATCATCATCGCATATTCTCAAAACGATCATCGTTTTTAAACAATCAATCATAGAATAAAATATCATCACTTTCATTTTCACATACTCAATTCAAATTGATAACTCAAGAGATTCATACTTAATTTTAATAGCCTAAAGGCTCATTTTCATATCGCCCGACGGCGGCCTCTTTTAAGGACTTATAAAGAATAGGGATTCAATTGAAAATTTCCCTTTTTCTACTCGAATTAAGCAAGTTTTTAAACCATTAATTACATTACTACTAAAAATATAAAAGAGTTCGTCTCTCAAACGCACACGATAAAATATTTAAATTTCCACGGCTTCCTTGAATCACTTCTACATGCAGGAATCGCTTTCGCTTGGCCCATTGTCATCATATTGCTCCGCGTCGGAGTCTACTCCAAAGTGCTCTATGAGATCTTCTTCCTCCTCTGGGTCTTCTTCCTTTTCTTCCTCTTCCTCAAGCATCTGGTCTACAAACTGATCTTCTTCATCGACGTTATCATCTTCAATAGCGAAACACTCGCGTTCAGCTTCCCTCAAAGCTTCCTCACAATCTTCCAAAGTGTAGTTCACCGCAGCTAGCTCAGATTCAACCCATGGCGGGGTGTTGGGGTTTTCTTCTTGACGAAGGTAAAGAGCTACATCAGTTGAGGTACCGAATTGAGGGTTGTGCTCGTCTTTCTGGCCTTGCTAGGGAGGTAGATGCACAAGCAAAAAAAGCAGGAAACACATTGCTGGGTAAGGCTTAAAGATATCCTTTTCCTACTGTTGTTGCATCAGTTGGCTCACCTTCGTTCTCGTTGCCGTTGCTTGAACGGACTGGCCTAAAAGATTCTGCTTCAGGATGATTTGAAAAAGTTGCTTGCTGACGATGCATATAAGCGGCAAATTGATCTTCATTCGATGAAGGGTTTCCATTGCATCCACTCGGCTGCAACGTTGGCAAGTTAGACAAAGCAAAGGAATCAAAAGATTGAATTGAAAGCACACCACTTACAATTGAATAATCTGGGTGGGAATTTCGAGGTTCAAGCACAGTTCGTAGCGGCGAATTAATTTGGAGGAAGACGGGGTCATCTTGAGGAATTGATGGAGGAGCACGAACAATTTCATTTAGCAAGCTTGGAGAGTCATCTTCATCATACGGCTCTGGCGGGGGAGCACCATAGGTCATGAAACGGGCTGATATTGTGGAGATAAACACATTCACATCGCCGTACAAGGTTCGGTCGAAGTAGCGATAACCTAAAAATCGAGGAACAAGGCATGTTGTCCAATCTTTCCATTCTTGAGGTAGAGCTTGGATTAAATGCGTCATGCCTTTGAGTGGTCCTATGTCCATATACTGGACTCTTCCCCATATCGAATGATAACGAGCTAAAAATTCCGCTAGTAACTTAGTACTCATCTTTCTCACGTGCAAGTACTCCTGCATCCAGTCGTTATCGTCCATCCTATACGAATTTTTAAACGCATAAGCACACTTAAACAATTAATTGAGCATACTAGAATTTTCACCACATACTCATTTCTGCATTCCAAAGAGGGATTTTTGTTCATGGATTTGGGCAATTCCAAATCACGTAACCACTTGCACACACGTTTCATCCTTTCCGATTTTCCCACACGAACACGCATTGGGGAGGACATTCTAAAGCAATCTAGTTATCAATCAACTTAATATCTTTCATCTCTAAACATCATAACTCAAAAATTGACTCAAAAGAAATTTTCAACACTTGATAATTCAAACATCACTTTAACTTGAAAAACTTTTAGAAAATAAGACATACCTGGTTGCCGGATGAGATGGAGGATAGCTTGGTGTGGTTTACTGACTCAAATAAGTCTTTCAAAGACATAATGAAGCAATAACCGAGCATTGAAAAATCACATTTCAATAAGGGTACGATCAGTTTTTCAAGTTAATGAGATTAAGAATTCAACAAGCATTCAAAAATCATCGAGCACATCGCTCGCAATCAAAAACAACAAGTATCAGAGTATATATATCAACAAACATCAATTCAAAAGAGTTGCAGCGGAAACTTGCATCAAAACCCAACATTCGCACGTATGAAGACGTGCAAATGCCAGTCCGACATTCGACTCGACTCAACCAAAAACACCACACCACCAAGTATCCATGCCATCACCATCCTGTCAACCTGCACGTTTAGAAATATACGCAGGGCTGAGTACTTCGTACTCAATGAACACAAGCCAAAACATTTGGAATAAGATGCTTTTAAAAGCTATATCAATTGAACTTGCCTTGTCGAACATCACAAGTATTTAAGCAACTTAAAACAGTTTTACTTGTGCATGTGAAAACGTTTTCTTTCAAATAGACTGCGCAGTCAAATATAACATATATCAATAGTATGCATCATCTGTCACAATTAATCTCACTGCTGAGAAGTAGGCCTCCTTCTCGAACACCGTGACCGGTCAAACCGAAGCAAGGCTCACAGTCACCTCAACATTTAACATACCACACGTGGGTTTCCTGCCTTTCACATGATAATAATATTCTCAAGCAAACAAATGATAACACATACCAAACTCAATAAAACGGGAAGCCAATCGCGTTTAAAAATCATATAATAATACTCAATAGCATAAAAACTTTCATCGATAGTTTTGGTTTAGAAAAGCCCACCTAACTTCCGAAGATTCTAGCTAGGTGGTTTAAGGGCTATTGTCCTCGCTTATCGATCCGTCCGGCTTGATCCTTCACAGTTCAACATCGATAAAGAAAAATAAGATACGCAAAGACGGATAAAAGGCGTCGGTCTCGACTGAAGGACTTCTACTTGAGTCGTTTTTCTCTACGCTTTATCTTTTCTAAAAGATCTCGCATTCTCGACTTTAAATCATTAACTCTACTCGATGATTGGTTAATATTACTAACCAATGTCTTAGCACTTCTCGCTTTAATTATGAAACGTCATCTATGTACATTCCATTACTCGAGCTTTCTTTTAAAAGTTTAATTAATTCTCGACTTAATTAACAACTCAATAGCTCAATTATTTGCATACAATTAAACTCAGTAATTTTTCATGTCACAAATAATATCATTCATTCAAACATTTAATTCAATTGCATAACAAATCCAAATAAATCAAACACATTTCAAGACACAATAACATTTATTCAATTATATTTTAGAACTTAACTCAAATAAGAATTCCTTTTATATAACTCAAACAATATCAATTATCTTTCTCGGCTTATAAACAACGTTTTTTTTTCCAAATTCGTTGTCTTATGAAAACATATTATAAATTGTTATTCAATTAACGAAAAGTCTCTTTAATTTTTTTTATTAATTTCTTATGAAATATGAATTTCCTTTCTATTTCTAACTCGATTCTCATTTCATAACTCAACTATTATTCTTCTAATTATTAACTCGACAATTCTTCTCGATCTATTTTTAATCTTACACGGTTTGAAACACAACTTATTTAATTAACTTTAATTAATTTCTTTTAAAATCATTACTCGAATTTTATTCTATTATCTTCTTGATTAAATTATACGAGTATTTAACTTAACTCGTCTAACATCTTTTTCTCGACTCGATTTAAACTTCTTTTCATTTCTTTATTATTTTATTCTTTTTAACTCGATGTTCTCGACTCTTATTTATTTAATTAATAAATTCTTTTTCTTCTTTGTTTTTAACTTAAGACCAATTTCTTAATTAACATTTTCCTTTATTTTTCAATTAGTTTTTATAAAAACTAGTTTATCTTATTAATTTAATTATAAAATTTCTTTTTGATTTAGTTTATTAAAAATTCAATCTCTAAGTTTTATTTCAAGAACACTTAGAACATTTAAACACTTACTAGACATATCTTTCTATGCATTTTTCAACTCTTAACATTTTAAAGCCTTTAAACTTCATCTTTTGTTACAAAAGATCTTATTTTCATCTAGGATTTAAACTAACACTCAACATACATTAACAATATTATAACATCAAGATCATCAAATCTTCTAAATTATCATAAATTATTTTCTTTAAAAACTTCACATGCAATTTGTTTTTCTTATACTTAACAATATACAAGATTACATCAACATATCATATAATAATTTCATGATCAAATCATCACTTAAATTATCAACAAAATAATTTCCTCTTTTTCTTCCCAAACTCACGGCAATCACCTCAGTTCTAGAGCAATTTATTTCTCAATTTTTCATGCATATAATTCCATTCTTAACATGATAAAAATCATAAATCAAGCATCAAGATATCAATCACTCAAGGAATTCACATTTTCCTATTTTTCTCTATAATTTTCGGTATTAGCAATATTTTAGGGTTTTTAAATTCTTTTTCTTCTCTTAATTCATCGATTAAATCCTAGTGTTCGATTCTCCTATCGATTTCTTCTCACTTAATTCTCACATCGATAACCTAAGTTTGCCTAAACATAAATTAAATACCATGCATGCATGTTTTCTTTCTTTTAGGGCTTAGAGATATACATATATACAATTAATCAACAGTACGCATCATCTGTCACAAATTAAGTAGGCCTCCTTCTCGAACACTGTGACCGGCCTAACCGTAGCAAGGCTCACAGTCACCTCAACATTTAACATACCAAACGTGGGTTTCCTGTCTTTCACAGGATGATAATATCTCAAACAAACAGATGATAACACATACTAAACTCAATAAAACAACAAGTAAATTGTATTTTAAAAATCACATAATAATACTCATTAGCACAATAACATTCATCGATAGTTTTGGTTCAGAAAAGCCCACCTGTCTTCCGACGTTCTAGCTAGGCGGCTTATGGGTTAACTGTCCTCGCTTATCTTTCCGTCCGGCTTGATCCTTTATAGTTCGATATCGATAAAGAAGATAAGATACTACGCAAAGACAGATATTAAACGCTGGTCTCGACTAAAGGACTTCTACTTGAGTCGTTTCTCTCTATGCTATTCTTTTCTAAAAGTCTCGCATTCTCGTCTTTAAGCCATTAACACTACTCGATGATTGGTTAATACTACTAACCAATGTCTTAGCACTTCTCGCTTTAATTATGAAATGTCATCTATCTAAACTCTATTACTCGAGTTTTCTTTTATAAACTTAATCAATTCTTGATTTAATTATTAACTTAATAACTCAATTATTTTTGCATACCAAACAAACTCAGTAATCTTTCACGTCATCATCAATTAACACCATTCACTCAAGCATGTTAATTCAATTGCATAACAATTCAAAATAAATCAAACATATTGTTTCGAGTTCAATCACATTTCAAGACACATTAACATCTACTTAATTTTTATTTTAGAACTTAATTCAAATACAAATTCCTTTTTATAAAAACTCAAACAATAAAATTTATCTTTCTCGACTTATAAACAACACTTTTTCAAACTCGTTGTCTTATGAAACGTATTATAAATCTTTACTGAATTAATAAAAATTCTTTTTATTTTTATTAACTCTTATGAAATAGGAATTTTATTTCTATTTCTAACTCGATTTTTATTCTTAACTCACATGGTTTGAAAGACAATTTACTTAATTAGTTTAATTAATTACTTTCAAAAATCACTCGATATTTTACTCGTATTTTATTCCATTATTTTTCTTGATTAAACTATACGAGTATTTAAACTTAACTCGTCTAACATTTTTTTCTTGACTTGATTAAAACTTCTCTTCACTTTCTGTAATACCCCGGAAATTCTTTACGTTCTTAAAAATTTTAAGTTAATAATAAAAATGGCTTTACACGCCTAAGTTTACGATTTGAAATTCTAAGACTAACGGTGAAATCCGTTTCCGGAAATAAATTACGGAAGTCAGTTAGATGACTACTGTATTTAGGGTTAGCGCGTATGAAAAATTTTTAGTTCTTGAACTCAGAACGGAAAACCGTCTGATTTTTACATTCACGAAATCGCGATACGAACTCGCCCGAGAAAGTTCGTTTTTATGATTTTCCGGACGAAACTCGGACTGTGTCGTTCCGAGTTTTTATCGGAATTAAAATTTTAAATATTATTTTCCGATTAAGTTTAATACGTTAGAATTTTTGGACGAATCGGAATGTGACGATTTTGTGCCGAGCTACGTTTCTCGTCGTTCGATTTCCGTAACGTCGTATCGCGCCGGAAAAGCGCGTAATTTTCTTTCTCTCCCTCTCATGACCGACTTCTACTCCCTCTCTTAAGCTTGATATTTTGATTTTTATATCGTTTTTATGATTTTTCGGACGAAACTCGGACTGTGTCGTTCCGAGTTTTTATCGGAATTAAAATTTTAAATATTATTTTCCGATTAAGTTTAATACGTTAGAATTTTTGGACGAATCGGAATGTGACGATTTTGTGCCGAGCTACGTTTCTCGTCGTTCGATTTCCGTAACGTCGTATCGCGCCGGAAAAGCGCGTAATTTTCTTTCTCTCCCTCTCATGACCGACTTCTACTCCCTCTCTTAAGCTTGATATTTTGATTTTTATATCGTTTTTATGATTTTTCGGACGAAACTCGGACTGTGTCGTTCCGAGTTTTTATCGGAATTAAAATTTTAAATATTATTTTCCGATTAAGTTTAATACGTTAGAATTTTTGGACGAATCGGAATGTGACGATTTTGTGCCGAGCTACGTTTCTCGTCGTTCGATTTCCGTAACGTCGTATCGCGCCGGAAAAGCGCGTAATTTTCTTTCTCTCCCTCTTATGACCGACTTCTACTCCCTCTCTTAAGCTTGATATTTTGATTTTTATATAGTATTAAATTGGACACCTAATGTAATACTATTCCTACTTTACACCTATTAGGTTAATACCTTATAACATAATAATTAAGTCATCTCCTTCACCCTTTCCCTCCCCAAATCGGCAGCCCTCCCATCTCTCTCCCATCTTTCATTTTTTCCACCATTGTTGAAGAATTCAAGTTCTTGGAGTAAGGATTTCACACAAGTTCTTCATCCTCCATCGAATCCTAATTCTTCCTTCATTAATCTTCAAGGTATTTGTCTCCTCTCTTGATCCATCCAATCCAAATCCATTTCTTTTCTTTTTTTTCCACTTGGATCGAAACTTAGGAGTGGATGAATTAGATGTTTGACCTTCGAGTAGTGAAATTAGATGTGTTAGATTTGATAATTAGGGATTAAAATTGAAAGAAATCAAGAACCCTAGTTTCCTAATAAGTACCAGAAATTAGGGGAAATGTGTAGGATGTTTGAAGTCTTCAATTGATGGTATAATCATGCTTAGGAGGTGTTCGATTGAGGATTAAAACAAAGAGAGAATGAAAACCCTAAGAATTTGATGAAAACCGAATTTAGGCTAGGGTTTTGAATTGGGGATTCTCAATTTCTCGTGTAATTAGACTTGTATTTGATCAATTGATGATATAGTAGTATGATTAAGAGATTAATGATGATGTTAGATGAAGAAAATCACCCTCTTTATTTATGTGTTAATACCGTAATGTTTGAAGGAATTAGGGGTTTGCATGTAGTTGATTTAGTTGAGGATTTGTTGATGAAATAATGTTGTAAATGATGTTAGTTGATGATAGGAATTTTTTGAGAATTTTCTAAAATTACAAATGAAGTCGTAAGAGACAAAGAATCCCATTTAAGTTGAGATTAAGTAATGATATGGGGTGATGATGTTTATAATAATGATCTATGTTAGATGATGTTTGATGACGTAAAATTTGAGCGAAATCCGATAACTTTTGAAATCTCGTAAGAGATGATCAAGTGGTCGTAATTAATAACCGAGAATCATATAGCTCTATTGAGCAAGTTTTCAAATGTTTTGGCATGTGTTCACTGAGTACGAAATACTCAGCCCTACATGTATTTCTAAACGTGCAGGTTAGCGAGATGTGGATGGCGTGGACAGCTTGGTGGTGTGTTTCTTTGGTCGAGTCGAAAGTTAGCTGGCAATTACATGTCTTCATACATGTAGTTGTTGGGAATTGAGTCGATGTCTCCGCTGCGATATATTAAATGGTGTCTTTTGATATGTTTTGGTTTATACTCTGATATTCTGTTGGTTCTAAGAGCGATGTGCTCGGTACAATTTACCGCTTTTCTATAACTTCCATTTGATGTGATCTCGACATACTCATTCCTTTTTGGGTTTTCTTATGTAAAATTATCTATGCTCGTTGGATGTTTTTATTGTGACTTGGAAGCATGCCTTTATTTGTTATCGCTTTCAGTCAATATTCCCTTGTTTCCCGAGCATGAATTTCTTATGTGAGTTGAGTTAGTGTATGGTTTAGTAGTGTTAGTATCATTTGTCGCACCTCGGGAGTCGGGGTGTGACATAAACATTTAGAGGTTATCTAAAGTGTCCTCACGTGGTTTTTCATGCTCATGATTCCCAGAAGAGCAGAAGCCTCTCAACTTGACTCAAATCTGATTATTATTATTTATTCATTTTTTTCTTTTTCTTTTTTTCTCTTTTTATTTTTTTTAATATTTATAAACAACACGGCTCCTAAACTTGGGATACAACACTCAAACACAATCTTCTCACTTATAGCCCCACATTCAAATATCAAGCCGTATGACAATGCCCCATAATTAACTATATAATGCTCAGGAACAATCAATTCATAACAGAATATCCCGATCAATCAAGGTCATCAAAACATAATTCATCAAATCCAATCATCATATCTAAAACAAAGATCAAAATGAGACTCAAGAGGACATGCAAACAGTACTCAACAAACATGCCCCTTCCCCCAAGAAAATAAGGCAATGTCCCCATTGCACAAAAGACATACAAAAGAGAGAGAAGAAAAACTATTGAGAAATGGGCAAACAACAACATCTCCAAAGCCACCATGCACACCTGAAAACAGACAAAACAACAAAAACCAAAATAATTCCAAGAAAAACAAAACAAAAAGTAAAATAGCAACAACAACCACAATATAAATGAAAAAGGATGAAGAACAAACAATACAACAGTGAGAAATCACTATTGATCAGGCAACGGAGGCGGCACACCACCATACTGCGACAACTAAGTATCCAAGCGCTGCTCCAAATTCTGCAATTGGTGATTCTGCTCAGCCATCTGCTGATTGAGCTGCTCCCATTGCTGATTGTTGACCTCCTAATTGCGGTTGTGAGCAACTAGTTGTGCATCCAGATGGTCCTGACGCTCAAAAGAAACACGCTGACACTGGGCCAGATCAAAAGAACCATGGCCAGAAGACTGTAAAGTAGTAAAAGGAGGTCCCCAAGAATTAAGATTGCCAACATGGGTCCCTCCGGTCCCATCTTCCGCTTCATCATCATCCCCTGCACCCTCAGAAATATGGGGAACTGCCCCCTCCCCACGGTCATCTGCTAATAACTTATTCCGATAACTCTCAACACAATGCCACTTAGCTTGAGGACAAAGAGCATCACGAGACAGAATGAAACCAAACGACTTGAGCTCATTGATAGAAATCTTTTTCGTCCAATGTACAAACTAATCCTTAGTAGGCAATATCTTAAAGTACTTTGCCAGAGAACTAGCAATATGTGGAAAAGCAGGGTGACATTGACCATTGCGTTGGAGGTATTGCAAGGATTCGAAAATAAAATCAGTCGGACAAATCCGAACATTCTGAATGGCCGCAAAAAGCAAGTAAACTTTAGATTTATTAACCTTATTAGCCTGGTCATTCCCAAACACATTATAAGATACAAATTTATGCACAATTCTAAGCGCCGGATCACGAATAAACCCACTATTCACCCCTTGGGACTTCCAATTCTTAAATCCAGACAACGCTACCCAAGCATCGGCAACTTGAATGTTATCAATACCTCTAACAGGAAAACCAAACACCGCTTTCATTACGGCCTTGGTGACAGTGACCTTCTTCCCAAACAAATGACAAGTAGAGCTAGATAAATCATGGGTAAAGACCATAGAGCACAAAAACTCATAAACAAGAGACGAATAAGCACCCACAAAATCCATCTTAGCATATTGAAGTAATCCCAACACATTAAAGTATTCTTTCAATTGAGCACTAACCCCAAGCTTATCCATGGCCAGCCACGAAATAGAACGAGGCAAGGTGACTTCAAACGATTTAAAGCGCTCGTAAAGCATACCTTCGGCGTCATTATAGATACGGAATGGACAGCTATAGAGCTCAGTGAAAGCCCTCAGAATCAGCCGGCGTAGTAGCCTCACTGGATGGGGTAGAGGTAGAAGAACTTGCTGTATGGCTAGCCCGCTGCTTATGGACCGGTAATTTGACCCGCGGCATGATTGAAAAGCCGGAATGTGGTGGAGCAAGATGGGGCAAGGAACCGGAGGTCGTTTTTGAGAGAGACGAGCAATTGCTCATTGTGAATGGAACGCCGATGGACAGCCGCACGTTGAGAAAGAGGGTTGTAGAAGCCGCTTCGGAACAGCGAGGACCGCAGCTTTGGCGAGCAGGTGCGAGAGGCAGCCTTGGAGAGAACGGTGATAAAGCTGCTCGTTGAGTATGGAACGGTGGTGGTGAGAGAGAGAGCGGTGCGAAGGAGCGTTCGATGGGCAGTGAGCGAGAGAAAATGCGAGAGATATTGAGAGAGAAAGAAGGCTGGAGGGAGAGCGCGAGAGAGATATGGGATGTTGAGGTTGGCAGCGAGAGAAGAATTAAGAAGGAATTATGGTGTGGAGCAGCAAAAGACATGGGGTGTTGAGGGTTTGAGTGTATGCGGCGAAAAAGGTTATGAATAAGAAAAAGAGGGTGTGCGGCGGCGAGAGAGAATTGGGTACGTGATTTATGGAAAAGAAAGAAAAAGGCAGAGGTCTCTAATGAGATAGGGAGGGTTGGGAGGGTTGGCTGCTGCTGATTTGCTGCATAAGTTAATATATCTTTTTTTTTCTTTAACAAAGAGAGAGCAGCAGCGATCCCTAAATGGGGTAGGGAGGGTTGGGAGGTTTTGCTGCTGCTGAATGCAGCGATTTTTCTTTTCTTTTGAAATAAAAATCGTGGGTTGCCTCCCACGCAGCGCTTAGTTTAACGTCATTAGCTTGACGATAGAACGAGTCTTTAGAATTCTGGATTGATGATCCGCAAAGACTCCACCACTTGAGATTCAATTTCTCCTTCGATGTATGGCTTCACACGGTGTCCATTCGGTTGAAAAGATTCTTGAGTTTTCTCATTAATCAGACGAATAACTCCAAATGGAAGAACCTCCTCAATGACATAAGGGCCAGTCCAACAAGATTTGAGCTTTCCGGGGAACAATTTCAATCTTGAGTTAAATAAAAGGACCTTCATCCCGGGCTTTAACTCTTTAAACAAAATCCGGCGATCATGAAGCCTCTTCACTCGATCTTTGTAAATCTTAGCATTATCATATGCCTCATTACGGAGCTTATCCAACTCGGACATCTGCAACGCCTGATGTTTTCCAGCAGCATCAAGATCAACACTAGCAGTCTTGAATGCCCAATATGTCTTGTGTTCGATCTCGACAGGTAGATGACAATTCTTCCCAAACACAAGCCGGTACGGACTCATCCCCAAAATACTCTTGTAAGCAGTACGGTATGCCCATAACGCGTCATTCAGCTTTGAAGACCAATCCTTACGAGACGGCTGTACAGTCTTCTCCAAGATTCCCTTGATTTGCTTGTTGCTCGTCTCTACTTGTCCCGACGTTTGGGGATGATAGAGAGTAGCAACCTTATGCGTTATCCCATTCTTCTTCATAAGCTTCTCAAAAAGCTTGTTGCAAAAGTGCTTCCCACCATCACTAATTATTGCTTTGGGAAATCCGGACCTACAGAGAATATTTTCCTGCAAAAACCTTAGCACGACATGAGAATCACAAGTCCTAGTGGGGATTGCCTCAACCCACTTGGACACATAATCAACGGCTAAAAGAATGTATTCATAGCCAAAAGATTTGGGAAACAGTCCCATGAAATCAATACCCTAAACATCAAAAATTTCAACCACTAGAATATTATTAAGGGGCATCTCATTCCTACGACCAATGGAACCAACCCTTTGGCAACGATCACAAATAAGATAAAAAGCATGAGCATTCTTAAATAATGTAGGCCAGAATAAACCTAATTGGAGCACCTTGTGTGCGGTTTTCTGTCCTCCAAAATGGCCTCCGCAGTGAGTCTCATGGCAGAATTGCAAGACCTTGGCTTGCTCATCATCCGGCACACACCTTCGAATCACATCATCCTTACCAATCTTGAATAGGTATGGATCTTTCCAAAAGTATTGTCTGCACACAGATAAAAAACGCTTCCTTTGTTAGGAAGTAAGTCAGATCTCAACTCATCACAAGCAAGGAAATTAACATTGTCAGCATACCAAGGCACAATCCCTGCACTTAAAGCTTGTTCAAATGGAAACGACTCAAGCAAATTATCACAGAGCATAGAAGAAGGTAAATTATCAAGACGAGACAAGTGGTCAGCTACATCATTTTCACTACCTCTCATATCTCGAATTTCCACATCAAACTCTTGCAGTAAAAGCACCCAACGAATAATTCTAGGCTTAGCTTGGGATTTGGTCAACAAATAACGCAATGCAGCATGATCACTGTGAATGATGACCTTAGACCCTATGATGTATGCACGGAATTATCTAATGCAAACACAACAGTAAACATCTCATTTTCAGTAGTGGTATAATTCACTTGAGCAGGAGTTAGGGTCAGACTCGCATAATAGATCACATGAAGCATCTTGTCAATACGTTAACCCAAAACAGCACCAACAGCAGAGTTAGAGGCATTACACATTATCTCGAAAGGTTCTGACCATATAGGACCAATGACCATAGGAGCAGTGCTCAACTTCTCCTTAAACGAACTAAAAGCAGATAAGCAATCATCATCAAATATAAAGGAAACACCTTGTACAAGCAGACGGCATAGAGGTTGACTAATTTTTGAAAAATCCTTGATAAATCACCGATAAAAACCAGCATGACCAAGAAAACTCCTAATACCTTTGACATCGCGAGGTGGAGGCAATCTTTCGATCACATCCACTTTTGCTTTGTCGACCTCTACACCTCTCTTAGAAACGATAAAATGACCTAGCACATTCCCACGACGAACCATAAAATGACTTTTTTCCAGCTAGAGTCAGGCCACTTTCAACACACCTCTCTAGGACTCGTTCAATTTTCTTAAGACAATCATCAAAGAATGACCCAAACACAGAGAAGTCATCCATGAATATCTCAACAAAATCACTAATCATCTCAGAAAATATAGACATTATACATCTTTGGAACGTACTTGGTGCGTTGCAGAGTCCGAAGGGCATCCTCTTGCATGCATATATGCCAAAGGGACATGTGAAGGTTGTCTTAGCTTGATCCTCGGGAGCAACCGCAATCTGATAGTACCCAGACAATCCATCTAAAAAGCAGTAGAACTCGTGGCCGGCTAATCTGTCTAGCATCTGATCAATAAAAGGTAATGGGAAATGATCATTTTTTATGGCAGCATTAAGCTTTCTATAATCTATGCACATCCGCCAACCAGTAATAGGTCTAGTGGGCACCAACTCATCATTATCATTCAGAACCACTGTGATGCCCCCTTTTTTTCGAGACCACATGCATGGGGATGAGCCATTCACTATCAGCAATTGGAAAAATAATCCCCTCTGCTAACAGTTTGTAAATCTCCTTTCTCACAACCTCCATCAACACGGGATTCAATCTCCTTTGACCGTCCCTCTTCAGGGCGGCTCCTTCCTCAAGGTTAATATGATGCATAGAAGTGGCATGGTTGATCCCCTTAATATCGGACAAACACCACCCAAAGGCCGCCTTGAACTTTTTGAACACCTCAACTAATGCTTCTTCTTCTTCTGCCTTGAGCTCGGAGGAAATTATGACCGACTTCTTTCTTCTTTTTTCGAGGAAGACATACTTCAAGTTGGCGGTAAGCTCTTTGAGCTCAAGCTCTACCTACTTCTCTACTTTAGGATCCTCAACTAGTACTGGCTCATCAACAGGTAAATTGGTCGGCAACAATGCTTCCATAGCTGCTTCCTCTCTGAGCCCCTCCTCCAAGTCAGCTGAGCCTTCAAAAACCTCCTCAATCTGCTTTTCTTTCATAAAGTAGGCTTCGGTAAACGTGTCAATCGTATCTATGTAAGAACAATTATCAACGCTGTTGGCAGAAGAAATCCCCTTATTGGCTCGAACATTGTATGAAACCGATTCACCCAAGACTGACATCTTAATGATGCCATTTTTTACATCGATAAGAGTATTAGTTGTGGCCATAAATGGCCTTCCCAATAGCAATGTGTGCTCTTGTCCATCTTCCTTGATGTCTCCGATCTCCAATACTACAAAGTCAACCGGCACGATAAGCTTTCCAACTCTAACCGAAACATCCTCAATAACTCCTCTAGGGTGACGAATCGACCTCTCTGTCAATTGCAAACACATCCTTTTCGGCTTCAATTCTCCCAGTTCTAACTACGTGAAAATCGAATAGGGCATTAGATTGATCCTTGCTCCTAAATCCAGCATTCCCGAAGCCTCCTTTCCATTACCCATGGCAATTTTGATCATGAAACTCCCAGGGTCTCGTTGCTTCTGAGGTAGAGATTGTTGCATGATTGAGTTAGCACTCTCTGATACGAGAACTTGCTCAGGCTCATCAAACTTCCTTTTCTTGGATGCAAGCTCCTTGAAGAACTTCACATACGTAGGTACGTTTCTGATCACATCAAGAAGGGGTAAATTCATATTCACCTTGGATAGCATCTTGTAAAATTCTGAAAATTGTTGGTCCTGCTTCTCATTTCTCAACCGGCTGGAAAATGGCATCGGTGGATGGTAAAGCTTTTCAGCCTTGTGTAATCTAACCTCCGGCTGTACCTTTTCTATTGCACTCGACGACAGTGTATCCACAATAGGTGTATCTCCCACCTTATTATCCATAATATTTCCATTCCTCAGTACCGTTACAGCTTGAGCTTGATGTGGTTGTTGACCTTGGCTCAGAATTTTCCCAGTCTGTTGTTGTTGCTGCATCTGGTTGACAGTTCCAGAAACCTATCCCACAGCTGTCTCAAGACGCTTGATAGTAGCGTCTTGGGTTTCTCTCGCTTGCCTGCTCTCTTGCATAAATGCATTGAAGTTATCTTCAAATTGATTTCTTGGGGCAGGCGGTGTCAGTGGGCATTGAAATTGCGATGGCCCCTGTTGGAACTGATTTTGCTGTGATGGGTTCTGCCACTGAGGGTTGAAATTCTGTTGTTGTTGTTGTGGGTACCACTGTTGCTATGTAGGGAACTGTCTAAACTGTTGAGAAGTATACTGGTTGAACTGCTGTGGAGGTCGACGATTTTGAAATTTTTTTCCATATTCCTGACCTTGGTTCTGATTCCTCCACCCAGTGTTAGACTGATTCTGCCATCCCGAGTTCTGCTGTCGCTGATTCTGATTAGATCCTTGGCCTTGGTCATACTGCTGTCATGGAGGATATCCCTGTGCTGCATACACTTCTGCTTCTCCTTCGTATGTCAGTTCTCACATTCTCTGGCACTCTTCAGGATTGTGCCCTAACTCTCCACAAATACCATACGGCTCAACAACCATATCCTGTCTAGTAGGTCCTTGCCGTGGTGGAGAAGCAACAGATTTGCTCATCTTTAACTCTTGCAACTCCCTCATCATAGTGGCTAACTGCTTCTGTAGCTCATAATTCGGTGCCACTGAGCTGGCCTCAACCCTTCTCCCACGGATCGACTTTTGTTGTGAGCTCTCCGCTAAGGTCTGAAAAATCTGATTGAGTTCTGCAGCAGTCTTCTTTGTGATATTGCCCCCTGCAGTACTATCCGCCATAAACTGAGTAGTTTGAAGCAGCCCATCATAAAAGAATTGGCTGACCATAATCGGAGCCAGCTGATACTTTAGGCACTGACGAAGGAGCTCTTGAAATCTCTCTCATGCCTCATGGAAAGGCTCATCGGTTCCTTGTATGAAATTCATAATCTGTGTTCAAATCTCCTGAGTATTGTGATTAGGGTAGAATTTCAGCATAAACTTCTCACAAGCATCCTTCCAATTATTTATAGAGTTTGACAGTAGCGATAGGAGCCACATCCGAGCTCGATCTTTCAAAGTATATGGAAAGCACTTGAGCCTTAGTTGGTCCTCTGTAAGGTCCAAAAGAGGGAAAGATTGCACCACTGAGCAAAATTCACGAACGAATGTAAGGGCATCTTCATTAAGCATGCCATGAAAAGATGGGAGCATGCTAGAGTAGTTGTACTTCAAATCATAGTTCCGAACGGCAGTGGGGAGAACAATTGTTGAAGTTGTGGCCTAAATAATAGGCCGGGAATATTCCCCCATAAGCTGTGCATCCCCTATTGCCATTTTCCCTCATTCTTTTTCCAAGTAAACCTTTTCTTCTTGTTCACCAAAAAGATTTCCTAACAAAGCTTCTTCTTCAACTTCGTTAAAGTTTGGTTCGATAACCTCCCTGGCCTTTTCCAAAACTGCGCTCTTCCGATTGATGTTGTCAATGTACGGTGCTAAAGGTTGATTCTGACTTCTGCGACCTTGCATACACAGCACTAACAAATGAATTACACGCACCGGAGGGAGAAAAATAACCAAACAAAACTAAAAAGAAAAATAAAATAATGCAACACAAATAATCGCCTAAAGTTATTCCCCGGCAACAGCGCCAAATTTGTTTCAACTATTTTAATCCTAAGTTGCACGCAATTAAACGTAATCTTTGTGGATTAAGCAAGTTTACCCAAGTATCGTCTCACAAGGAAAACTTAGCAGGAAAATTATCTGTATCGCAAACAGAAAAAAAATAAAGCAATAAAATCGAGGGTTTGATTGTTTATTACTAGGTGGAAGAAATAACTAAGCATAAATTAATCTAGACAAAAATTGAAATAAAATCTAAAACGAATTAAACCTAGACGCAAATTGCAAGGAGAAATTAAACATGAATTAAACCGAAATTTAATCTAATCTCTGAAATAATAATCTCCAATCCTAGCATAAACTCAAAGGAATTAATCTAAAAGAAATTAAAGCAGAAGAAAAATAAAGACAAGAATTAGGAACTCACAAGCTTCAATGGAAATTGCATCATAAACGTTGAGATAGAATCTGAAAATAAATCTGTGGTGGTGCTGTTCTTGATTCCGGAATGAAAATTACAAGAATTGAAAAGTAGAAGAAAAACTGAGAAGAGGAGTCTCTCTAGCCGTCACAAAGAAAATAAAATAAACCCTAGAAAAAGAGAAAGTGAAAAACGTCCTCTTCCTTCTCCTACGCGGAAATCTTATATCTATTGAATCAGCAGAGAGCTCTAGTTGGCAAGGGAGCTCTGCCACTTGTGCGGAAAACCATCAAATCAGCAGGGAGCTCTAGTCGACGAGGGAGCTCTAACTCCATTCCCTGGACGTGCAACGACTTACTTCAGCAGGGACCCCTAATCAGGGAGGGAGCTCTGCCCTTTACTTTAACTCTATTCTCCTCCATACATCTTCGTTCCAAGATCGGATTGAGCCCACTTTGATCTTTAACTTGTAATTTCAGCTCAAAACCTACATTTCCACTCAAAATATTCGGACGAAACATTAGCGCAATTTTTTACGTAAGACAATAAAAACCAAGCAAACCATCGTCAAAAACACACCTAAAAACCTATAGAAAATATGACCAAAAATAGGTGAAACAAATGCCACGTCACTGAGAGTAGGGGGAGAGGTTGATATGGACCACACTCTTCTTTATCCTTTTTTGCCTTTTCTCTCTTTCTTCTCCCTTTTCTTCCGATCCAAGACATATAACTTGAGCGTCGAAGGGTCTTCACCGGCCAAAAACCTCGGTGTGACGCTTCCCTTTGTCTTTTGTAGGGCTTCTGAGGAGCGGAAAATCTGTTATCAAGTGAGAAGAAGAAGGTAGTTAGTTATTCTCGCCGAGAAACCCGTTTTCTTTCCTGCTATGTTTTTTTAGAGAAAGCCTTGGAGGACTTGGAATTTCGAGAAGGGGAAAATCCGATTGTGGCGGACTGAGCTTGGGACTGCTTCATGGAAAGAAGATTAGAAGAATTGGTGAAAAATGATGAGGAGGCGTTGAGAGATAGGGAAAAGGTAGAGAGATTCATAATGGTTGGACTGTGGTGTATACAAGAAGATGCAAGTGTGAGGCCAACCATGATGAAAGCATGTCAAATGCTACAAGGAATTGTTGAAGTTCCAGAGCCACCAACTCCATCCTCTTTCTCCTCTGTTGTTTGAGATAAGAAGTTGCATGCATCTCTATTCTCTATACACATTTTCTCATCTTTAATTTTGGGATTAACATGTTCTTATATAATCTTAGATCCAAGTAAACGTTTGTTGATTTATGTTTAGAAGTACAACTAGTTATTGATATTCGTGTGTTAATAATGCCTAACCTTGAGGCTTGCAAAATTGTTTTAAGTGATAGGGTAGTAGTGCTAATAAGGGTGTGGAAATGGAGATTTCTAAATATAATTGACCCTATAGTGGGTCACTTTTTGGTGTATTATATATTAGTTGGATTTTGCAAATTGCACTTGTATAGATGTAGACTTATTCAAAATGTCCCCATTTATTAGCAGGACCTTGACGAAGAAAGAAATATCCAAAATTGTAAATACCATAAACTACCTCGTTTGATTATAGTATCCAATAATAAATAGGTTGTTAGATTGGGAAACATAAAATAGAAAGTTCGGGTATTAGTTGGAATATTTTAAATACAGTATTATGGTTATTTTAAAGTGAAAACACAGGTAATTAGTCACATAGGTTGGTTAGTCAACCATAAAATAGTAGGGTAGTGATATTTAATTTTGAATAACTCAACTATTTAAGGAAACAATATCTCCAATAATTATTAACTAATAAATTTACTAGCTAATTAATTTACATAAACTTATCAATATTGATATAAAAATTATTTTATACCATTAAATACAAATTACGCAAACAAAGTTATTAGAAATTGATAAGAAAAGGGACCTTTTTGATCGAAAGAGCAAGGCGTTTGTTGTCGAGCTAGCTTGACGGCAGTTATGGAAGTCAAGAATATCTCTCTAGCAGTTTTATAAGGCATGATTTTAATTGGCAGAAGTTTTTTTTGATTCGGATTGTTTAGTTTTCATGTAAATTAATTAGCAAATAATAATTAATTGATTAATAATTATTGGAGATATTGTTTCCTTAAATAGTGAAGTTATTTAAAATTAAATACTATGGTTGACTAGCTATGTTGTATTGCCACATCACTAGTGAGCACTTTAATTATTCTCACGGTAGATAGGAGATGGAACCAATATAGATAGATAGATTCTGCTCATGTTCTGATCTTAGAATCCGGAACACCAACACTTCCGTACGTTCCATCATATTTTCTTCAGTGAAGCTAGGGGGCCCCACACGGAAGAGAACGAGTCAACCCAGCTAAGTTTGTTTGTTTGTTTTTTTTTTTTTATGGTCCGATTTTGGTTTTTATTTTTGATTGACAACGTAAAGAATACTTTTCCACCAGTCACCTCTTTAAATGGAGTATTATTGACGAACAAAGTAACCAATTCAACCACTCAAATTGCAATGGCTTTTCCTTCATCTATCTTCCTACTTGTTCTCTTTCTACGTTCCATTGCTGCTCAAAACATACCTGTCGGAGCCTCTCTCACAGCATCCCAGAACTCCAATCCATGGCGCTCCCCCAACGGGGATTTCGCTTTCGGCTTTCGACCGCTTCCAGATAACAATTCTCTTTTCCTCCTCTCCATATGGTTCGATAAAATCCCCAACAAAACCATCGTCTGGTACGAAAGGACCATCGACCCGGTTCCCCGTGACTCCACGCTACGCCTCGACGCGGCCGACGGCCTTATCCTCCGCGATCCTCAGGGCCGCCTTCTCTATAATTCTACCCCCGGTGGTCGAGTTGCTTACGCCTTCATGAACGACACCGGAAACTTTGTTATTTCGCGCAGCGATTCCACTGTCTTGTGGGAGAGTTTCAGGCATCCAGCCGATACTCTTTTGCCCACTCAGACTCTTGAGATCAACGACGTGCTTATTTCTCGCAAAACAGAAGCTGATTTTTCTCCCGGCAGATTCTTTGCTTTCATCAGTAACGCTGGAGATTTCGTGTTCAACACCAAGTCCGTTCCCACAAATTCGGAGTACGACAATGATGACTACTACAGCAGCGGCACTTCTTCTCAGAACGCGGCCGATGCCGCCGGCATCCGAGTCGCGTTCAGCAGCCAGGCTTTGATCTCCGTGGTGAGGAAAAATGGGGAGGAGCAACTTCTCAGCAGTCCTTCGATTCCCTTGCCTTCTGACAATTACTACAGGGCGGTTCTTGACTTTGATGGAGTTTTCAAACAATATTATCACCCTAAGAATTTCGGGAACAATCCGACGTCGTGGCGTGTTGCAGGGGCTTGGCCTGATAATATATGTATAAACATCGCCAAAGACAAAGGCAGCGGGGCCTGTGGCTATAACAGCGTCTGCAGAATTGAGAATCGGAGCCCCGTTTGCCAATGTCCACAAGGATTCTCGCTGGCTGACCCGACCAATCCTTATGGCGACTGTAAGCCTAAGTTCGCGCAGACCTGCATTGATGATGATGATGATGGTTCACCACCAGAAGATTATGGCTTGTATCTCATTACCGATACGGATTGGCCTCTGAATGACTATGATCAAATAAAACCGTGCTCTGAAGAGGAGTGCCGAAGCGCTTGCTTGAGTGACTGTTTCTGTGGTGTTGCCATATTCAGAGACAATAGCTGCTGGAAGAAAAGGCTCCCGCTCTCTAACGGCAAAGTCGACATGAAGCTAAATGTGAAAGCGTTTCTCAAGTTGAGGAAGACTGATATTCCTTCTCCAAATCCTCCAAGAAGAGATAATAGTCGGCAAAGTATGATAGTTGTGATATCAGTGCTTTTAGGTAGCTCAGGCTTGATCAACTTGTTATTTATCACTGCAGCTTGCATCCTTCTTTTCCGCGCTTATAAAAAAAGGATGGCGCTTCTCAATCCCGTCAGAGAGTCAAATCTACGCTGCTTTACTTATAAAGAACTGGTGCATGCTACCAATGGGTTCAAAGATGAACTAGGAAGGGGCGCTTTCGGAATTGTCTACAAAGGGGAGCTTCGAGCAGGAAACAATATCGCAGTGAAGAAGCTGGATAGAATGTTTCGAGATTCGGAGAAAGAATTCAAGACAGAAGTGCATGTGATTGGGCGGACTCACCACAAGAATTTGGTGGGCCTGATTGGGTTCTGCGATGAGGAGCCTAACCGTATGCTTGTGTACGAATACATGAGTAACGGAACACTTGCAGCGTTTCTATTTAGCGATCTGAAACCGAGCTGGAGCCACAGGACTCAAATCGCGCTGGGGATTGCCAAGGGACTAACTTACCTGCACGAGGAATGCAGCACCCAGATCATCCATTGCGATATAAAGCCTCAAAACATACTTCTTGATGAATACTACGCCGCTAGGATTTCAGATTTCGGGTTGGCTAAGCTGCTGGGGATGAATCAGAGCAAGACGGTGACTAGTATCCGAGGGACCAAAGGCTATGTTGCTCCTGAGTGGTTCAGGAACACGCAGATCTCCGTCAAAGTGGATGTTTATAGCTTCGGAGTCGTGCTGCTTGAGATCATTACATGCAGGAAAGCCCTGGAGGACTTGGAATTTGGAGAAGGGGAAAATCCGATACTGGTGGACTGGGCTTGGGACTGCTTCATGGATGGAAGATTGGAAGAATTGGTGAAAAATGATGAGGAGGCATTGAGAGATATGAAAATGGTGGAGAGATTCATAATGGTTGGACTGTGGTGTATACAAGAAGATGCAAGTGTGAGGCCAACCATGATGAGAGCATGTCAAATGCTACAAGGAATAGTTGAAGTTCCAGAGCCACCGACTCCATCCTCTTTCTCCTCTGTTGTTTGAGATAATTAAGATAACAAGTTGCATGCATCTCTATACTCTATACAGATTTTCTCATCTTTAATTTTGGGTCTAACATGTCCTTACATAGTCTTAGATCCAAGTAAATGTTTGTTGATTTATTTTTAGAAGTACAACTAGTCATTGATATTCGTGTGTTAATAATGCCTAACCTTGAGGCTTGCAAAATTGTTCTAGTTGTGCCAGTAAGGGTATGGAAATGGAGTAAATATAATGGACCCTATAGTGGGTCACATTTTGGTGCATTATTAGTTGGATTTTGCAAATTGCAGTTGTAAAGATGTATACTTTTCAAAGTGTCCCATTTATCAAACAGGACCTTGATGACTATAAAAGGGACCGCAATCAAGTCTTGTTGTACAACTCTTGTTGTGGAGTAAGTAGAATACTAGTACTAGGATTAAGAGATAAATAAAAAATGTTGTGGACTAAGTAGAATACTAGTACTAGGATTAAGAGATTTGAAATAAAAAAAATGTAGAGTTAATCTATACAATCTAAAAAGAGCCTTGTTTTACAAAATTTATTTTGCTTAAAATATCCTTGATATATATTTAAACTAAGGACTATAAAATAAAATAATATATAGTAGTTATAAGAAATATATAATTTAATTAGGAATTAAACTTATAACTTAAAAAATTAGCTTTTACCTAATTTAATTATTTTTATAGATGATAGTATGGACTCTTTTGTTTCATGTTTTTATATGTATACAAACTTGCCATCATATAACAAATTATCTTTTACCTAATATATTTGATTTAATATATTATTCTTTTGTGTATTAATAATCCTTCTTCGTTAACTAGCCTAGCAGTTGATTTTCTAATCTTAGTTGCTATTGGTTTCTTAATATGGTGAAAGCTTAAAATGACAAACAAAAGATAAATCAAGCTTTAAGAGAAACGAGGGTTTACTCTTTCAAGGAAAATATCTTGAAAAGTGTCTTGCGAGAATATTGCTTTGTAAGAATTATCCAATCGTTATGAATTATATATTTTTCTTATTATTCAGGAAATCAAGGTAGACTTTGATACATTTTAAATATAATCTAATGTATTACATATTCATAAATAAAATATAGTTCATTAGAATAAAAATACATCTTACATACCGGTTAGTTTCCTAGAAAATTAAATATATTTTATATTATATATGGCAAGTTTAATTTATATGTGGTACATATTTACCAATATATATAAATGTATAATTTATGATATCTCATCCTTTTTGTTTTTTGTTGTCCTTTCTCTTTGGACTTGAATTAAGAAAATCATAAGCATACTTATAATGATGAATCCCTTAGAGGAACAGACATATTGTGCTATAAATTGAGAAATAAATTTTTTATGGCAGAAAATTAACTATAGAACCTTCTCAATTTCTCATGGATGAAATTTGATCTTGAACTTTATTTTACTAAAGATGATATTTGATATATTGAACTATCCATACATTTAATGATGAATCCCCTAAAGGAACTAACATATTGTAGTATAAATTGAGAAATAATTTTCTATAACAGAAAATTAACTATAGAGCATTCTCAATTTCTCATGTATGAAATTTGATCTTGAATTTTATTTTACTAAAGATGACATTTGAGTACTCATACATGTAACATATTAAATGATCCATACATATAAAATATGTAAGTAAAATAGTTTACAAAATTATGAAATTTTTATTATTAACTTTCGAATTACACATGACTGATATGTATGTAATATAAATTCTCAAACCCTTATATCCTAGAGGATAATATACAATTAGTACAACATTGTAACATCGTATGATTTATTTATATATTTATCTTGTAATAAAAAAATAAAAACTAAATACCATAAGCCATTATTATAAATTAACTACAATATATGTTTATATAATTTGTAATTATATTCCAAATTAATTGTGTTTAGGAGTATAATATGCATATTAATTTAATTGGAATAACACATTTTTCTATGATGAATTAGAATTTTGGGTTGACTAAAGATAATATTGCATAATCAATTGGAAAATTTAAACAAAAAAATAAGTAAAATAAATGATTGATATCAAGTTAATTCTAAATTCTAACGTCTATGTAGTTATGTGATATAAAACGGCATTAATATGATGACCATGTTTATGTGATCTTTAATTTCTACATATAAATTTAAAGAGACATTCAATTGACATTATTGTTTAAAATAAATTATAAAATACTCATATTTTATTTCAGTTAAAAGTAAACTAAAATGTAAATGGACGGATCAATATTTATTTAGTATAATCATTATTTTTAATGTGTGAGTGCACGTTAATTATACTAGTATATAAAAATACCCCTTTTTATAAGGTAAAAATAAATTATATCCCATAATTTATAAAAGATAAAAAAAATACCCGATACATAATTAGCATATATGACAAAAATACATGATGTTTTTTTGCCCCTAAAAGGGGTCTAAAAGGGCTCTAAACAAGCAACAAGGAAAGACAAACGAGCCTTTTCTTTCTAGTTCCAGGATTGGTTGATAAAAGACTTCTTTTTAGCTCATAGTATGAATGGACAACTCTAATTCTGAGGTTTGATCACTCCAAGGATGTATTAAACGTGCGTTTTCATGTATATATGATGAACACTCATGTATGTATGATGAACACTCATGTATACTGTAATAGTCATCATGTATACTACTCATGTATATATAATGAGCACTCACGTATGCTGTAATATCACCATGTATGCTACTCATGTATGACACTCATGTATGTTATTCGTCATTTTATGTCAGTCATGTATGATACTCATGTATGATATTTATGTATGTTGTAATAGTTATCATGTATACTACTCATGTATAAAGTATTTTTTTATCTTTTATAAATTATAGGATATTTTTTTTATCTTTTATATATTTATATTATTTATTTTTATTTTTCGAAAAGGGGTATTTTAACTTTTCAGTCACAAATGTAATCCTATATTTGTCGGAGAAAAAAAAGATAAAGAAGAGTTCATGGGCCCACTTATATGGGTAGTATATGCTACTCCCTCTGGTTTCAAATATAAGATGTTTTGACATTTTGCACTACGATTAAGAAACATTAATTAACTCTAAACTTTAATGCAATAAATTTATTTGGTCAATTGTATTGTTGTCTTTTGGGTTCCTTTTTGCAATTCATGATAATGTGATAGAGTAATATATTGTCGAGGTTAATGACAGAAACTCAACATACATTGAAAAATGAGCACATCATTAATAATGAGTTGAAAAGTAAATAAAATTGATGGAAGGGAGAGAGAGAACACTCTTGGTAACATCTTATAAAAAAACAAGTAAAAAAGGTCAAAACATCTTATATTTGAAACCGGAGGGAGCATGGATTTTGGTAATTAAATCACACACATATTTGTCATTTCTTCACTTTGTTACTTATATTTTGCATAATGTATAAATATTTATTTTTGTTATTAGATAACATTAATATCAAATTATATGTTTATAATATAGTGAAACATAATTAAATTTATATACACTAACTGTAGAATAAGCAACCTCATTAATCAATCATTTTCCCTCCTATCCTTCTGTAATTGTGTGGCAAGAAATCTGTTGTTGAAAAATAAAAATCTTGCGCGACATGAGATGCCAAGTGTTTTCAACACTGTTTTCGTTGACTTGATAATAAATTTATGCCGATCTTGTTGAAAACTTGGGCATAATACACATGTTATGTCAAGCTAAACCACGAGCTCCATGCAATTGCATACCAGAAAAGTCTCGCCTCACCATCTCTTACACTTTTACAAAATCAATAATTCATCGCTTTATAACTAGTAGCAACAGAATCTCCATTTCACAAATTTCGTGCCTCTTCTAATGGAATTAAATGGCGTCCGAAATATGATAAATAATACTCAGAAAACAAGAGCTAGTCTTGTGTTATTAGCTCTACTGATGCTGCATTTACATAGTTTTTCTGGTCTTCATATGGAAATAGAGAATCACGAGATACGTAGAGGCGGGATCATCGGGTCGAGAAAGCTGCTTGTTGCTGTTAATAAAGGAAAGCTGAGAGGAGTGATGGTTGAGCCCAGAAGGCAGTGGTTAATGGGTTGAGGAAAAGGCCCCCAACTTCTTCAAATCCTAGTCATAACAAATAACGTACAATCAGGTGTCTTCGTTCGCGATTCTGTATTTGTTTATATGTTCGGTGAAAGAGAGGATAAAATCTGCTTCTCTTTGCATAATTTTGCAGATATTGCTCAAGCATTATCCTAGTTTAGTTTTATAGGATTGGCAGACACCATTGTATTTTATCATAGGTATTACTTCTATATATGTTTTCATATATATAAGAATTCTTTGCCACTTCAAATTTGTATATTGTTTGTTTGTATCCGTTGTTAATATGTGCAATACTTTGTGTTTATTTTCACTTGAAGAGTCATCTAGTTCTTGAGCTGCAGTTATCATAAGTATATTGCCTAGCCTGCTTTTATATTTCTGTCAACAAGTCATCTTATTGTAGTGTTCAAGAGTCATTTTGTAACACATCAACTCAATCGGTTCTAGCTTTCAGGATATATTAATTTTTATCACCAACAAAAAAACCGTAATATAGTTTACTAAACGACCCTACAATATCTACTAAATTATGAGAAGCTGGATGTGGCCGGAGAAAGTGGAAAATATCCAGTCCGATTCGCGGCCTGCTGGTACCCACATCGCTGCGGTGGAGGAGGGCGCTGCGGCGCAGGCGGAGGGGGAATCGAGGATGGCGGCGCGGATGAGGCGGCGGTGGAGGGGGACTGTGAAGGTGATGTAGCGGGAAGGGACTGTGATTTCGAACATTGATGGATCGAGCGACATGATGTTTGTATTCATATCTTTAATTTTTATATTATACACCCACTTTTGTCCTATTATAGCACACCATCTTTAATTTTTACTGTTATACAGACATAAGAATAAGATTGCATCTGCGGTCAGTAATATTTGAAAATTCTATAATTCAAAATTCACAATTGTTTTGGTGCATCGGTTTTATATTATACACCCACTTTTGTCCTATTATAGCACACCATCTTTAATTTTTACTGTTATACAGACATAAGAATAAGATTGCATCTGCGGTCAGTAATATTTGAATTTATGATGGGGAAGCAGTGGTGAGGCGCACGCCCCATTCCGCTTCCGTGCCAAAAATGAGTTCTCGGGCACCGGGGCCTAAAAAATGACCCCGGCGTAGCACCCGCCCAAAATCCGACCGAGGGATAATGGAAATCTGCTCCGACCATCTTGTAGCCCCTCAAAATAGATTTCCAACGGCGTGTGAACGGACCAAATCGGACAAGGGACGGGCACGGAACGGGGGGGACGGGTGCCGGCTCCCGACGGGCCGTTTTGGCCATATCTCCAATTTTGCCCGTGCCATTTGCCTTTTTTTTTGCACCATTGGGCTTCTCTTATGATGGGGAAGCAGTGGTGATGCGCACGCCCCATTCCGCTTCCGTGCCAAAAATGAGTTCTCGGGCACCGGGGCCTAAAAAATGGCCCCGGCGTAGCACCCGCCCAAAATCCGACCGAGGGATAATGGAAATCTGTTTCAACCAACATATTGAAAATTCTATAATTCAAAATTCACAATTGTTTTGGTGCATCGGTTTTATATTTTAAGGACACTATTGACATGATCACTTCAATTATATTTCATTTTAATTTTTATAACAAGAATAATTAACCGAGCTGTTCAAGTGCGCATGAAATAAATCTCAGGCTCTCACAAGCAGCGCGTGGCATGCACGCGACGGATTTTTTTTTAATTCGGCACGTGTGTTACAAGCGCCGGCCTTTTCTATTTTTGGGCGAGTGTAACTCAAGCGCCTGCCGATTTTTTTTTAATTTGCAGTTTTTTATTAATTTAATTTTATTTTGTTTTTAAATTTCTAGATTTTTGTTAGCCTCTTCTTTGTTTGTTCGTCTCTTCTTCTTTTGTTAAAAAATCGAGAGCCGAAGGCCTCGGAGCTAGCTGAACGATCCAAATTGTTGTCACAACGATTAATAATTAATTAAAATCGGAGTCGAAGGCAGAACCGAAAAAAATCTAAAAATTAAAAGAAATCTGAAAAAAAAAATAGAGTTGACCGGGTCAGGTCACGTGGATCCGATCTCATTCGAAGAGACCGGTTGCATGTGAGTGTTTCTATCTTTAAATAGATCGTGTAGTCGTGTCGTGCATGCCGAAATTTACCCCGTGTTGGAAGGATTACACGACCAAACAGGTCATGCAATGGGTATAAATTCTGAATAATCAAACAACGTGTGGTGGAGGGGTTAGTTTGGATACTTTGCAGTTTGCATGCGTTTCTTTATCAAGGACCCTGTCTAATAAACTAATTACAGTAGATGGGGAATAAAGTCTACATTCCTTTCATGTACAATTAATCTCTTCGGTTCTTCTCAGACATAAGCTCAATATATACTCAATTTGATTAATCACTCATCAATTTAATTACCAAGACTCAAAATTATCAAAAATCATGGATTTACATACCTAAATATTTCAAAATTTTTGGGGGAAAGAGGGGAGATGATCATGCTCTTATATAGCTCAAATTATCATGTATTAGATCACACAAATTTACCTAGATCATCATCAATTCATCCATCAAGAACATCAATACAAAATTTCCAAATTTTAACCCTATTTCTTCGAAAATTTCAGGGAAAACAAAGCATACGATTTCTTCTTCCAAAAGTGATTACACATACGATCTTCAATTAAATTCTAGAACTCAATTCCATCATCACAATCAAGATCAAGATCAACACATAGAAACCCCCCCAAAATCAACCAAAATTTCTGTAATAAAGGGGTGGAAAATGATCAAGACTTGTCTCTTAATTTCATGCATGAAAATCATGCAAAGATCAAGATTTAAACTCCAAACCAAGACAACTAATGTAATACCCCGATCTTTTATTAGTCTTTAAGATCACCTTAATTGAGGTTATGTGCCTAAATGTGTGCTTTTTATGTGGTAACAATTTCCGAGAAAAGAAATTTTCTCGTGAAATTACCAAAAGGCCCTTGAGTGCTGTTATGTGATTTTTCTTGTTTCGGTTATTCGAATCGAGTGTGTGATGACTTGAATGAGCATGATTATATGAGTTTGAGTTTGAGTTTGAATTTCGAAAAATTCTGAGAAGTTTCGTTTTTGGATGAATAGTAACTTTTCTCGAGTAATTACTATTCATCGAACTTTTCTGAATTTCGTCTAATTAGTGTCTTTTGAGTCTCTAAATGATTTTAGGAGCTTTGAGATAGGTTTGAGAATCGTCAGAGATTGTCTGAGAGAAAAAATAGCAAAGGACCAGAAAACCCTAAAATTAATAGTGAATTCCGACTTTTTCTTTGTTTCTCGAAATTTTGATTTGAAAACTTGATTTCTGGATTCCTTGATTTATTTGGTAAAGTTTGGGATGGAGTAGAGAGAATTCCAATGTCGAGAAAGAGCGTGGTGAGTTTCAAATCGTTTGAGAGTTTAATGAGAAATCAGGGATAGTTTGCACCGAATAACTTTTTCTTCCGGCGAATTTTATATCGCGTTTTTTATCACCAGGTGCAACTATTTCAATTGATAATCCTAATTCTACTCTCACTCAATCACTCTCCCACACGCTCTCTCTCTCTCTTAATCATATATCTCTCTCTAATTCTCTCCCTAAAATTCTCTCTCTCCCTCACAGAAAACACACACACACACACACTCCATTGAAGCTTCAAGCTTCAAAGAAACTCCAAAAAGATCACCTCCATTTATCCAACGACTAATCCGTTAAGGTATTTACGATCCTCTCGTCGTGGTGATCGATTCAAGACTAGGATCTAACCATTTCCTTTTCCTTCAAAAATCGGCAGCCATGGAGCATGAGATGGAGCTCGATTTTTGTCTTGATTAAAGCTTAGAGTTGCGTGGATTTCAAGTCTCCGATCGATCAAAGCTTCAAGTTCAAGTAAACCCCTTTTTCCTTCTCTCTTTTGATCAATCAAAATGGTAATTTCTTCAAGGAAATTCAAGCCCTTGTTCTAGTTTTGATTTTGATGTTCTTGAGAGTCTTCAATCCATGAAATTAGAAGCTAAAAATCAAATATCTCTCCCTCTTGTTGATGCCAAAAATTTAGGGTTTAGGGTAGAGTTTTGATTTTAATTTTTGATTATGTTGTTCTTCATCTTGGTGTGTTTTTGTGTGTGAAATTTGAGAAGAAAAATTTTATATATATATATATATATGTGTGTGTGTGTGTGTGTGTGTGTGTGTGTGTGTGGACAGAAAATTATGAGGATAAATCTAAGAATTTGAGTGTTAATGTTGTTAGTTGTTTGATGATGGAAAAATGAGATAGATGATGATATGAATTGAAGAAAATAAAAAGAAGAAATTATTGTTGTTATTTTGGTTAATACCGAAAAAAAAGAAAAAAAAATGTTGATGTTCTTGATGTTCTTCATGAAGTTCTTGAGGTTTTTGATGTTAGATGCTTAAATGATGAAGATTTGATGTTTACAGTTGTTAGAGTAATAAAATTAAAAGAAATGAATTTTTGGGAATCTTTGAGAATTTTTAACATTAAAATTAAAAATAAAAGTGATGAATGAGGTTGATGATTCTAGGATTTGTATGTTAAATTCGATTAAAATGATGAATCGATGAGGAAGATGCCGATAAAATAATTAGAGTTTCTTTTCGAAGTTTTTGAACCCGAGCTAAAACGAGAACATTATCGATTTTTGAATGAAAATCGAGTTTTTAATTAATTAATAAAAAAATTGAGTAAAAATAATTAAATAAATAGTTAATGATGACTATTTCGAGTTATTGATTAAGTTTAGTAATTTTCCGAGCACATGCACATTTTACGAGAAAAGGACGAAAAACCTTATTTCGTAAAGTTCATTACGGATTTCTAATTCCGATTAAATAATAAAAAAATTTAATTATTAAAAGAGAAATGAAATTAATTTCATTAAAATTAAAATTTAAGTTTCATAATTAATATTTTCTAGAAACCGAGCAGAGTCGAGAATTTTGAATGAATAATCGAATCTTGAATAACCGAGTTTCTAATTATGATTAAATAATATTATTTTCTAGATATTTCTAGAATATTTTATTATATTTGGAAATTTTTCTTTTTCCAACTATTTATCGAAGTCAATCGTTTACCTATCTGTGAATGTCTGATTCTTGGTGTGAAAATCTGTATGTAAATGATTTGTGATTTTAGGATTCGAGAATTAATTTCGTAATTTTATGAGTTCGTCTGACTCGAGAAATTGAGAAAAGACGAAAAACGTGATGTGAATAGTGATTTCTAGTTTTTCGTGAATTGGTTGAGTTTAATTTGTCTGATGTTATTGAGTTGGGTTCCCGAGTCTGAAGGTCTGTTGCTTTAGTACTTGGGTAGAAACCGAGAAAGATCGAGTTAGATAAGTCGAGATAAGTTAAAGAAAAATCCGAGTCAAGTAGAAGTCTTTCAGCCGAGCGTTAGATTTCGTTTCCGTTTTTAGAAAAAGTAGACTCGTCTTTATAAGATGTTATTCTTGAAGGGACGAGCGGAGTAGAGAAGTAGACGAGGAAGAAGGAAGCAGCTACCCGACACCTCGTTTGCAGTCAAGTGGGCTTTTTAACCAAAAATCAAATGATGAATGTGATTACTATTATTATATTATATGAGTTTTTAAAGTTAATTGACTTGCCATTTTATCTGAGTATTTTTGGTATGTTTAATCATCTACTGGAGCATTTAATATCCTGTGTGAGACAGGAACACACGTGTTGTTATTTGATTGACGTGACTGTGAGCCTTACTTTGGTTAGGCCGGTCGCAGTGTTTGAGAAGGAGGCATACTTCTCGACACATGAGATTATGTGGTAGATTGATTCATACATGTTATCTATATTGACTGCGCAGTCGTTTCAAGAAAAGAAAATGATTTTTGCATGCACAAGTAAAAGTTTTAAATTGTACTAACACTTGTGATGCAGTGGCAAGACAAGTTTAATTATATAGCTCTAATCGAGCAAAGTTTAAATTATTTTGGCATGTGTTTACTGAGTAAGTACTCAGCCCTGCATGTATTTCTAAACGTGCAGGTTAGTTGGATGGTGATGGCGGACGATGCTCGGCAATGTGTTTATTTGTATAAGTCGAGTCTTCTTTTGGAGTTTAAGCTTGCAATGGCATATCTTCATATATGTAATTGTGGGACTTGAGAGTATATTCCGCTACAAAATAATCTTTATTTGTTTGTTAAACTTACACTCTGATATTTGGTGTCGATACAGTGAGCATGATGCTCGAAACTTATTTATATTTTCTTTTATATTTGATATGACTTGGTGATATTTAATATCCCAATTCCGACACTTGAGTTTTTAATCATTGCTCGTCTTCCTTTAAGTTAAAAATTGAAAGCATGTTATCATTTGTTATCGCTTTCAATCTATAATCCCTTGTTCCCGAGCATGATCCCTTGATTGAGTTGAGTTTTATTCTGAGGTTTCACCTCAGTGTCCAATAGATTTTAATCGTCATCATACGTTAAAATTCATGTTGTGACATAGTGGTATCAGAGCAACTCGTCTGCTCTTAAGCTTAAACTTTCTTGTGAGTCGAGTCTAGATTTAATTTTCTAGACTTGTTTAAGTCAGTAACACACCGAGCATTCCCCATCTCATCCGGCAACCAGGTACGCTTTATCTTCAAGAGCTTTCCAAGTTTAAAATTTTATTTGAGTTATTCAGTTTAATAATTGCACTTGAGTAGAGATAAAAGCTTGTCGAGTAGATTGAATAACTAGATTGCATTAGAGTGCTTCCCCTAATTCCGTGTTTTGTGTGGAAATTGAAAAGGATGGAACGTTTATGAAAACGTTTACGTGAAATGGAATTGCCAAGTACCCTGAGCAATAAAACGTCTGTGGAAAGCAAGAACGAGTATGCGGTGGATGAAATTTCAACATGATTGATTGACTATTTTAGTGTGCTTAACTTGTTTAAACTCGTATAGGATGGATGATTGAGAGTGGATGCAGGAATACCTGCATGTTCGGAAGATGTATCACGAGACTATCGCTGAATTTTTAGCTCGTTATCACAAGATTTGGGAGAAAGTCAAGTACATGGATGTGGGCGCGTTGGATGGTATAATTCATCTGATTCATGCCTTACCTCATGAGTGGTGTAATTGGGCAGCGTCGCTTGTGCCCAGGTTTCTCGAACATCATTACCTTGGTGACTACCTTTACAGCGACTGCAATGCATTTATTGCTACCATCTCCGGGCAGTTTATTCAGTACGGTGCCCCGCCTCCAGGACCTTTTGACGTCGACCTTCCTGCTGAGCCGAATGGTTTTGCCCTCGATCCCCCGCCTCTGCCTCAGGACGGACTGGCCCCGCTCCGTGTCCCATCTCCGCCTCGTTCCTAGCTGGAAGCCCCAGAGACCAGAGCTGCCTACCAGGACTACCCGTGTTAGTAGGATCGGACGCGAAGTAGCAGCTCGTGTTAGTCCGATTTGAGGTGTAGAACGTCTTGTAGATGTATAGGGAAATTTTCTTTTGTGAAATATTTATCCTTTATTTTGTTATAAGTCCTCTACAGAGGCCATCATTTGGGTGATATGAAAGAGAAGCCATTAGGTCGTTAAAAATCAACCCTGAGTCTTCCGTTTATTTGAAGAATGATCTGATCTTGAGACGCGAGTGAGTAAAGAAAAGAGAGAGTTGAGTTAATTATTTATGAGTTGATCGAGATGTGAACCTTGAAATGAATTATCATTCTATGTTTATATGATTGCATGAGAAATTTTGAGTATGATATTCTGTGATTATCTGAGATTGAAGTTATTATTGAGAAAATATGCAAATGATTGACGGAGCGCTGTCGTCACTTCGTACAAATAATATTTATAAACACCTCTTGCCCAACAAGGTAGTAGTCAGCAGCAAGTGGGATCGTACCCAAGGGACCTGGTGTAATTTGTTCTTCCATTGTTGCTCAACAAAAGGGTTTTGGTCACGAAGTATCTAAATAACTTGTACTCAACAAGTAACAATATCAAATAACAAAAGAGTTTGGATTGGGTTTCGAATCCATGATCCTAATTACTCTTTACTCGTTCATTGGTGCAAAGATATTTAATTAACTGATTTTATTACTTAGTTTAAGACAAAGATTAGTTTATACCCTAAGGTCACGAAGTCACAATATAAACACACTTAGCCTATGTCTAATCAATTTTACAGATCTTGACCAGAAGGCAAGATCTCCTCTCTTGATCAGCAAAGTCACGAAGACACTTCAGTAACGATGCTGCTCAAAAGGCATTAAGAATAAACAGATCCAAGACAGCCAATAGGTAGGTCAATACCGACTGCTCTCCAACACTCTTTACCTTCTTGGGCACGAGAGACACTCTCGAGTTTGATCCCAAATCCTGTTAATGACTTAATCTCAATATCTAAATGGTGATCAATCATATATCAATATCAATTAAGTCTAGAATTAGTCCTAAGTGTTTCGGGAACAAAATCAATTAACGAACTTAACCAATTAGACCTCACGAGTTTGAACGAGTAATTTAGAATCACTTCATCTACATCCAAACCAAACAATAAACTTAGCTAAACATAATATTAAATAAGAACACAAAGCAAATAAAGGAAAACATACTTAGCATAAATTTGGAAACGGGTTGCTGCCCAAAAGCGTAGTCAGCAACCAGGGTCTTGGCTTCATGCCAACAACTAAACTTAAAGCAGTGAAAATACGAAATAAAAGTAAATTGCCCGTAGGACTTGTTTCTTCCTCCCTTTCTCTTAACCTAGAATGCAGAACTAAGAATAAAATCGACTCTCATACACAATGGAGTCGGCCATATATATAGGCGATGGAAATTTAGGGTTTAGGGAAGTTCCCTTGTTGATGAAGGACTCTTCCATGCATATCACATCCGCCCTCTCTCTTCATGCATGCACGATTCTTCTTTCCTTGCGTGGTAGATATCTCCTTTGATTAGGCTCGGCTAGGATAAGGAAAGAAAGATCCAATCCTTATCCTCTTCTTTGAAGGAAAAGAATTCTGCTGCTACTGGTCTGACTTTGTTCCTGCCCTTTATCGTCTGCATCCTGAATTGCTTCCTATCTTGACCAAGATCCTGGCTCCTCCGAGTACTCTATCTGTTGGCTTCAAGGAAATGGGGAGGTACTTTCTGACTTGTAGATTAGATATTTTGATGTTGCCCAGCTACAAGCTTCCAGCCTTATGCCCATTCGCATCGTATCGTCATCCCAACAACAGATTTTCCATCGGATTTGCCCAACATCCACATGTTCTTCCCTGCACATTATCTCTCAACTTGCGTGTCCTTCCAGACACATATTGACTCGATAAAGACTAAAAACACAAGAAAAACACAAGAAAGGATGGACACAAATATGGGTTCATCACACCCACACACTTGAATTACACTTTCCCTCAAGTGTATGGTTGCAACTTGCCCAAGACTCAAACACAGAAAAGACAAAACAGAAAACACAGACTCAAAAGATCAGCTCATCAACATGTTAGTCAAAACAGGATATGTAAACAAATATTGTCATCAAACATGTCAAGATAGAGTTATTGGGCAATAAGGATTTCCTCACCAGCACTCATCTCTCAAGTGTATAAGGTTAAGTGTATACGCTCTTGACCAAGATCAACAATGTTTCTCCATAGGCTTGCCTTCCCTCTACATCTCTACTTCTTCGAACAAAATCAAACCACTTATCCTTAGGTCTTTAATGGTCGTAATGTGGCTTAAGGCAAAAGGTAGGGACATTTAGGAACTAGCGAAGTCAAGAACTAGGTTCTCGAGCAACAGACTGCCCTTGATTCCTTACTCCTCCTCATCTAGCATTTTTTTTTTTAAACTGTTAAACATAATTTTCTCTTTCTTTTTTTTTCTTTTCTTTTTTTTTTCTTTTTTTCTTTTTTTTTTTAATTCAACCCAACACCTCTAACTTAGGTGATAATGCCCAGTAAGTGCTACCCAACATTTCCTTCCTTCCCTCGCTCTTCTAGGCCTGAGTTCTTGACCGGGAAGGTTTAAAATTCAGGCTTCTATAAGTGGATTGAAAGAATACGATCCAAGCTCAAGGGGGCTAATCAAAGGATAAATGTCAAGGTAGGAAATTTTTGACCATAGGCTTCTTTGAACAAAAATGCGTAATTTATCTAAGTAGTTCAACTAAGTTTCATGAAGCTTTACCAAGAGATGCAGGCAAGTTCTAGATCAACAAATGTTAACTGGTCATCATCACTCAAGAAAGAAAGCAATGCTGCACATATATATAGCATTTTAAAAGCTCAAATCCTCACAGTTAATGCCCAATATCTCATTCCGTCCTACCTATTTACATACGGCATCATCTATAAACCTATTCCAACTTTTATGCTAACATGCTGATCAATAACACAAACACACTTTAAAAACACAAACTGACACCCCAACACCCACACACTTTGCCTTAGGCAAAGTGGGTAAAATGTTGGGCAACACTACAAAACAAAAAAAAACTGACTTAACAAATACTAACTCACATAACCGAGAAGGGAATAAGGTCTTCACCACACAATTTGCTGGGCAAATTGTGGGTGAAGTTAATAAAATTGCCCTCTCGACCAACAAGACATAACAAAACACAAAACAAACACAAAACACAAAAATGAAAAATAAAATCCTAAACTAACAAAACGGGGAGGAACACAAATCAAAGAGAAGATTCAGGTGGATACCTGAATCCTTGGTTTGCAAAGAATGCCAGCTGGGCATCCCTGATCTCGGTCATCAACCTCTTCACATTGGCCAGTCTGGTCTCGATCTCGATGTTGGGCAGCACCACTGTGCTGGTGCTTGCCTCCTCCTTCTTGCCCAAGGGTGGTAGCCTAGTGGATTTTGGTTTGTCGTGTTCAACAAACACGTACCTGCCATTCCTTATCTCAATATCGTTCACTTTTTTCAAGGCAGCTTTTCCTAGCTTGCTGACTACCATCACCGGCTTCCCTTTCAGCTCACCGTAGACCCCGACTCCATGCGCAAAGGCTGTCACAACATGGCCACAGGTGCATCCCAGAGATTGCTTTGCTAGAACCGTCTTGAGCTGCTCACCAAGGAATGCCGCAAAGTTGACCCTGGTCTTGGTGTGCATACACCACAGTAAATACCGCTCCTTGTTGCTCAAGCTGTTGCCACTATCGCTCTTGCCATACAAGTTGTAGGCAAGGATGCGATGGCAAAGCCTAAGGGCGTGAGTTTTTAGCTCGGTTCCCTTGTTGTTGGCCCCATAGTACGGCGTTCCATTCCCGATCTCCTTCCACTGCTCCTCGTAAGCCACATCTCCTGGGGGTGGCACCTTAGTCTTGGCCTCCATGAACTCCTTCTTGGCCAAGTCTCTCAAACTCACCATTCCCAGAATCTGATTAAGGGCACTAACATGAAAGTCATACTTCTCGCCCAACAGCGAGAAGAAGATTATGCTCACCCCGTTCTCTGGATCACTTGTTATTGCCGCCGTGTTGTACACCTCCTTAACCTCATAGACCTGCACATGCCACTCCAAAAACTTGCTCCAGCCTATCCCTTCAAACAACTTCCTAACTTATTGGGCAACACCCAGGTTCTCGTAGAGTTTGAAGTCGAGAACCCTGGGCGTAGTCACCTTCCACTCTCTGGGCTTCCTACACATCATCACTGTAGGACCCTTCCTCTTCTTCCTGATCTTTCCATTTGCTGGGGTAGACTGCTCATCATCCCCTTCCTCCTCACCATCGTCCCCTTCTTCTTCTTGTTCGCTGGAAGCCGTTCCCTTTGAAATCGACGGCTGAAAAGACCCGGCGTCGAAAGCAGCATAATTCTGCTTCTTCGCCGGCGTCCCATCACCACTGTGAGGGGGTTTTCTAGCCGCCTGGGCTCCTCTCTTCTTCGGGCTTTCCTTGGCCTTGGTCTTCGCCTGCACCAACGCCTCCGCCGCTAACCTTGCCGCCTCTGCTTCAATGGCCTCATCAATTTCATCTCTGCCATTGTCGCCCTCTCCCTCATCACCTTTCTCCTCCTCTTCATCCTCGTCGTCATGTTCTTTCTCTTCTGCTTCTTTCTCTAACTCTTCTTGCTCGAAAACCTGCTTCGATTGCGTCTCCTCCTCCTGCTGCTTCTCCGCCTCTTCCATCAGTCTAGGGTTTTCGTTGCTCATTAGAAGCGTGGCATCGACAGGCCGGCTTTTGGGTATGGTGGTTCCGATGGTGATTTCGGGATTTTGGTCGGCAGAAGGGCTGGCGGGTTCCATGGATAGTTTTCTCTTGGTGGTGATTTTTGGCTTTGCGGTGGTGGTAGTGGGGTGTTCGGTGGTGAGGTCAATGTTGATTCTAGTAGGGATCTTGTTGAGTTTGTTTTTGGGACGAGTAGACACTATTGTAGGGGATTTGAGAGTTTTGATGGAGAGAGAGAAGAGAGAAGATGAGAGGTTGCAGACTTGAATTTGAAATCGGGTAGTGGGGGTATAGACGTGGTAGGGTGGTTTTAAAGGGCGCGTAGTTTTAGGGGTACAGTAACCGCCTCAACAGTTATTGACCAACAACTTAGCTCTTGCCCAAAAAACCTTGCTCCACTCCCACAGTTCCTTCCCTTACAATGGATCATAATCTACAACCTGCATCTTGCTCAACATCTCCTGCATATTTAAAAATACAAATACACTCCGGAAACAAACTTCCCCTTATGGTTAGACTCGAACATAAAATGCTTTAAAATAAAATACTTAAAACATAAACTAACTAAACTACACTAATTTTTTTGGATTTTCATAATTTGTTTACGAAAATAAAGAATAAACGAAAAGAAATAACGAAAAATTAAAAACTAACCAGGTTGCCTCCTGGACAGCGCTCCATTTAAGGTCTTGGGCACGACACCCCCCTCTTTAGAAGTCAGAGGTCCTCCTCGACAGAAAACCCAGATGGTTCCCCCTCAACAAACTGTTCTTGCCCAAGATAGGCCTTCAAGCGCTGGCCATTAACTTTAAAAATCTTCTCGTTCTTGGGATCCTTGATCTCAACAGCTCCATTTGGGAATTGAGCTTGTACTTCATAAGGTCCTGCCCACTTGGTCGAGAGCTTCCCTGAAGCGAGCCTGAATCGAGTTTGATAGAGCAGCACTTGTTGCCCAAAATGAAACTCCTTTTCTTTAATCAAGAGGTCATGGGTCTTCTTCATCCTTTCCTTGTATAGACTGGCATTGTCATAGGTTTGGAGTCTGATCTTGTCGAGTTCCTGGATCTTGAGCTTTCTTGATTCACCTGCTTCATTCCAGTCAAGGTTAAGTTGGGAAACAGCCCAATGTGCTCGATGTTCCAGCTCCACGGGCAAGTGACATCTCTTGCCATAGACCATACGATAAGGGGACATGCCAAAAGGTGTTTTGAAGGCAGTCCTATATGCCCACAAGGCATCATCCAAGCGCATACTCAATCCTTCCTTGTTGTGCCCACGGTCTTTCTCAAGATCGTCTTGATTATTCTATTGGACAACTCTGCTTGTCCATTGGCTTGTGGGTGGTAGGTTGTTGACACGCGATGTGTAACTCCATACTTCTTGAACAAGGCGTTCACCGTCGCGTTGCAAAAATGAGAACCTTGATCACTAATGATAGCTCAAGGTACACCAAACCTATTGAAAATTTGAGTTCTCAAAAAATGAGAAACCACTTTTGAATCATCCTTGTATGAAGCACGTGCCTCTACCCACTTCGAGACATAATCTGCTGCCAATATGATGTACTTTTTGCCTTTGGAACTCGGCAATGGTCCCATAAAATCCATCCCCCATATATCGAACACTTCCACGGGCAAGATCGGGATCATGGGCATCTCGTTCCTTCTTGTGATGTTGCCTTCCCTTTGGCACTTCTCGCACATCTTGACCCACTCGTAACAGTCTTTAAACAGTGTTGGCCAATAAAAGCCACACTCCAAAATCTTCCTTGCAGTACGTTGGTGCCCAAAGTGTCCTCCACACTCCTTGTTGTGGCAATGCTCAAGAATGCTTCTTTGCTCTTTATCCTCGACACACCTTCTTATTATTTATCCGCGCCTTCCCTCCATAAATATGGTGTCCCAAATGTAGAAACGACTCTCATGTTTAAGCTTGTTTCTTTGATAACGCCCAAGATTGGAGGGGATCTCTCCAATCACCAAGTAATTCACGATATCAGCAAACCATGGTTCATCTTGGGCAAAACTCAGGTGCTCATCGGGAAAGGTCTCCTTGATCGGCACTCCATCGTCTGGCTGGAGGATTCGACTTAAGTGGTCTACAACTTAATTCTGGGCACCACTCTTGTCCTTGATCTCTATGTCAAATTCCTGCAACAAAAGAATCCATCTAATCAATCTTGGCTTGGACTCCTTCTTGCTCAATAAGTACTTCAGTGCCGCGTGGTCCGTGTACACTATGGTCTTGCCTCCAAGCAAGTAGGATCTAAACTTCTCAAAGGCAAATACAATGGCCAACAACTCCTTTTCCGTAGTGGCATAGTTACATTGGGCTGGGTTCAACGTCTTGGATGCGTAATAGATGACATAGCTCTCCTTTCCGCGCTTTTGCCCAAGAACTGCTCCTACGGCATAACCACTGGCATTACACATTAACTCAAAAGGCATCCCCCAATCTGGAGGTTGGATGATAGGGGCAGTGATCAAGTTCTCCTTCAAGGCATGGAACGCCTTCTTACAATCTTCATCGAACTCCCATGGTACTTCGTTTTGAAGTAGTCTCGTCATTGGTTGGGCGATCTTGGCAAAGTCCTTGACAAATCTTATAGAATCCAGCATGCCCTAGAAATTCTCTCAACTCCTTCACCGTTCTTGGGTATGGTAACTTGGCAATAATGTCGATCTTGGCCTTATCCACCTCGATACCTTTTCTTGAGATGACATGCCCCAAAACGATTCCTTCTTTTACCATGAAATGGCATTTCTCATAGTTCAACACAAGGCTCTTCTCAACACATCTCTTCAAGACTCAATCCAGGTTGTTGAGGCATGATTCGAAGGTCTTGCCGTAGACGGTAAAGTCGTCCATGAAGACTTCGATACACTCTTCAAGAAGGTCTAAAAAAATGTGCATCATACACCTTTGGAATGTCCCTGGTGCATTGCATAATCCGAACGGCATCCTCCTATATGCAAATGTGCCAAACGGGCACGTGAATGTGGCAAGATCTTGCCTTGATCCTTGCCAACAACCCAGATCTGCATGTAACCAGAATAACCGTCAAGAAAGCAGTAGTAGTCATTACCAGCTAACCTCTCAAGCATCTCGTCGATAAATGGTAAAGGAAAATGGTCCTTCTTCGTCTTTTGGTTGAGCTTTCGGTAGTCTATACACACTCGCCATCCGGTTTGTAGTCTCATGGCCACCATCTCGTTCTTGTCGTTCTCAACAACTTGGATTCCTGACTTCTTGGGCACCACGTGCACAGGGCTCACCCACCGACTGTCGGACACGGGGTAGATGATCCCCAAGTCAAGAAGCTTGAGTATCTCTTTCATCACCACTTCTTTCATGGCTGGATTCAATCTCCTTTGTGGATCTCGTACGGGGGCAGCATCCTTCTCAAGCAAAATATGATGAACACAGTCTAAAGGGTTAATGCCCTTGTCAGCCAACGTCCACCTAATGCCTCCTTGTACTTGCTCAGCACCTCACCAACTCTGACCTCCTGTATGCTTGATAACTCTGATAATATGATCATGGGCAAGGTCTTGTTCTTGCCGAGATATATGTACTTCAGGTGCTTGGGCAAATGTTTCAACTCCAATGTAGGGGCTTTTTGTAATGATGGCATCAACCTGTCCTCCGGTTTCAACTCAGGGATGTTGAGTGGTTCGAATCCCTGAGGCTGCATGTTGCCCGGAATCGTTGCATAACTGCATTCCTCCGCATCTGCTGGTTCTTCATTCTGGGCAAGATCCTCTTCTATTTGTAAGCTGGCATCCTCCTCAAGAACTGTTTGTTGCCAAAATTCCTCTACTAACTCTTCGGTCTCATCATGTGGTAACTCCTCAAGTTCTTCATTAAACTCATCAAGGGGTTTTTGGTCCCCTAAATTCTGGTCCTCATCTTCATCTGTGGGGTAGTCCACGTCGGTGGAATCAAAGCTATGTCCATAGACTGATTCTTCCCAAAATTCTTTTTCACTTTCGTACTCATCTCTTTCGTAGAATTGCATCAAGGCACCATCTTCCTCATTATGCTCATGCTGATCAGGATCGAGGTCAAGATCCTGAATTAGGTTGAATTCAGCCTGGATTGCATCTTCATTGTCTTCTACGAAACAACTTAAGCTATTCAATGTCTCCACTTGCTTTCTACATGCACTGAGGGTGTTGAGGTGTTCCAGGGCATCATCCTGATTTTGCCTATAAGCATCGAACTCTACTACTTCTCCCGCTACTTGGACTGTCAACTTTCCTGTATCACAATCAATCTTGGTACATGCTGTCCTCAAGAATGGCCTCCCGAGCAAGATCACTGGATTCTTTATTGTTTTCTTTCCCATGTCAAGAACATAGAAGTCGGCTGGGAACAGAAGATCCCCTCACTTTGACCAATACGTCCTCCAACACTCCATTGGGGTAGACAGTGGATAAATCCGCTAATTGGATGGCAACATGTGTAGGAGAAAGAGGTCCAAATCTCATCTCGTCGAACATGGCTCTTGGCATCACATTTATCGAAGCTCCAAGATCAAGCATCGTCTTGGGTATTGACATAGTACCAATCGTGCATGGGATAGCGAACATGCCAGGATCCCTCTTCTTGGTCAGGAATTCATTAGTGCTAACACATTCTCCACATGGAAACGGGCATTATCTGGGTACTTGGTCTTCTTCAAGCACATCTCTCGCAAAAATTTTGAACACTTTAGCATAGATTGTAATGCCATCAACAATGGTAGGTTGATCTCCACTTTCTTGAACACCTCCATCATGTCCTCCAACTCCTTCTGATCACGATCGCGGGCAAAACGTCTTGGATACGGGATCTTGACCTTAGTGGTGCGAGGAACAGTCCTCTTGGCCAAAGCCTCTGCTTCTTTCTCAGTCTTCAAAGATTCCAACATCACGTCATCTTTGTCAAATCCCAGCTTAGATCTCTCCATCTTCACGTAATCAAACAAGGCTTCATCCTTCTCATTATCAAAGACTGGGTTTTTGTTGGCCTTTATCCCTTCTTCACGCTTTGCCTTCAACTCCTCGTAGATGTCATTGATATCTATTGAGCTCATTTTGGTTTCCTCTACTCGAGCTGGTTCCTTAGGTTGGGTCTTGGGCAACATCTCTGGCAAATTCTTCCCGCTGTGCAACGTTACAGCATTGACTTGCTCCTTGTTGATCTCTACCTTGGCAGGAAGTCTTCCTGGCTTGTCATCTACCAACCTTGACAAGGTTTGGTTGATATGAGTCAATTGAGCTTGAAGGTTGTTGGATTGTCCTCGACTTTCTAGTTGGAAGTTCTCGAAGTCTCTCCTCAGCCTTTGGTTCTCGTTGGTAAACCTATCAATGGTCTCCTTCATGAACTCCGTCTTTGCTGGTTCTCGATGTGGAGGTACATAATTATTTTGCTGTTGAGGCTGTTGTTGAGGTGGAGGCACATATTGCTGCTGAACAGGCTGCTGCGGTTGTTGGTGGGCAGGAGGTATTTGATAGTGGTTGTTGCCATACCTCAGGTTCTCGTGCTGATTCTGCCTATAGTCGTAGTTGTTGCCATAGTTGTTGTTATTGCCATACTGGAACCTTTGTTGCCCACCGCCTTGCTGGTTCTGACCTATTGCCTTTACCTCTTCTCCTTCTTCCATGAACCAACTGGGACATTCTGAGGTGACATGTGATGTTGCCTGGCATACTTCACATCTCTTCACAGTTCTTTGAACTTCCTTGCCATCTACCTTCTTCTTCAAATCCTCCATTTGGCCAGACATCTTGGTCATGAAGTCTTTCATGGTGCTGACCAAGTTGTCTTGGTTTCCTTTGCTGCCTTAATACCCCCCTCTTGGGATATCATCTTCATCTCATGATTGTTCAGCCATGGCGGCTATTTTCTTGAACACTTCAGATGGTAGTTGATCGACTATTGCTCCTCCACACGCTGCAATTATGCATTTTCTCTCTGATTCCCTTAATCCCTTCAAGAAATGCTCAATCAAATCAATATCCTCAATTCGATGTTGAGGACATCTTGCCAACAACTTCTTGAACCTTTCATAATAGTCGTATAATGACTCATTTCCCCCCATCTTGATCGATGAAATAACATTCCTCCCACTTTGTATCCGGCCAACGGGTATGTATTTGTCAAGAAAGGCCTGCTGCATCTTGTTCCATGTGTCAATGCTTCCCTCTAGTAAGGTGTAAAGCCACTCACGTGCCCCGTCAAGATATTGGATCGTAAAGTTCAACAGCTTAGAACGAAATTGATTCTGTTGGTTAAGATCAGGTGGCGACACCATGATCAAGAAGAAGCTACATGGGAACTAGAAGACAAGATGAAAGAAAAGTTTCCCGAGCTCTTCTCTCAAGGTTAGCAAATTTCGGGATGAAATTTCTTTTAAGGGGGTGAGGATGTAATACCCCGATCTTTTATTAGTCTTTAATATCGTCTTAATTGAGTTTATGTGCCTAAATATGTGCTTTTATGTGATAACAATTTCCGAGAAAAGAAATTTTCTCGTGGAATTATCAAAATGCCCTTGAGTGCTCTAATGTGATTTTTCTCGTTTCGGTTATCTGAATCGAGTGTGTGATGACTTGACTGAGCATGATTATATGAGTTTGAGTTTGAGTTTGAATTTCAAAAAATTCTGAGAAGTTTCGTTTTTGGATGAATAGTAACTTTTCTCGAGTAATCACTATTCATCGAACTTTTCTGAATTTTGTCTAATTAGTGTCTTTTGAGTCTCTAAATGATTTTATGAGCTTTGAGATAGGTTTGAAAATCATCAGAGATTGTCTGAGAGAAAAATTAGCAAAGGACCAGAAAACCCTAAAATGAATAGTAAATTCTGACTTTTTCTTCGTTTCTCGGAATTTTGATTTGAAAACTTGATTTTTGGATTCCTTGATTTATTTGGTGAAGTTTGGGACGGAGTAGAGAGAATTCCGATATCAAGAAAGATCGTGGTTAGTTTCAAATCGTTTGAGAGTTTAATGAGAAATCAGGGATAGTTTGCACCGGATAACTTTTTCCTCCGGCGAATTATATATCGCGTTTTAGATCACCGGGTGCAACTATTTCAATTTATAATCCTAATTCTACTCTCACTCACTCACTCTCCCACACGCTCTCTTTCTCTCTCTTAAACATCTCTCTTTCTTAATCATATATCTCTCTCTAATTCTCTCCCTAAAATTCTCTCTTTCATCTCTCTCATCTCTCTCTCCCTCACGGAAAACACACACACACACACTCCATTGAAGCTTCAAGCTTCAAGCTTCAATCTTCAAAGAACTCCAAAAAGATCACCTCCGTTTATCCAACGACTAATCCGTTAAGGTATTTACGATCCTCTCATCGTGGTGATCGATTTAAGACTAGGATCTAACCATTTCCTTTTCCTTCAAAAATCGGCAGCCATGGAGCATGAGATGGAGCTCGATTTTTGTCTTGATTAAAGCTTAGAGTTTCGAGGATTTCAAGTCTCCGATCGATCAAAGCTTCAAGTTCAAGTAAACTCCTTTTTCCTTCTCTCTTTTGATCAATCAAAATGGTCATTTCTTCAAGGAAATTCAAGCTCTTGTTCAAGTTTGGATTTTGATGTTCTTGAGAGTCTTCAATCCATGAAATTAGAAGCTAAAAATCAAATCTCTCTCCCTCTTGTTGATGCCGAAAATTTAGGGTTTAGGGTAGAGTTTTTATTTTGATTTTTGATTATGTTGTTCTTGATCTTGGTGTGTTTTTGTGTGTGAAATTTGAGAAGAAAAATTATATATATATATATGTGTGTGTGTGTGTGTGTGTGTGTGTATGGACAGAAAATTATGATGATAAATCTAAGAATTTGAGTGTTAATGTTGTTAGTTGTTTGATGATGGAAAAATGAGATAGATGATGATATGAATTGAAGAAAATAAAAAGAAGAAATTATTGTTGTTATTTTGGTTAATACCGAAAAAGAAAAAGAAAAAAAATGTTGATGTTCTTGATGTTCTTCATGAAGTTCTTGAGGTTTTTGATGATATTTTGATGTTAGATGCTTAAATGATGAAGATTTGATGTTTAAAGTTGTTAGAGTAATAAAATTAAAAGAAATGAATTTTTGGGAATCTTTGAGAATTTTTAATATTAAAATTAAAAATAAAAGTGATGAATGAGGTTGATGATTCTAGGATTTGTATGTTAGATTCGATTAAAATGATGAATCATGAGGACGATGTCGATAAAATAGTTAGAGTTTCTTTTCGAAGTTTTTGAATCCGAGCTAAAACGAGAACGTTATCGATTTTTGAATGAAAATCAAGTTTTTAATTAATTAATAAAAAAAATTGAGTAAAAATAATTAAATAAATAGTTAATGATGACTATTTAGAGTTATTGATTAAGTTTAGTAATTTTCCGAGCACATGCACGTTTTACGAGAAAAGGACCGTAAAGTTCGTTACGGATTTCTAATTCCGATTAAATAATAAAAAAAAAATTAATTATTAAAAGAGAAATGAAATTAATTTCATTAAAATTTAAATTTAAGTTTAATAATTCATATTTTCTAGAAATCGAGCAGAGTCGAGAATTTTGAATGAATAATTGAGTCTTGAATAATCGAGTTTCTAATTATGATTCAAAAATATTATTTTCTAGATATTTCTAGAATATTATATTATATTTGAAAATTTTTCTTTTTCCAACTATTTATCGAAGTCGATCGTTTACCTATCTGTGAATGTCCGATTCTTGATGTGAAAGTCTGCATGTGAATGATTTGTGATTTTAGGACTCGAGAATTAATTTCGTAATTTTCTGAGTTCGTCTGACTCGAGAAATCGAGAAAAGACGAAAAATGTGATGTGAATAGTGATTTCTCGTTTTTTGTGAATTGGTTGATTTAATTTGTCTGATGTTATTGAGTTAGGTTCCCGAGTCTGAAGGTCTGTTGGTTTAGTAATTGGGTAGAAACCGAGAAAGATCGAGTTAGATAAGTCGAGATAAGTTAAAGAAAAACCCGAGTCAAGTAGAAGTCCTTCAACCGAGTGTTAGAACTCGTTTCCGTTTTTAGAAAAGTAGACTCGTCATTATAAGATGTTATTCCTGAAGGGACGAGCGGAGTAGAGAAGTAGACGAGGAAGAAGTAAGCAGCTACCCCGACACCCCGTTTGCAGTCAGGTGGGCTTTTTAACCAAAAATCAAATGATGAATGTGATTACTATTATTATATTATGTGGGTTTTTAAAGTTAATTGACTTGCCATTTTATCTGAGTATTTTTGGTATGTTTAATGATCTACTTGAGCATTTAATATCCTGTGTGAGACAGAAACACAAGTGTTGTTATTTGATTAACGTGACTGTGAGCCTTACTTCGG